>CM076980.1:47786096-47794171 GCA_039105355.1 Benthosema pterotum | reverse complement strand
TCGGTGTTCAAATGCCCTAATAGTTGTCTCATTTCCTGCTATAGGTGTGTTTTAAAGGTCTGTCAAAGTATCCTCTGGTGCCACTACGTATATATTCCCACACTCACTCCAGAGGGGGGCCACATTGTCATATCAAAAATAGCTGATCTTGTTTTTATTTTGAGCTTGTAGATCAGCTATTTTTTGCTATATTTGAATTGAAATCCTGAATATTGGTGCATTGAATCCTGATTATTATTATTAGTAGTACTATTTTTAATGTATCAAGATCTTAAAGGGGAATTCCACCCATTTTCAATATTTTTGAAAATATGTGAACCAAATGGACCCGCCAGGGTCCATTTGTACGCTCTCAGAAAAAAGGGCTCTCAAGAATAATCATTAACATGGTGAAACACAATTTGATGATGTCGTCAAGATGTGTTTCACCAAGTTAATGATTTTTTTTCAGACTTCCATTTCTACGAAACACAGAATGGGGGAACACAGTAAAACGTTGAACATGGGTGTCATTTCCCTTTCATCTTTTGCGAAGCGGCACATAGGCAACGCCTTTCCTCCACTTTGTGTCGTCCCACACGTGCAACCCCTCTGTCCCTCAAACGAACGGCGGGGATCTGGTCACCCTGTTTGTTATGGTTGTTATCAGCTGTATACCGATATCATTTAGCAAGGCGAGCGAGGCTATTTCCAAACACCCAGATAAGGCCGTCCTACCCTTCCAGGTGTGACGGCGAAAGCTGTATTTTATTTTTCAAATAGTAAACCATAGCTTCAGTTTGTATAGATACAGTTAGCTTTAGTTTTGTTTAAATATATACAGGAGATATATATACACAGATATCCCATAGCCTTATAGTACAGTGGTTTTCAACCGTTTTCATATCAGGGCCCATCATGTGTTCAGCATTTGAGCCGTGGACCGCCACTCAATGAGGAAAATTTAGCCTCTCAGGCCCCAAGTTTTTTTTTTTGTGTGTGTCGTTGAACACAATGATTCCATGCTATTGGCGAAGAACGACAATTTTCCTGCATGTGAAATTGTGTAGTCTTCTTGTAAATTAAAGGGACACTTGAAGGAAAGAAAATGGTGCCCCATGTGGGCTCCAGAAAAAAAAAAAAAAAAATATATAATATATATATATATATTTCTCATGTCAGATTTATATCTAAATTTCATTTAACCTCACTGCTACGCTGTGATTGGTAAAACGCAGCCTCACAACACATCTGAGCCACATGCAGCTTGGCATCTGATTTGTTTAAAGGAGTCATGGGACCTGTTATTTGGCTGCCAGGTTACATTGGGCACATTTTCCTGGTTGTCTTTTTTGTGCACAATATGTGGTTATAGATATTCTAGACTTGATGTCATCAACACTATAACTCCTGGACTACATTTTGTCTCAGTAAGACAGCCCCTCCCCTATCCACAAGGAGGAGCAGTTGATCAAGGCATTCTGGGAAATGTAGTCCAGGAAGTAGTGTCAATGACATCAGACACTGGGCTCACAAGAAAAATATCTCACATATCCCCCCCGGAAAAGTGTTCTAAATCTTCTAAATGCCATTAAAAATATATTCCTTTGCAAAAATAGTGAAGTGTCCCTTTAAGCAACGCAGCACTTTAATGACAACATGTAACTCTTTGAGACTGTCAAAAAAATAAACCAAATGGTTCCATATTTTTACACTCACAAGAGTTAAAGATTTAGCCAGATGGGGCGGGGGGAATACATGAAGGCTCGGCCCAAATAATACTCGGACTAGATGTGTTGCGACATTGAGGGATCAGAAAATTGAGCGCTCACTCAGGAGGGCTTGTTGCAGCCTGAAAGAGGGACCTTTCTAAAAATTTCCCTGTCAACCAAATGGACCATTTGTACACTCTCAGAAAAAAATGGTCCAAAAAGAAAAATCGATAGCATAGTGAAACATAACTTGATGATAGCCGCCATTGGACTGCAGTGAGCGGAGTTTGCGACAGCGCAACTCTGTCTATACTCTGGGCCGAGCCGAGTATTATTTGGGCCGAGGCTTCCTGTTACCCCCGACCCTCTTCAAAAAATAAATGAATAAATAAAACAGTGGCGGTCCCCGCCCCAGACCGCTGGTTGAAAACCACTGCTTTCAGTAAAGCACTTACTCCTTGTTCTTGTTTTATAGATACAGATATCCTATCCAGTACACCAGGTTGAACAGTCCGAAGGCCGTAGGGAAGAAGACCCGCGCGTAGGAGTCGATCTTGGAGACGTGCACGTGCATGCGGTTGTGTCGCCAGGCACCTGCAAGTAGATTTACGTGTCAACGTACACACACACACACACCCACACACAAAGCACTAGTTCTTGAGACATTGTCTCGTCCCGAAACCCGTCTCAAGACAAATTTTCGTTGTCTTGTTTTGTCTCGCCCTCAATTGTCTTGGTCTTGTATTGGTCTTGACGCTCTGCAATTCATTTGTCTCGTGGTCTTGTCTTGGTCTCATCCTCGATTTGTTTTGGTCTTGTCATGTTCTCGGAGCAAATGTCTCGGGTCTCTTGATGCACATATTGCTAGCAGTCCGCAAACCGACACTGTAATGTGTTATGTTGTACTATTACTATAAACAATTCACCAAGTTAAGGCTTTTTGGCCTCGACCTCTTGGCCTTGGTCTCTGCCTCGACCCGTCTAGGTCTTGGTCTTGTTCTCGACCCCTCTAGGTGCTAGTCTCGTCTTGATCTGGTCTTGACCAAGTCCGTGATTGTCTCGGTTTCTGTTGGCTTGGAATCATTTCATTTAAAAAGGTCTAGAGAGACTCCTGCTTTATTTTATAGCATTCCTGGCTGATTGGTGACTCTTCTTACTATTATTAGTCAGCATGGTGTAAACCAGTCATGCTTATAGTCAGTATAGGTTAAACCAGTCATGCTTATAGTCAGTATAGTGTAGACCAGTCATGCTTATAGTCAGTATAGTGTAGACCAGTCATGCTTATAGTCAGTATAGTGTAGACCAGTCATGATTATAGTCAGTATAGTGTAGACCAGTCATGCTTATAGTCAGTATAGTGTAGACCAGTCATGCTTATAGTCAGTATAGTGTAGACCAGTCATGCTTATAGTCAGAGGTTAAACCAGTCATGCTATAGTCAGTATAGTGTAAACCAGTCATGCTTATAGTCAGTATAGTGTAGACCAGTCATGCTTATAGTCAGCATAGTGTAAATCAGTCATGCTTGTAGTCAGTATAGTGTAGACCAGTCATGCTTATAGTCAGTATAGTGTAGACCAGTCATGCTTATAGTCAGTATAGTGTAGACCAGTCATGCTTATAGTCAGTATAGTGTAGACCAGTCATGCTTATAGTCAGTATAGTGTAGACCAGTCATGCTTATAGTCAGAGGTTAAACCAGTCATGCTTATAGTCAGTATAGTGTAGACCAGTCATGCTTATAGTCAGAGGTTAAACCAGTCATGCTTATAGTCAGTATAGTGTAGACCAGTCATGCTTATAGTCAGTATAGTGTAAATCAGTCATGCTTATAGTCAGTATAGTGTAGACCAGTCATGCTTATAGTCAGCATAGTGTAGACCAGTCATGCTTATAGTCAGTATAGTGTAGACCAGTCATGCTTATAGTCAGTATAGTGTAGACCAGTCATGCTTATAGTCAGTATAGTGTAGACCAGTCATGCTTATAGTCAGCATAGTGTAAACCAGTCATGCTTATAGTCAGTATAGTGTAGACCAGTCATGCTTATCATCAGTATAGTGTAAACCAGCCATGCTTGTAGTCAGTATAGTGTAACCAGTCATTATTATAGTCAGTATAGTGTAGACCAGTCCATGATTATAGTCAGTATAGTGTAAACCAGTCATGATTATAGTCAGTATAGTGTAGACCAGTCATGCTCATAGTCAGCATAGTGTAAACCAGTCATGCTTATAGTCAGTATAGTGTAGACCAGTCATGATTATAGTCAGTATAGTGTAGACCAGTCATGCTTGTAGTCAGTATAGTGTAGTAGACCGACCTGAGCGACAGTCGTCGAAGCAGCAGAAGAAGCTGGCACAGTCCTTTCCATCCAGACAGTCGTAGAAGTCGTCGTCCTCGTCGTGGTACACCACGTTGTTGACGTGCAGCAGAGACGTTCCTGGACGGATGTTCAGCATGCTGGGGGCTCTCTGGAGGAGACACCAACAAATAGGGTGACCAGATTTCCATCAGGGCCGGATGTAACATTTCCCAATTGGTTGGGCAGGAGGGGGGCATACCATTTTCACTTACAGGACTTTTATCAGGCAAGAATAAGCACCAATACTACTCGGTTGTTGTTGAAGTTGCAACAGACACGCAGCATGCATGAAGCTAAAGTCTGACTCAGAGAGTTTTCTGTTTTCAATGATGAAATGCTGTTGGTTTAGTGGTGACACAACTGTAGTTAGTTGCAGTAGTAGTGTTCCAAATCATTTTAAATATGTGGGTTGTTTAGCATGCCATCATGTTTGATGGGGCAGTCAGGGCATTTAGAGTGGCACCCCCCCCCCCCTCATGCCCATGCATAGATCCGCCCCTGCTTTCGATAATGATAGTGTGGCGATGTTTGATGTGTTGTGATGTTCTATATATTGCAGGAGATTTCAGCAACGACAGGACCCACCTCACCCCTGCCCATTTTGATTCGATACCCATCTAGCTGTCCAAATGCTTCCTTAATGTCAATGAGGTCTACTCCCACAACACCAGAGGGAGTGCTATACCATGTCCACTTAATTCCGCTTCCCCAAAATGTGGAATGCCCTACCAACAGTCATTAAGGCATGTGAATCCCTTGACATGTGAATCCCTTCTCCTTCAAATCCGCTCTTAAAGGGCACCTACAGATGGCTGCAATTCGAAACTGGCCTCTATCAAATAACCCCCCACCCCGCCTCTCATCTTTGTACATTTCTCTTTTCCCTTTTTACTGTACCTCCACTATGGTTTTAACTTTGCTGTTCCTGACTTTACTGAAATAGTTATTTTGTATGTATGTGAATGTCTTAATGAAATGAACAAGTTGGCCATAATTGTAAACAACTGTATTCTTAACTAGTGTGTCCAATCAGTTTTTTCAGATTTGCTGTAGTTGTACTTGAATTGTACTGTAATTCACCCAGCTGTTATCAGCTTTGTGGCAGTGTCTGCTTGACTTGTACTGTAACTCTCATTTCTGTTAATAAAAAAATAATAATTCATTCATTCACACTGGATTCTAGTTTCCGACACTAGATTCTACTTCCTGACGCTAGATCCTAGTTTCTGACACTAGATTGTAGTTTCTGACACTAGACCCTAGTTCCTGACACTAGATTCTAATTCCAGACACACTAGATTCTAGTTTCTCACACTAGATTCTAGTTCCTGGTGCTAGATTCTAGTTTTTTTCTGGGAAATTAGTGTCAGGAACTAGAATCTAGCATCAGAAAACATGTTCTAGGGATCCCCCAGAAGCCAAGATTTGAATTTGTTTGCTTCTGAAAGAATATATTAGAAAATAGCTAAGCTCAGCTTGAACTTGTAGGTCTGCTATTTCTAGTAGCGAAATAGCTATCGCTCTAGGCTGCTCTCTATCCTTTTACCACTCTATGGTGTACTCCTAAACGTGGGCTACTCAGCAGTGGCTAACCAATAAAAGGGGAATTCCATCCATTTTCATTTTTTTTCCTGTGAGTGTACAAATGTGAACCGAATGGACCCTAGCGGGTTCCATTTGTACACTCTCAGAAAAAAGAAGCCTTAGTTTGCATTGAATCATTTTCACCCAAGTGCCACCCAACTCAAAATGTTCATTTAGCAAAATAAAATTACAAAATCCTTGTTTTTTTTTTGGTCCACCGCAGTGAAGCAGCAGCTGCCATGGTTTCAGAAAAGTTTATCTGTGGGAGTCTGGGAGAAAGGATCAGGTGACGCCAAGGAGGGCTGTAATTGGAGGATTCTGAAATGTTGACCAGTAGAGGGCGCTAAAGATCTGACTTTTCTGTACAACCAGGAGTTGATCATTTTCTATGGCAAAAACGCCCCCTGGCGTGAGGGTCACCTGTGCATTGTTGCCGTTGCCCTTAGACTTCTTGGTCTGCCTGTTGCTGGTGAAGTAGTGCAGCGTGCCGTACTCCATGAGGGCGGCGAAGGTGAAGATGAAGCAGACGGACACGAACAGGTCCATGGCCGTCACGTAGGACACCTTGGGCAGCGACTTCCTGGAGATGGTGCTGAGCGTGGTCATGGTGAGCACCGTGGTGATGCCTGCGATGCAACACACCTCGAGTAAGGTGAAATATGTCTCATGGTTGCACATATAATCTGAGCTATCAAATGTTATTTATCAGAGCTGTGTCTCAGTGCACAGATAACCTGAGATATCGAATGTGGAATATCATAGCCGCGTCTCGTTTGCACGGATAATCTGGGAGATCAAATGCGTAATATCAGAGCTGTGTCTCGGTGCACTCATAACCTGAGCTATCAAACATTATTCATCAGAGCTGTGTCTCGATGCACTGATAACCTGAGCTATCAAACATTATTCATCAGAGCTGTGTCTCGGTGCACTGATAACCTGGGCTATCAAACATTATTCATCAGAGCTGTGTCTCGGTGCACTGATAACCTGGGCTATCAAACATTATTCATCAGAGCTGTGTCTCGGTGCACGGATAATCTGAGATAGCAAATATGGTAGAACATCTAATAGCTTTTGCAATAAATGGTGAAAGGTGATTCTGAGCCTGAAGTTTGTCGGTAGTGCGGTGCAGTTTTAACCCTTTCAGGTCGGGGATCCATTTTGGATTCTGTACAGCCAGTGGTGTTCAACAGGTGGTCCGGGACCACCACCAGCATTTTAGGTAGTCCCCAGCTAAATGATGGACAGTTGTTAACCATATGGACCCTTATAGATTTGTAACTCTTGAGAGCGTTAAAATGAAACCAAATGGACCCTTACGGGTCCATTTGGTTTCATTTTACGCTCTCAAGAGTTAAATTATATGTGAACGTCTGAATTATTCATTTCATTCAAGAATCGACACAATTAGAACATGTAGACGAATTGTTATTTTGACCAACGTTTTGCCAGTTTATCTCTTATCTGATCTCCTAAATTGTGGACGAAAACTTAATTTTGGGTCAGAGAGATTAAACTCAACATGAAAGTGGTCCTCTGTGGCTAAAATGCTGAATAAATGGTAGAACCCTGGTATGAAAAAGGTTGAAAACCACTGCTGTACAGTATTCAAAGTAAACTATATTATTTATTTATTGCAGCTCTATAAATATTTGAAGTTTTTTTTTTTTCAGAAAACTTAGGTCAGGACAAAATGGGTGAATAGAATGGCGCGTCAGACCCAGGGAGGTGCGCGCCGGTACGGCGTCCTTGTTGATCCAGAAGGAGACCCAGCTCAGCACCACGATCATGCTGCAGGGGATGTACGTCTGGATGGTGAAGTAGCCCATCCTCCTGCTCAGGTCAAAGAAGATGGTCAGGATGACGTACTCGCCTGGCAGAGAGAGAGGGACGTGTGTTTTCAGTGATTTTGCAAAAAAAACGTAATTTCCGGACTATAAGCCGCTACTTTTTTCACGTGTTTTGGACCCTGCGGCTTATACAACAGTGCGGCCAAACTATGGATGGAGGGGTCACTGCTCTGATGCAAATGGGGTCTTACAGCGCAGATGCTTCTGGGGAAATGAGTCCAATTAAAGCGAATGGCGCGTTCCAACCCAAGAGGCCAATGGCAAGAGGGGCAAATTTGCTATGCTTCCTGAGTCTAGATGAAGGGGACAGATCCAATATTAGGAGACCGGAAGAATGTTGGAGTCTATTCATTTCCAATGGTATAATGAATGTGAACACATCTTATGAGTCCATGGACACTGAACTAAACACTGGACCCGATGATAAACACATTCATACATAAAATGGCTTCTATTAGCGAAACAAATCAGAATAAATCAATTATTTTTTATCCAAAAACAAACTCCTGCGAGATGTGTTAGGAGTCAGGGAGAGTGTCTTTGTAATGTGCAATTTGACACATGACAGATAGTGGGCTC
>CM076980.1:47681096-47781096 GCA_039105355.1 Benthosema pterotum | reverse complement strand
ATCAAGTATTGTAGAAGTGTGTGTGTGTGTGTGTGTGTGTGTGTGTGTGTGTGTGTGTGTGTGTGTGTGTGTGTGTGTGTGTGTGTGTGTGTGTGTGTGTGTGTGTGTGTGTGTGTGCGTGCGTGCGTGCGTGCGTGCGTGCGTGTGTGTGTGCGTGTGTGTGTCCATTTACGTTCTGCAGATCTCTGAAACTGTGGTACATGTGTAACTGTCCCCTGAAGATCTAAAAGACTAAGAGTTCATTCATTCATTTTGGGGAAAAAAATTAGCCAGTGAGAATGATTTGCTTTGTTGTGTAACATGAACATGTATTTTAGCATATAAACAGGACCATTGTATTTGCGTGTGTGTGTGTGTGTGTGTGTGTGTGTGTGTGTGTGTGTGTGTGTTATATATATATATATATATATATATATATATATATATATATATATATATATATATATATATATATATTTCATTGTTTTGCCGAAATTCACTAGCCCTGCTGAAAAAAACTCAGCCCCCCCATAGCCCCCCCATGCACAAATGTCTGGAGCCGTCCCTGGCTGTGTGAGGTGAGGTGAGGCAGCGTTTTAGCCAATCGCAGCGCAGCAGTCTCCAGCAGTGTTTGTACACACTAAAGTTGCCTCTGTCACCTACCTAACACTCATTTAATAAAACAAAAAAGGAACTTTAACAAAAATCTTCACATATAATATAGTGGTAGCTTACAATAGCTAGGCCTAAATTAGTTGCACCGTACACCCTGGAAACAGCTCATCCGCGAGCTCACAACGCGTCACGCTTGGCGATCGGCTGTTCTCAGGGATCAAGGCTTTAATGGAGAATTCCACACCAAAACACACTGGCCATCAATCCACATGATTCCTGTGACATGATACATAATGTCCTTGAAAAAATCAAGGACATTATGTATCATGTCACAGGAATCAAGGTAGATTGGATGGCCAATGTGTTTTGGTGTGGAGTTCTCCTTTAAGACGTGCATTATCCATAGGGGCTCCCCAAAAACAACAACATAAAACGCAAACACTCACGGAAGACACCTTATTGACACTGTAAAACGACAAAGCATGAATCAGACGTTAACGCGACACATCACTGACGCACACGCCAGAGACACTCAAATGACACTTACAGTTGAGAGGAATCGAAACCCCCAGGGGATGCTGTGTATGTATTAAAATGTTGAAATTCAACTATTGTAGGAAACCTCATAAAAAAGGTCAAAGTCAGGCTACTTGTCACAACCCATGGAAGGCAAAACATGCAAAATGTTTGACATGACTTTGACCGGTTTCTTTTTTCCCACGGGCGTTGAATTTCAAACTTTTTGAACATGTTATTAGACACAATGAGAAACGCAATGGTGAGGACATTTCTTGGTAACGATTTACTTCCAAGATTGGTCAAACATCTGATAAAATATCATAACTATTGTCCCCATTTGATATTGCCATTCAATAGAAGTCTAAAGAGCCGCCATTGGACTGGCCCCATGAGGCGAATGGAGTTTGCATAACTCTGTCTATACTCTATGGCTATGGCTCTACCTAAAGTGGCGGACAGTATAGACCTGCGCAGTGACGTCACCGCCCGTGTTCCAGAATTGGATTCCCCATTCATTTTTCTCATAGACTTTTCAAAAATAATTTAATAGTTGGTTGGTTGAGTTGGTTGAGTTGGTTTTGGCAATCGTGTTTTTATTAACCATTTTCGAAAAGTCTATGAGGAAAATGAATGAGGAATCCACTAGTGGAACAGGACTGGTGAGGTCACTGCACAGATCTATAACAAATGTTTACTTGAGTGCGGGCTGTTGAGCGTTGACAAAACGGACGTCATACTGTATTTAGCTCCGTAGGCTTAAATTTTATTCTCAGTTTTCCTCGGTGCGGAATGGTCGTCGGCGGACATGTTTTTGTTGTAGTGTTGTGTTACAGTCGACCAACTCAACACTACGTGACCTGCTTGTCTGAGTGCCTCCAGCAGCTCAAGGTTGCTTCAGACGTGCCAGCAGCACCCTAGGAATACAAATGAAGCTCCCTCTCATGCACTAGGAGGACAATAGCCAGACACCAAGGATGGCAGTTTTTTTTTTCCATCCATGATTATAAATGGAGTTTGAAGTTACATTGGGTTTCGGGTGACCATATGTCCCTCTTTGCGTGAGACAGTCCCTCATTGCCAAGCCTTTTTTTTTTAGGTGTCCCACAAATTGAGCTCCTGTCCCACATTGTGTCTGACAAAGTTCAGTGTTCAATGCCCTAATATTTGGCTTTCTGTTGTGATTAGGCCCTCCAGAAAAACGTGATTTTCTGGAGGGCCTAATCAGCTTTTTTTGCATAAAAACCTGCATATTCCATTGCATAATCAAGGATTTCTGCCCGCAAAATCAAGGATTTTAGTCTAATAGATGTGTTTATAAGGCTGTTAAAATAATCCCTGGTGCTACTATATATTTCCACACTCACCCCAGAGGGGCTAGAAGCAAAAAAAAAAAAAACGTTTTTGAATAATATTGAATATAAATAATATTGAAAAGACTTGCGACACGTTTTCACTTTTTTTTTAAATAGCAGATGTGCAAGCTCGATCTACACTCTCACACCAATCAGCAATTTGTAGATCTGCTATTTTTCAATCACTAAAGCTAATACTAGCTCATGTTTAAAAGTTTCACCATTTTCAAAAATGTCAGAACAATAGGTCTAATATGTTTCAATAACTAAAGTAACGTTACTGATGCCATGTAATGTTAATGATGCTAACTAATGCCAATGCTAAGTAATGCTAATGAGGCTAAGTAGTGCTATTGATGCTAAGTCATGCTAATTATGCTAATAACGCGGTTCAAAGTGGCGGTCTGTGGCGCAATTTTTCAGTTGCCACCCGAAATAAAGCAGCGGGGTTGGGAAGGAGCATTCGTTTTATCCTGCCGTCTACTACTAGTAGGGCGGGGCGAAGGAAGTTTTACTGAGGTTATGGTTAGGGTTAGGTTAGGTTTAGGCATAGTTTTACTAAGGTTAGGTTTAGGTTTGTGGTATAAGACTTCAGTGTTTTGTATCTTACATTCGCCATCTTTGTTGAAGAAGAGTCTATCTATGTCTTTCATAGTGGTTTAAACCCTGTGGAATCCATTGCTTTTCTGCAAACGTCCTCTCTCCCTCTGTCCACGTTTGGTCGGATTCTAATCCACACACTTCCATTGCCCCAATTCCATGTCCCATAAAATTATGTACTATTAACGACATCTCATTGGCATTTTCATGTTATATCCATGCTGGTTAGGTCTGTCTGCTAGTGTTAGGTTTAGGCATAGCATATAGGCTATAGTTTTACTGAGGTTATGTTTAGGGTTAGGGTTGGGCTTGGGTTAGGGTTAGACGGTGCTTTATGCGGTTACTAACCCTAACCATAACCTCAGTAAAACTATGCTTCGCCCCGCCCTACTTGTAGTAACCTGGCAGGCTAAAACAAGCGCTCCTTCTCAACCCTACTGCTTTATTTCGGGTGGCAACTGAAAAATCGCGTCCGCTAGTACAGGGCTTGACACTAACACTTGCCCACTTGCCCGGGGCAAGTAAAAAAAATGGTGGGGCAAGTGAAGACTGCTACCTGGTTCCCCGATTGGGCAAGTGTGCAACATTATAACACAGCACTATAACACAACACAAGATAAATTTGTCTTGAAGGCAGTCATTGCACTCTGCCTCTGAAGGCTGTCTTTCCCTGCTTTCTAGCTATCTCTACCTATCTCTCTCCCAGGTTCATTTGGTTCCAAACTATCATTTTGCTGGGGTCAGGGACCACTGGGTCTGTGACCACTATGACCACTATTAAGATGATGAATTTTAACTCTTGAGAGTGTAAAAATGAAACCAAATGGACCCGCAAGGGTCCATTTGGTTTCATTTTTACACTCTCAAGAGTTACATCTGGTTAACCAACTTAGCTGGGGACCACCTGTAACCCTCTCAGGGACCACCTGTTGAAAACCCCTGGTTTAAAGCACCTAAGTAGGAAGTAAACTTAAATGCAAAATTTACAATATATTTTTGGGGGGCAAGTGACCATGACCTGAGGGCAAGTAGAACCTGACTTGCACTTGCCCGATGGGCAAGTGCCTCGGAGACCTTAGTGTCAACCACTGCGCTAGCGCGTACCTGAGCGTGTACATGACCCTGCCGTTGCTCCACAGCCGCAGCAGGCGGTTGGGTGTGGTGATCCAGTGGGCATCGGACTTGCGGGAGTTTCTGAAGAAGGTGTCGGGGATCCAGATCTTTCCCACCATGTTGCTGTTGAGCATCAGCAGCTTCATGGTGCTGTTGAACTTGAGGCGTCCGTCGTACCACGTCTGGGCGAAGAAGATGTCGATGGTGTACTCCTGAGGAAAGGGACGGCACGGGCCCCATAGATATAGTCTATATATTAGAAAACTAGATGGCTACTGAAAGACCCGCCCACCTCAGACATCACAACATTATGATGTCACTGAGCATCATGAAGCTACTGAAAGACCCGCCCACCTCAGACATCACAACATTATGATGTCACTGAGCATCATGAAGCTACTGAAAGACCCGCCCACCTCAGACATCACAACATTATGATGTCACTGAGCATCATGAAGCTACTGAAAGACCCTCCCACCTCAGACATCAGCTACATTATGATGTCACTGAGCATCATGAAGCTACTGAAAGACCCGCCCACCTCAGACATCAGCTACATTATGATGTCACTGAGCATCATGAAGCTACTGAAAGACCCTCCCACCTCAGACATCACAACATTATGATGTCACTAAGCATCATGAAGCTACTGAAAGACCCACCCACCTCAGACATCACAACATTATGATGTCACTGAGCATCATGAAGCTACTGAAAGACCCGCCCACCTCAGACATCAGCTACATTATGATGTCACTGAGCATCATGAAGCTACTGAAAGACCCGCCCACTTTATGATGTCACTGAGCATCATGAAGCTACTGAAAGACCCGCCCACCTCAGACATCACAACATTATGATGTCACTGAGCATCATGAAGCTACTGAAAGACCCGCCCACCTCAGACATCAGCAACATTATGATGTCACTGAGCATCATGAAGCTACTGAAAGACCGCCCACCTCAGACATAACAACATTATGATGTCACTGAGCATCATGAAGCTACTGAAAGACCCTCCCACTGAGACATCAGCAACATAATGATGTCACTGAGCATCATGAAAGCTACTGAAAGACCCTCCCACCTCAGACATCAGTAACACGATGTCACTGAGCATCATGAAGCTACTGAAAGACCCGCCCACCTCAGACATCACTACATTATGATGTCACTGAGCATCATGAAGCTACTGAAAGACCCGCCCACCTCAGACATCAGCTACATTATGATGTCACTGAGCATCATGAAGCTACTGAAAGACCCGCCCACCTCAGACATCAGCTACATTATGATGTCACTGAGCATCATGAAGCTACTGAAAGACCCGCCCACCTCAGACATCACAGCATTATGATGTCACTGAGCATCATGAAGCTACTGAAAGACCCGCCCACCTCAGACACTTCGGACATCAGTAACATTATATCTGAGGTAGAGATGTTGTGTGGAAATAGTATCTAAAAAGCCCCTCATTTTCTGTTTCCTAGAAATGGAGGCCTAAAAGAAAATCATTAACATGGTGAAGTATGTCTTGATGGCATGCATTTTAAGATGCGTTTCACCATGCTAATGGCTCTTATTAAGTCTAGTGATGCCGGTCTCACCATGTTAATGGGGTCTACGGGTCCAATGCTGTTGACATACACCGCTGTCTCGATCACTGTGGGACGCACTGAAACACAGAAATACAATACAATCATTAATGGCTGCTATGCTCAAATGCTATAGTGTAGCAAGGTACAGTGTAAAGGACCTGACACACTAGCAATATTTTGATCAATAAAAACCAACTACATGTCGACATCAACAGCAACATGATGAGACACTGGCAACAGGCAACACCTCCCGTTTAAATGGGAATTCCACGCATTTTCATTTTTTTTTTTCCTGAGAGTGTACAAATGTGAACCAAATGGACCCTAGCGGGTCCATTTGGTTCAAAAAAATAATTCTTAGTTTTGCACTGAATCATTTTCACCCAGCTGCCACCCAACTCAAAATGTTCATTTCGCGGAATAAAAGTGACAAAATCCTTGTTTTTGCCCACCGCAGTGAAGCAGCAGTTATGGTTTCAGTCTAGGAGAAAGGATCAAGTGACGCAGAGGAGGGCTGTGATTGGAGGATTCCAAAGTGTTGCCCAATAGAGGGCGCTAAAGATCTGACTTTTCTGAACAACCAGGAGTTGATCATTTTCTATAGAAAGGTGAAAAGGCAATGTTGATAATTGACGTTGCTTGTTGATGTTGATCAAAACATTGCTGTATCAGGGCCCTAAGGCTTCTCATTGGCTGCATGGCAGCCAATCAGATCTGGGGCCTGCTGTGTAAGCCAAAGGCCTGTACCACCAGTCCTGGCCCTGGGCTTACCAAATAATCACGCATAATAATTAAAACCTGTGCTTCAAAAAAGTCCAGAAATCACCTGACCCCACAATTACAAATGTTACTGTGCTCCCCTTTCTTCATCATGAGTTGAAGCTCTTGACGGCTGGTTTTAATTAGTGGGGTCGCCTGGATGGGCAACCACACTATGGTTATTGTGATGCGTTTTCTCTGATGATAATACATATTCATTCGATTGGCGGACCAATGAACATCGAAAATGATCTGATTGGCTGAGGAATGAAATGTAATGTAAAACTTTCTTTTACTAACCACGTCACCATTACAACATCATCGGGGCAACCACACTTTGCAACTGCAAAATTGCATTCTACTTATTATGAGTAATGATTTGGTAAGCCCAGGCTCAGGTCTGGTTGGGTTTTGGCCTACCACAAGGCCTCAGACCTGATTTGCCGCCATGCAGCCAATGAGAAGACTTCACTATACCTGGCTTACACCCTAGTGTTTAGAGAGAATTCCACCCAATGTCTTTTTTGCTGTCATTACATACAGTATGTGAATGAGCAAAACGGATATTTTCAAAGCCGACAGATCAAATTTCCCTTGACAATGAATGGACTCCTCACTCCACACGGGCCCAATTTTTAGCATCTGTGTTGTTGTACGTGTCATCACTGTTTTGCCTTATTGCTATCAGTAAGTAATTAGATAAAGAAAAACAGCAGGATACAACACTTTTTGTTTTGTTTATCTTCTTAGAAATGATTTGTGTTTGTTGTCATGATTTGTCACAACCCGAGTTGTCTTTGTCAGCAGCGTAAGCATCTTTATATAAGTCATTTTTGAAACGTCTATGAGGAAAATGAATGGGAGACGGAAATTACTTCTGGGCCGTGGGAGATGTCATGTGAAAGCGGAAGGGATGCACAGTTCTAATGTAGGGTCTTCTACATAGACTTCTACTGAGAATGGTCTAATGGAGGCTGTTCTGCATAGAATGCCATTGAGAATGGAGTAATGGCGGCTATTCTACATAGGCCTCTATTGAAAATGGTGACAACAATGACAGGACAAGCATTTCCAACTCCAGTTTGTCCTCATTCAGGCTGCATGAACAGCAGCTCGAGCGCCGCAGTTTGTGACCCCTCAATGTCGCACCTGTTCTACTAGATGGCTATTGCAACGATATTACAGATTTTGATTTTTTTTTTTGCCTTTTTCTTTAATCTGCTTTTTCGGGAAACATCTCGAACGCATTCCTTCACTCGCCTCCTATGTCGGGTCGCAGCTTGTTGTCGTAGCCCTGCAGCAGCTTGTTCAGGATCAGGGTGACGTCGCTCTCGTAGACTTTGGGAGACAGGACCCACGTCTTGTTGATGGGGACGTCTTCGTAGTCCTCCTCGTCCTGTTTGCTGGGTTCTATGGCTGCACTGTGGGCGGACACACGTGCACGCACAAACACACACACGCACACACGCACACACACACACACACACACACACCACGCACACACGCACACACACACGCACGCACGCACGCACACACACACACACACACACAGGGGCGGATTGGCACATATTTTCCAGGGGGCAGCTAGTTAACCAGATGTAACTCTTTGAGAGCGTAAAAATGACCAAAACATGAACATGAGACACTGACCCTGGAGGTCCATTTGGTTTTCATTTTTACAACCCTCACAACTCAGATTATAATATTCATCATGCATTAATTAGCCCAACTTAAATCACACAACTAGAGAATGAAAATTAATGTCATTTTGATCTGTATGTTCCAGGCGAGCATCTAGCGCATTCTAGTGCATTTTGGAATTGCCACTAGTGCATTTTGGATCTTGGCAGTTGGCAACACTGCCTCCAGCAGCGTGAGGCAGTGCCCTGGCGCACAGGAGTGAACGGGGGGATATGTGGCCTCTCCTACTGAAGGCTCTGGTAGGACACCTTTTCTTTTTTGAAGGATAGAAACACTAGTTTGCCTGGCCTGGGCCTGGCACCGCGCGCCTGGCCCTGGACTTTTCAAAAAAAAAAAAATGGCGCAGGCCCACCAGGAAAACTCCCTGTACTCCAGATGGCCAATCCGCCCCTGCACACACACACACAGTGTGAAACAGCATGCAATGTGTGAAACAGCAGCGTGACATGCAGCGCTGCACTCGTAGCTTCGTGTCGGCTGTAATTGCGGGGCTGCTGAGCACTGCTATTAGAACCCCCTTCAGTCACATGGAATGAACCGAAGCCGTGCACCTCGCTCTGATCCAGGGCCGGATCTAGGCATGGGCATGAGGGGGGCATGTCTGTGGCTTGTCTGTGGCTCAAATGCTGAATAAATGGTAGTCCCTGGCGTCAAAAAGGTTGAAAACCCCTGATTTATTGTATTTATTCTATTGTATTGACTCTCAGGAGCCCGGGTTCGAACCGGCGCCCTTGTCGTTACCATGCGGTGACTCTACCCCTGAGCCACTGTCTGCCGCCATGTATCGTATCAATATCGGCCTGTTGGTTAAATTGTTATTTTAAACATCGGTATCGGCCAAGAATTTCCATATTGATGCATCCCTAGTTTGTGCATCCCTATGATCGTGATGCTATATATACACAAACCACAACACACACACACACAACACACACACACACACACACACACACACACACACACACACACACACACACACACACAACACACACACACACACACACACTGAAAGTAGCGGTGTGGATTCCCCATGGTAATATGATCAATAAAGGCCTGATTAAAGGGAAGAAAGAAACTGGATATCAGCAGAAACCAGCGTCATCTTTTTTTTTTCCCTTTACCTCTGCAAAGGTGAGCAAGCAATTCTTCAGTACAAAGACCAGGGGAAAAGCAACCGGCATCAGAACCACAATGGGGAGGATGAGAAAAGAAAAGAGCTTATACAGCCTTCTCTTCCAGTTTTAACCCATTGTGTCTAGATTCTAGTTCACAGCGCTAGATTCTAGTTTCTGACGCTAGATTCTAGTTCCTCATGCCAGATTCTAGTCCCCCACGCTAGATTCTAGTTGCTCTCAGTAAACTGTGGTTTCTGATTAGATTCCAGTTTTCTGACACTAGATTCTAGTCCATGACACTAGATTCTAGTTTGTGACACTAAATTCTAGTCCCTGGCGCGAGCTTCTAGTTTTTTCTGGGAAAATCCCTTTCATGTCAGTGATGCTTAGCATATTTCATAGGAAGGACCCCCAGAAATATCTATTATTTAGCTGCAGAACCTCATCTAAAAACATGTTGTTCTAGGGGATACCCCCAGAAGCAAAGATTTGAGTAAAAAAAAGTTTGCTTCCGAAATAATGTATTCAAAGTTTTGCACCACATTTTCACAATTTTTCAAAAATAGCAGAACTATAAGCTCATATCGCGCCACTCGGTGGCGCGATATGAGCTTGTAGATCTGCTATTTTTCAACAGCTACAACACCAAAAACGTGTTCAGCACACAAAGGGTTAATAGCCCGTTGTCTTTTCACTTTTTTTCTGTTAAAGCAGTGGTTTTCAACCACCGGTGGTCCGGTCCACTAACAGAGTCGACAGAGACTGGGGGGACACACGTTTGATATGAGATATTTAATGGAAAATGTGAATTAAAACTTACTGTGTATAATATTGTTTGTTAAGATCTTAACATCTAGGCCAGGGGTTTTCAACCTTTTTGACTCCAGGGACCACCATTTGTTCAGCATTTGAGCCACGGACCACCATTTGATGACATTTTAGCCCCAAAGACCTAAAACTAAAGAATTCGTTTGGTTTTGTCCACAATGCCAGGCTGCATTTTGCCAACAAAACAGTGTAAACTTCTTAATTAAGTGGTGCTAATTCAGATGATGAATATTTTAACTCTTGAGAGTGTGAAAATGAAACCAAATGGACCCGCAAGGGTCCATTTGGTTTCATTTTTACATTCACAAGAGTTACATCTGGTTAACCAACTTTCCATCATTTAGCCTGGGGACCACCTGGAACCTTCTCAAGGACCACTGGTGGTCCCCGGACCACCTGTTGAAAACCCCTGATCTAGGCCTATGTTCATTTATTATGGATATTCAAGTGGCTCTGACAATATTAATCACTTTTTTTTAGCAGTTTGGAATTATGACCACTTACTGAGGACAGGCTAAATACATGCATTTTAGGACATGAAGCCTACCTTTTAACCAATTCAGATGGCATAATAAAATAATAATAACAATTAAACTAATGTCAAATAATACACAAGTGTGAGCATATCCCTCGTCTAAAGAATGAGTGAAGTACAAACACTGACAAATACACACAGTGCCTTTCGGGATCAAAAAACCAAAAAAGCACTCAGCATGCACGATGTCCTATTTTTAGAAATGTTATTTCTTTTTCGTGCTAGGGCAGCGTTTAGCATTTCAAATGGCCAGAACCCGGGGACCATTTCTCTGACCAACAAAAGCTGTCAGATCGTTGTAGTGTGGTTTTATTATTTTTTTTTTCTCATGCGAGTTTGTAACCCATTTTTCACCCCTGACTTGAACCCATGCTTCCTTTTCACCTGGGAGGAATGCGTTATTCCAACCAGTACCTATCCCCCTCCATAACATGTGATGTGGGAGGCAGTTTACTGCATGTTTTCTGTGAGGGTACCTACCGTAGGGGACACAAGGAGAACATGTGAGGGTATCTACCCTAGGGGACACAGGGAGAACTGTGAGTGAGGGTACCTAAACTACGGGACACGGTGGAGAACATGTGAGTGAGGGTACCTACCCTACGGGACAAGGGTGGAGAACATGTGAGGGTACCTACCCTAGGGCACACGGGGAGAACATGTGAGGGTATCTAACCCTAGGGGACACGGGGAGAACATGCGAGGGTACTACCTATCCTAGGGATATGGGAAAAACATGAGAGGGTACCTACCCTAGGGGACACGGAAGAACATGTGGGTATCTACCCTAGGGTCACAGGGAGAACATGTTGTGAGGGTACCTACGCTAGGGACACAGGGAGAACATGTGAGGGTACCTACCGTAGGGGACACAGTGGAGAACATGTGAGGGTACCTACCCTAGGGGACACGGGGAGAACATGTGAGGGTACCTACCCTAGGGGACACGGGGAGAACATGTGAGGGCACCTACCCTAGGGGACACGGGGAGAACATGTGAGGGTACCTACCCTAGGGGACACAGGGAGAACATGTGAGGGTACCTACCCTAGGGGACACAGGGAGAACATGTGAGGGTACCTACCCTAGGGGACACAGGGAGAACATGTGAGGGTATCTACCCTAGGGGACACATGGAGAACATGTGAGGGTATCTACCCTAGGGGACACGGGGAGAACATGTGAGGGTATCTACCCTAGGGGACACGGGGAGAACATGTGAGGGTACTACCTATCCTAGGGATATGGGAAAAACATGTGAGGGTACCTACCCTATAGGGACACGGGAAGAACATGTGAGGTATACCCTTGGGGACATGGGGAGAACATGTGAGGGTACTACCTAGAGGACACGGTGAAGAACATATGAGTGTACCTATATTGGACACAGGGAGAACATGTGAGGGTACCTACCCTAGGGGACACAAGGAGAACATGTGAGGGTATCTACCCTAGAGGACACGGTGAAGAACATGCAAACTCCACACAGAAAGGCCCTTGAGCCAACCGTGCCTCGCGTATGGGCACTGATGACACGGAAGAGGAGACATGCCGCCAGCACCCACAGTGTCCCTAGTGGAAATCGAACCCAGGGCCTTCTAGCGTATCTATAGCTGCCCCTCAATCAGTGGGTTTTCAACCCTTTTCATGTCAAGGACCACTCAAGGACTTACGTAGCATAGGAAACATAGTGGAAAATGGACATACATTCATTCCATGTGGAGCTCCACAGTGACGCCTCATAGACTTTTCCACAACGATTTAAATGAAGACGATCACATTGCGGACAAACACAACTCGGCCGTAACAAATGAACAAATCCTAACTACGATTTGTTTTGGGGATCAGGGCGGATCTAGGCATGGGCATGGTGGGGGGGGGGGGGGGGGGGGGGGGGGGGGGGGGGGGGCAATGCCCCCATAAATGCCCAGACTGCCCCACCAAACATGATGGCATGCAAAACAACCCAAGATATTTCAAATTAAAGTGCTTCTATTTAAAATGATGTGAAACACTACTACTGCTACTAACTAACTACAGCTGTGTCACCACTAAACCAACAGCATTTAATCATTGAAAACAGAAAACTCTCTGAGTCAGACCTTTAGGTTTATGCATGCTGCGTGTCTGTTGCAACTTCAACAACAATAACTGATGTTATTATTGATGCTTTACTTGCCTAATAAAAGTCCTGTAACTGAAAATGGTACCATTTTATCCCCCCCCCCCCCCCCCCCCCCCCCCCCCCCCCCCCCCCCAATTGGGAAATGTTACATCCGCCCCGGTTGGGGATCTTACAAAAATAACGAATGTACATGTTCTACTCTAGACATTCCATTGACCACAATATACGGTATGTGGGGTATGGGGATTTAACGATACCCATTTTCAACGTTTTAACCCCGGAACACCAAGATACTGTAGATTTCTACTTGCATCAAAAGAGATCCTACTACACTGTATGATTTGTATTGGAGATATCTTTCAAAATTAAAAACGTCTTAATATAGCCTACATTTTCGAAAAGACATACAAGCTGAAGCACAGCACGTAAGGAAAAAATAGCCTATAGATAGACACTTTATGTACAGTCACCTCTGCTGACACAGCATTAATACATAAGCATATTGTGGGTGTAATAATGATAATATAACATAACTATGTAAGCCAGGCAGAAATGCCTGTCTGTGTGTGTATGTCTGTGCGTCACACTCCAAATATCGGCAAGCCCAAGCTAAGAGTGTATTGGCCTATACTCTCCACCACTCCACATGTATTGTTATCATGAACATTTTGGATTATGGAGAGGGTCCCTGGCCCATGGCTTACCTTTCACAGAGGAGTCCGCCACGCAAATGCATAGAACCACGGACTCATAGCCTACACCGTAAAAAACCCAATTACTAAAACATTGACTCAATAAGAAGATAGCTGGGGCAAGTTGAAATAGACCATTGGTGCAATGTTTTGATACTTCTCTTATTGGGAAAGCCAGTTAAAAAATGTTTGTACAATTATTCATAAAACATATTGAGTCAGGTGATGAATTGTTGTTGGGTGAACTCCCACAAAGGCTGATATTGACTTAACTAACATACAGTACTTGAGTCAATTGATTGAGCGAGTTCACTCAACAACTGTTGTTGTTGACCCAGCAAATGTGGGCTGCGTCATTTACGGTAATGCACTTATCGCAAAGGAATTACGGTAAACTGCTGTTCCCGGGTCAGAAACATAGATGGTCAGAAACCACAAAGTCATTGTCGAGTGTGCTGCAGCAACACGAAGTAGAACAATTTTAGAAGTAGCCCCTATAAGGCAAAAATGGAGAGAACACCCTGAAGCGCCGCGTCGGAAAAGCGTTTGAGGAAGCATTATATAGGTAAGAAACACTTCAAGTTTGCTTCTTAACCATTTTGTGCTAGCTAGCTAGCTAGCCAGTTAGCTGGCCTAGCTGGACAGCTACTTAAAGCTGTTACATATTGGCTGGCTATACTAACGTGTAACAGCTACAGGACACACGAGTTGGCCGTCCCATCACCATTTCCCATGTTTTTCCCATGTTCCTGTGCCCACCTCCCTATCCCCCCCTCCCTGTTCCCCCCGGGCATGCAGTCGATAGCCATGAATCGCATGACGCCCGCACTTCAGGCCAGGGCTAAAGTCGATGCTAGGACCCAACTCAGAAGAGTTGCGACATTGAGGGGTCAGAAAACAGTTCGGTCACGTGGTTCATGGACTCGCTCGAGCCCATAGACTCCAATGCATTTATTAACTTCCGGTTGTTACTATGTCCCTATGTAGAAGAGCCGCCAATGGACTGACCCCACGACGTGAACGGCATTGGCTCTCTACAGCGTCCGCTCGCTCGCTCGAACTGTTTCGGTAAACTATCTGACTATCAGTTTTCTTGCTAGTGTTAGCTGCATTCATATTCGGGCGGGAAGCTTTAGTGCCTGGTGCGGTCGCTGTTGGTGGGTGAACTCTGTTAGCTTGTTGGCTAGTTGGCTCGCTTCTAGCCCCGTTCGAGACTCATCTTGCTGGCGATGCTGGATACAGCTACGACGAGAGAGCCCCGCGCTGCTCGGTTGCTGCTGTGGTTGACCGGGGGGTGCTAACTAGCGCTAGCAATTAGCTACAAGCTAGCGCTTCCAAAAGATTCCCAGACGGACAGTCCCAACGCGGGACGCTCCCCGGTCGGCACACTCCCACTAGCCAGACTATCGAGCCCACCGACATATAACGGAGCTAGTTATCTTTTTTATGTTAGTTTTTTGTTACGTACGTGTGTATTTGACATATAATTAGTGGCATATTGTTTCAAACACACATACAGTATGACTATTAGCCTATTAATCGACTTTGTCGTTACGTTTTAACCAAGCCATTATCAAGCCCTTCAATCATAGTTTGGGGTAAATAAACAAAGTATGTATGGTTTATATGTAAGCCAGCAATATGGTTAATTTCAATCATAGTTTGGGGTAAATAAACAAAGTATGTATGGTTTATATGTAAGCCAGCAATATGGTTAATTTCAATCATAGTTTGGGGTAAATAAACAAAGTATGTATGGTTTATATGTAAGCCAGCAATATGGTTAATTTCAATCATAGTTTGGGGTAAATAAACAAAGTATGTATGGTTTATATGTAAGCCAGCAATATGGTTAATTTCAATCATAGTTTGGGGTAAATAAACAAAGTATGTATGGTTTATATGCCTCTGCATGTCTATTGTCACAACAGCAAGAAATATCAAGGGCTTGATGGTGGTTGGTATAAATATGGCCTGGGCCGATTGCTCAAATTATTTAACTCTGTGATAGAGGCCTTGATGGTATTTTGTGAGTGATATTTTCCCCATGTGTCCTTGTCAGGCCAAAACTACATTGGGGATTATAGAGGGTCCCATATGTGACCTACTTGCTCAAATTATTTAACTCCGGACCATTTCTATAACTCCCGACCATTTATGCTTGTAGATTATGCTATAAATGATACGAATACGTGAAATATAATCAGGGGACAGTGTATATATATATAGGATAATACGTGAAATATAATCGGGTGGGAGCGATCGTATATGATAATACGTGAAATATAATCGGGTGGGAGCGATCGTATATGATAATACGTGAAATATAATCGGGTGGGACCGATCGTCTGAACCACCTGGGACTACACGTCCGGGAGCGAAGTCACTTGGGACTGTCCGTCTGTCACCCGCCCAAAACATGGTACTGTCGTCTTCTAAAATTAAATACGCGTTTTCTGTGTGACCGGGTTAAAATGTTAAGGTACCGGGTACCGGGAGTTTTTTTTTTGTTGTGACTCTATCGATACCATTCCCGTTTGCATTGGTTACTGCTAAAGGGGTTTAATCCACTGTTTTTGGACGGCTGCATCCCCCGGTCAACCACAGCAGCAACAGAGCTGCGCGGGACTCTCGTAGCTGTATCCAGCATCGCCAGCGAGATGAACGGGGCTAGCTCGCTTGTAGCATCGAGTAGCATATATGGTTTAGCTCGGGAAATTGTCTAGCTAGCTAACGATTGGCTTAATATACCACACAGTCGAGAAGCTAACGTTTAGTGTTGTAAAGCTAGCCACGAAGGCTTTAATACACTTTAATGGTCTAATTGCAGCTACGTTTTTTGTTTGCAGGCCTTGCTCTGGTTTTCCCGCTTGCTGTTTTTTTGCAGGCCTTGCTCTGGTTTCCCCGCTTGCTGTTTTGGCGCCTTTGGCGAATCTGAACTCACTGCACTGTTTCTGTAAGTACTCCTGTCGTTCTTGAACCACTGGATTTCTTTATCTCTGATAGTGTAGTTAATAGTTATGGAACCAAATGGACCCTAGTCCAACTAAAGTTATTTGACTTTATCTCTTCCCCCTTTACGTCCGTTTACCGTTTTATGTAAGTATTATGTTTATGGATGCATTAAGTTCAATTTATATATGGTGTCAGAAATTTGATGTTTGCCCAGGACCCAAACTATAGTGAACAGATTTACAAGCTCACAATACATCATGAAATGGCTTCCAACCTTTTTTTGTTCTGTCATCTCTACTCATGGCAGGTTGTTGTGCATCTGCTGGGAACACATCTGCTTGGAAGACACCGCACATTAACTACCTGGCCACTGAGTATGGGTGAGTATCGGCTGTAAACCGAGCAAGCACTCAATTGAGTAGTCCAGGTTTAAAGAGTAAGCTGGTGCACGGTCAAATGTAGGATCCAGTTCAAGAGTAGAACTAACGGCACTCAAGTTGTTCTGTTTTGGATTCTTATTTATTAAGTTTGCTCCCCCAGCAGTTACACAGCTCTAAAACAATAAATGGACATTATGATGTAGAACTTTTCTACATCATAATGTCCATTTATTGTTTAATTAATCACATTAATCACATAAAGTGACATTACACTATAAATAAGATTAGTACAGATCTAGAAAGTTTATTGTCTAGAGAGGGAGATTCATTGTTTAAAAAAATATATATATTTTAAATGTACTAATCCTATATTTATAGTGTAATGTTGATTGATATGAATAATGATTATGATTTCACACTGACCGCTATGTGCAGCACACCTAAGTCCTAAGTGACACCTGCACAAGTTGTCCGATGTTAAAGGTAGGGGAAGTGATTTGAAATTCATCCTGTAGTACCAGCCTATTGCACTAGGGGCGTCCAACAGTAGCTACACTATGTGAACCTGCTGCTCAATCCTGATTGGAGGAGAATTCACCACCACCTGGGGAACTTTTATTAGCTCCTCTGTGTGCTATATAAATGTGCTATATAAAGGAAAGTGACTTCACTTTGTCTGTGTATCCAGACCACAGAGATAATCGCAGGGTGGTGGCTGTGAAAGGGCTGCAGTACTACCTGGGGGAGAAGACTGAGCTGTTTAAGACCTGCCAGGTAAATCAGCAGTTCAAGGACAGTACCATCCGTCCCATCAATATCATTTGGATATTGTTTTTAATGTTTTTATTAATGTGCCCCATTTATAGCCAGAAGATGCGGTTGAAGCCTCAAGCCCCATGGAGATGGGTATCCTAGAGATTGTCGCCCCCCCAGGAGGCCCTGAAGCTGCACCAAGAGCTGCAGTAGTCCTGGACGGAGAAATTCTCTGCGACAACCTGCCAGATGCCCCAACTGCCCTCGCCGTTCTGGTCGGGTTCATCCACACGCTCAACATTGCTTATCCCCCAGCCTGGTTGAACTTCTTTGAGGTAATCCAGAAATTAATTGTCATTAGATGCTGACAAAAGTGGGAAAAACGAAAAACTGAACAAACTCAGAACCAAACTCTCAGCTGGAAAACTGAACAAACTGTGAACCAAACTCTCAGCTGCAGAACTGAAAAAAACGAAACAAACTTTGAACCAAACTCTCAGCTGCAGAACTGAAAAAAAACTAAACAACTTGGAACCAAACTCTCAGCTGCAGAACTGAAAAAACTGAACAAACTTGAAACCAAACTAAGCTGCAGAACTGAACACACTCACAACCACACTCAGCTGAAGAACTGAACACACTCAGCTGAGAAACTGAATAAAAACTGAGCATTTGAACTGCTGAAAACCATTACTACCTTATCAGCTGTGGTCTCAAGTCTGTGGAGGGTGTGTTTCTTCCCACAAGGGCACTGAACGTTCTCTCGTACCCTGCTCTCACAATATAATGGTTCAGTTTGCCCATGAACCAGAACATAACTGGTTGTAGTTGAACTAAACTGTCTCATTGAATCATCTAAATTATATTATATTGTATATGTTGGTCTATACTGGCATAATAATTTGGACTGGAACACTTAAGTGCCTTTTGGTTAAAAAAAAAAAAAAAAAAAAAAAAAAAAAAAAAAGAAAGAAAAACAATTAAAATGTTTTTTTATATATATATATGTTGTGATATCAAGAGCACTTTGCCAATGTTGAAATGTCAAAGATATTGGTTACATCCTTGAAATGTTATGTCTTTGCACACATATTTGTGCAGTCATATTTGCTAATGCTAATGGGTAGTATTATGCTCTTGATAAAACAAAAAAAAACATGCATGAACATTTTTGCCATACAACAGGGGTTTTCAACAGGTCCGGGGACCACCAGTGGTCCATGAGAAAGTCCCAGGTGTTCCTCATGCCAAATGATGGAAAGTTGGTTAACCAGATGTAACTCTTGAGAGTGTAAAAATGAAACCAAATGGACCCGCAAGGGTCCATATTCTCAAGAGTTAAAATATTCATCTGAATTAGCACCACTTAATTAAGAAGTTTACACTGTTTTGTTGGCGGCCTGGAATTGTGGACAAAAAAGAATTCTTTAATTTTAGGTCTTTGGTATGAAAATGTAATCAAATGGTGGTCCGTGGCTCAAATGCTGAATAAATGGTGGTTCCTGGAGTCAAAGGTTGAAAACCCCTGCCATACAACATCAAGTGCTTCACATTTGAATCAAAGGAATGAAGTATATTTTTTTTAATACTTTAAACTGTTCCATTCAAAATGGTTATGAATTGTGGCGTGTGTGTGCGCACACACACACACACACACACACACACACACACACACACACACACACACTTTTGTTTTTGCTCCTATTTTTCATGAGATGAAGTAAAGATCTAAAATTCATTCCAGATATACAATATTACCATTTCTCTCAAACATTGTTCACAAATCTGTCTAAATGTGTGATAATGAACACTCCGGCTTTGCTAATCCATCCCACCTCACAGGTGTGCCACATAAAGATGCAGATGTGACATCATGGTTAGTGAACAGGTGTGTCTTAGACTGTCCACAATAAAAGGCCACCCTGAAATGTGCATGTTTTCGCTTTATTGGGGGTCTGAGGATTGAGAACCAGTCAGTATCTGGTGTGACCACCATTTGCCTCATACAGCCTGCCCTGCTTAGTGCTGCTCGATAGTTATTCATTTTATCTTTCAGGCTGGTTGTCCAGACATTCCATGCTTTGTCAGGACCTGCATTTCCAATGCATGGATGTTTCTCAACTAAGGCCTTTGCTACCTTCTCCAGCTCATCTAAAGTTGGGTATGACTCACATGTATAAATTATCTCAGCTAGCTTTGCCAAGATTTCAGACTTCATTTCACGAGTGATTGACATTAGGGTGTTAGTCTCCTAGTTTACTGTACATGTAGTGTATAGGAGAAAGTAGGCACTGTAAAGATGGCAGGAAACCGACTGGAACGTCTTGAGAAGACACTGCTGAAGTGACGTCAGGATCTTGGTTGGAATGTGATCTCCCAGAGGAGATGCAGTGCAACACTTCTTCTCAATATTGGGAACTGTTGTAATGGTAATAACACATGTTGAAATGGTAATAACACATTATTACCATTTCGACAGCATATACCAGTTCCCACTAATATCCAGCAACTTCGCACAACCATTGAAGAGGAAAGAAGTGTTGCACTGGATGAGGCAAGTGGTGGTCACATCAGATACTGACAGGTTCTCAGTCCCCAGAACCCCAATAAAGCATAAATGGTAATTGTATATCTGGAATGAATTTTAGATGTTTAGGTCCATCTCGTGAAAAATGGGAGCAAAAATCAACACGTTAATATTGAAATCTTCAAGTATGACCTCGCCATCTGATAGTAATATAACTGGTCTTCACTACTGTCCATGTATGATTAGTGATGCACTGATGTATCAGTCCACATAAGTGTGACCTATATTTTCTGTTGCTCCATTCATATCGGCAAATAATAGTGACATTAACCATCTTAGTAAATAAGCATATCAGTATTTATTTATTACTGTTATTTACTTATTAACTGTGCATCCTTATCCATAGGATATTTAGCATAATCACTCTCTCATATAGGGCCGTGGGTAGTTCAGAAACTTGAACATCATAGGAGGGGGGGGGGGGGGGGGGGGGGGGGGGGGGGGTTGGAACACAATAGTGACGACCAATTATATCATTAAGTGTTTTTTTTTTTTTTTTTTTTTTGCACATTGATAATGTAATTTATACATTGCACTTTGTTTTAATACTTGTTGCACTGCCTTTTGCACTGATTGTTCGAATTTAAATGTGTCATTTTGTACAGAAAATAAAAATTGAAAGGAAATTTGAGTATATATCATTTAAATATTATTTCAGTCAATAATTATTATAATATTCACAGAATTATTAATATATAATAACTAGTTGTAATGACTAATAAAACCTAGTTGAGTGAGCAGAATACATGAGCATATGACATGGTGGAAACTAATTTGTTTCAATTGGCTGAATGTATAAGCCAACAGTCTTTCGTTCTGTCAAAGATTTTTAAGCAATTGGCTGAATCAATAAGCGACAGTCTTTCGTTCTGTCAACGAGGATTAAGCTATTGGCTGAATTAATAGCCAACAAAGAGTTTGTCGTTCAGTCAATGTTTTTAAATACTAATTGAGTAAACTGAAAATATATAGGGGAACGCGTAACCCTATAAATAATCAGTTTAACCAACTTTTTTTTTTTTAGAGTGTATGTACATGGGTTTAAACAGGTGGTGCGGGGACCACCAGTGGTCCCTGAGAGGATTCCATTGGTCCCCCAGGCTAAATGATGGACAGTTGGTTAGCCAGATGTAACTCTTTGAGATCGTAAAAATGAAACCAAATGGACCCTTGCGGGTCCATTTGGTTTCATGTTTACACTCTCAAGAGTTAAAATATTCATCATGTGAATTAGCCCAAAGTCTACACAACTAGAGAATGTAGAAGATTAATGGTCATTTTGATCTGTATGTTTGACTGTTTTGTTTCCCAAAATCCAGCCTGGAATTAGTGGACTAAAGCTAAATAAATCTTCAGTTTTGGGGTCGTCTGTGGGGCTAAAATGTCATCAAATGGTGGTCTGTGGCTCAAATTCTGAATAAATAGTGGGCCGTGGGATGATAAAGGTTGAAACCCCATGGTAGCCTATAGGACAATCATCTACCGGTATTTACAGATCATAGCCTGTTTTGCCGTTCGGGAACGCACGCCACATCATAAACACACACACACACACACGCACGCACGCACGCACGCACGCACGCACGCACGCACGCACGCACACACACACACACACACACACACACACACACACACACACACACACACACACACACACACACATACGATCCAGTTTGAGCATCATTGTTTTTACATAGGCCTATATACTGAGGCTGTATTCATGATTTCAATGCACAAAACAGTGTGTGTGTGTGTGTGTGTGTGTGTGTGTGTGTGTGTGTGTGTGTGTGTGTGTGTGTGTGTGTGTGTGTGCGTGCGTGCGTGCGTGCGTGCGTGCGTGCGTGTCCGCGCGCGTTAATTCGGGGTCGTTTGAACGGATCGCCTCTATAATAAGTCCCGCAGCAGCAGCAGCAGCAGCAGCAGCAGCAGCAGCAGCAAGGAGGCGACGATGCATGCATGATGTGTGTAAAAAACACCACCTTGAGAGAACAATGTTAAATAAAAAGCTCCAACCTGCACCACAGCTGTGCGAGCACACAGCAGAGCAGCAGCAGCAGCAGCGGCGGCGACGACGGCTGCTTTCCTCCCGGCACCATAGTAGTCTTCAACATGATCACCCCTCCAGTGGTGGCGGTGGTGGTGGTGGTGGTGGCGGTGGTCACCTTCACGATCGCAGCAGCACAGCAGCAAACTGCCTCTATGGGTAATACTAAGGTAGAAGAGGAGTGAGTCGTCGCTGCGATGCGGGAATAAAGATCCTCCTCCTCCTCTTCCTTACGACGCGCAGAGAGAGGTGTGGAGGAGCCGAATGGAATGATGATGATGATTGATGGTGGTGTTAGTATAGCCTATTAACGAATCCCCCCCTCCGCACCGTCCGGCAACAACAAGAGCGGATCAAGGACCCCCGGTCAAATGAAGACAGACAGACAGACAGACAGACAGACAGACAGACAGACAGACAGACAGACAGACAGACAGACAGACAGACAGAGTGGAGAGGGATACAGGGATCTAAAGGTGCTATAGACTGACTGCTATAGTGCAATGAGGGCGTTCCTGGTTTGTGTGTGCTGCTGCTGCTGTTGGTTTGGGAGCATGCCTGGGGCGGATCTAGGGATAGGCATGGGGGGGGGGGGGGGAATGCCCCCTATAAAATGCCCTGACTTCCCACCACCAACCAAACATGACGGCATGCAGTCATGCACCGCACAACCCAAGATATTTCAAATGAAAGTGCATTCATTGTTGAAAACAGAAAACCTTTTGCTTTATGCATGCTGCGTGTCTGTTGCAACTTCAACAACAACTGATGTTATTATTTATTTTATGCTTTAGGCTACTTGTATCACTTGGTATACTTGACTAATAAAAGTCCTGTAGCCGAAAATGGTATGAGGGCGGCTTCATCGCCCGTGGCGCTTAAGGCGAAGTCGCACCCATATCATTTTCTCCGGGACCCCCCCCCCCCATTGGGAAATGTTATATCCGCCCCTGTTTGGGAGCGTTGCAGTGTAGCCTTCCCCGTATGCCCTCCTCTCCTCTACAAACAAAGCCCACACGGCCAGCGCAGGATCTGCTCCACGACGTTCAATGGACACGTGGTGGCACTGGCGGACTGGAGCCTGAATTCATTTCTGCCATATGCAGAGTGCAAGTAGTTATTTTGTTGGTAGGACTACACCTACAACAGTACACATACTGTCAAGGGAGCCACGCATCTTTGAAATGTGGCTGTAGCTTAGGCTTAGGCAAAACGGTGACACAAGGCATAATATGCCTATAGTGTCACAAGTCACCGTTTTGTAGTTATGGCAGGAATGGATTCAGCACATAAAAATCATGTAGAAACAACATCCTAAGTAGCCTACAATATATCATAATTATAGACAATAATATCATAATAATAGACAATAATATCATAATAATTAGCCTATAGCCAATTTGCATTTCTGACAAAATGGTGACTTGTATCACTTGGCATATGGCATGAATGAATTCAGCACATACAAATCCTATAGGCCTACAAACAATTACGCATTATGTGCAATTATATATTCCAATTAAAGCTATTTTAACATGTTATAGTGATTTATTAAGTTAATTAGCTTTACTGTGTGATAATCACAATTTCTAATGAAACAGTCACTTGTATCACTTGGCATATGGCAGAAATGGATTCAGCACCTCAAAATCATGTAAAAACAACCCAATGTGTCCAATTATTCATCAAATTTTCAGTTTTTATATTGATTAATTATGCCTCATATCATAGAAACAACACCTTAAGTAGCCTAACTTTCATAAATTTGTCTCTACCGTTTTGGCCATTGGTCGCGACCATTGCTCATGATGTAGCCTATATGTTGTCACTGAAAATTGATTTTGCACTTCCTGTAACATCGACTTGCTTGTAAACCTTGTACTTTAGTATGTGTAATTCTGGATAAAAAAAAAAAAAAGTCCGTACACCCAAAGGACAGGTGCGTAGGACAAAGTGACTTGATAAATAGGAGGGAAAAAGTCCTGCACACTGTCTTCTACACTATAGTCTCAGTGGCATTTCTAAGCAATTTGGAGCCCCAGGCAATTGGATTTTCCCAGTGAAAACTCCTGTGACGTCATACCTACGATGGCACAGTAAAATGGCGCCCCCAAGCGATAAAAATATAAACTATGAACAGCGGTGCGGCCTGATATCAATAATAAATTCAATTGAAAATAATTTTGTTCGAGTGTCAAATCCCAACAAGTTTTCAAGTGGTAATTTGTAAGTGGAGGGCCGCCCCATAAGACACGTACACATGCACACGCATGTGTCTTATTTTATTCACACAAAAAATTGACCGCCCCCCCCCCCCAACATGCCCGTTGGATTATCCTTCCGTGGGTACCACGGAAATTGTTTAGATTTAGAGTTACAGTACAGGTCAAGCACCTGCACTGCAACAAAACTGCAAACTAACAGCTTGGAGAATCAAAGTACAACTACACATCTGAAAAAAAAAAGTGATTGGACACACTAGTACAGATACGCTTGTTTTAGAGACATACAGCATATTTACTTCATAAAACAGCAGCAGCAGCAGCAAATCATAGAGGAGGTAAAATCACATTGGAGGTAAAAGAGAAAAGAGAAATATACAAAGAGAGGATTGACATTTTTTTTTATTTCAGGCCAAAGTTACAAATTTCAGCCATCCCTAGGTGCCCTCACACGTCTCACATGTGATTCATATGTCTTAATGACTGTTGGTAGGCTGTACCGCACACACACGGGCGCACAGCAGAGTTAGACACGCATGAGTGAAGACACGGTTTTAACGCAGGGGCGGATGTAACATTTCCCAATTGGGGTTATGGGGGCGGCTTCATCACCCGTGTCGCTTCGCGCCACAGGCGATGAGCACAGGCGATGAAGCCGCCCCCATACCATTTTCGGTTACAGGACTTTTATTAGGCAAGTAAAGCATCAATGATAACATCAGTTGTTGCTGAAGTTGCAACAGACACGCAGCATGCATAAAGCTAAAGGTCTGACTCAGAGAGTTTTCTGTTTTCAATGATGAAATGCTGTTGGTTTAGTGGCGCCACAAGTGTACAATGTCGTAAGTAGTAGCAGTAGTAGTGTTTCAAATCATTTTAACTATCAGCACTTTAATTTGAAATAACTTGGGTTGTTTTGCATGCCATCGTGTTTGGTGGGGCAGACTGGGCATTTAGGGGGCATTGCCCCCCCCCCCATGCCCATGTATAGATCCGCCCCTGTTTTAACGGTGTGAATGAGTCACGGCGGACATGCGGCGCCGCTGGCAAATTGGGAAACAAATACCCTGTTTAACACTGATGTGAAGAGATGTGTGGCCATGGCCTCAGAGGACGCACACACCAGGGTTCAAGTGGATATTATGCCGAACAATCTGCATAATGAATATCGCCATATCTGGATGATCTGCATCCCCCCCCCCCCCCCCCCCCCCCCACCCCACCCCCCCCCAGCCCTACATGCCCCGGGTTTGAACCCCGGGTTTCTGTGCGCGAGTGCTGGCATGAATGAATGAATGAAGGATGGATGGATGGATGGATGGATGGATGGATGGATGGATGGATGGATGGATGGATGGATGGATGGATGGATTCATTCATTCATTCATTCATTCATTCATTCATTCATTCATTCATTCATTCATTCATTCATTCATTCATTTTGATTTTTAGTTCGTTAATTATGGGCAGAAAACATACGGATATACATTGTTATCACCATGACACTTCCCCAGTTGATTACTTACACTTTTTTTGTCACTCAAACCATTCTTTAGCCACGAAACCCTTTTCGATTGCATTCTGCAACTTTTATTAGACAAGTAAAGCATCAATAATAACGTCAGTTGTTGTTGACGTTGCAACAGACACAGTGGTTTTCAACCTGTCTGACACCAGGGCATTCGCTGTACAACCCCAGACATTTCAAATTAAAGTGCTTATAATGAAAAAGATTTGAACCACTCCTACTGCTACTAACTAACTACAGCTGTGTCGCCACTAAACCAACAGCATTTCATCATTGAAAACAGACAACTCTCTGAGTCAGACCTTTAGCTTTATGCATGCTGCGTGTCTGTTGCAACTTCAACAACAACTGATGTTACTATTGATGCTTATACTTGCTTAATATAAGTCCTGATATACTGTAAATCTTGTAATGGAAAATGCGACATGGGCACTTTGCGCCACGGGCGATAAACCCCATACCATTTTCTCCTGCCCGCCCCAATTAGGAAATGTTACATCCGCCCCTGCTGCACTCCCCTACCCTCCAGGGCCTCCACAAGTCACTGTGATGTCATCAGTGTGCGCCTGGGGGGTGGGGGTGGGGGGACGGGTGGTCACAGCCAGCGCGCCCAGCGCATGCAGTCTCACATCGGCGTTCGTTCTCGTCAAAATGCACGCTCGGTGCGCACGCACTCACTCGCTGTCTGACGTTATTATCAGTACGTTTGCGTCATTGCAGTTTCTCAACGAGTAAATTAAGTCATCACTCTGCCAAACAATAATGTTTTTATTAAAAATAGCACATATCACATGTTAGCTTTTTTGTCTTTTTAGGTGTTGGTTGGAAAACATTTAAAAGAGAAATCCACACCAAACCAACTTGGGCATCCATCTAACTTGATCCCTTTGTCATCATACATATATATTTTTTTAAACCACTGATTTAGGGTATAGCAGCTACAGCTACCAGTGTCAGTTCCATGCTCATATTGTTGTGATGACGTATTTGCTGTGGGACACGTGTGATAGCTAGGTTGCCAGGTTGGGTGTTATTTTTTACTGGGAGGCTCATGGAAAGGCTTCATGGAAATCTGGCACCCTCTTAAACACACACACACACACACACACACACACACACACACACACACACACACACACACACACACACACACACACACACACACGAAAATCGCTTTTTTTCTTTTTCACTCCATATTTTTTCCTTTCCCCCCGCAGCTCCCGCGATCGACTCGTGATCAGGCCACGAGCTACCGGTAGACCACGGCCCCCACGTTGAGCAGGCCTGGTTTAAAGGAATGGGAAAAAAGAGAACAACCTGCATTGTCAGCAGCTGTGGATATAGGATATACAGAATGCTTATGCTCTCCATCTGTGTGTGTGTGTGTGTGTGTGTGTGTGTGTGTGTGTGTGTGTGTGTGTGTGTGTGTGTGTGCGTGCGTGTGTGTGTGTGTGTGTGTGTATGCGACTGTGCGTGTGTTTTTGCTACATTTTGGGGACCTACATCTGACAACACACTCCCCTCGTGGGGACCCAAAACGGAGTCCCCGCGAGGATTATCATTTAACTCGATAGAAAAAGCATTGCTGATATGCAATACACCTTTAACACACCTGTCCCCACGAGGGACGTCGTGGGGACAGGTGTGTTAAAGGTGTGTAAAAATGTCGCCGCCCTACTGGCCAAACCCATGCAACTGCAAGATGAGGTCCCCACATGGACGGACCCAGTCAGATCTGGGAAAAAAAGTATTGAATTTTGCTAATTGAACTTTATATTCTCTTTTCTGATTTTTTTCTGGTCATACCTGAGTTTTTTCAGGGCTGTAGCATGTCTAGAAAGGGGTGTCCCCACATGGGAGGATACAGTCATATATAGGTCCCCACCATGCAGCAAAAACAAGTGTGTGTGTGTGTGTGTGTGTGTGTGTGTGTGTGTGTGTGTGTGTGTGTGTGTGTGTGTGTGTGTGTGCGTGTGCGTGTGCGTGCGTGCGTGCGTGTGTGTATGTGTGGTCCTCAGAAACCTAAAGTGCTGATGGCCTGTATCATTGCACTGTTCTCAGCACTATACTGACCCAGCATCTGGTGGACAGTATTGAGTAATGTACTCAATTACATCCTTTTCATATCACGATTTTGCAACCCATTGTTTTCCCAGCCAGTGTCCATGAAAGGGGATCCACCATCCAGCACTTCAAATACAATGTAACACAATAAATGTTCCCTTTCAATACCTTTCTGAATTATAAACCCAGGGGTTGGCAACCTTTTGGACATGACGTGCCATGTTTTCAGTTTCCTGGTAGTCAGTGTGCCCTGTTAGCATTAGATTGAATTCTGAGAATGTGTGCAAATAAAAGCAGATAATATGACACCGCTTCATCCAGTGTGCATGCCAGTGGGCCAGTGATCACCCTTCACTGTGCCAATATTTGCACCCATGTCCATTGTCCAAGGTTGCCTACTGCTATACCCATATTATATCAATCTGCTATTTGGGTGAAGTACTAGCCTGATTCAGTGTTGCCAACTTGGCGCATTTGTCGCTATATTTAGCTCTTTTTCAGACCCCCTAGCGCCAAAATTAGTGAAAAACTCCTGGCGGAAAATCTAGTGCTTTTTTGCTGGTGAGTTGGGGCGAAATTAGCCTGGTCTAGCCCTCAATGATTTTGGCCTTGGGGGGCGGGGGTGTCGTGGGATCCACACGGCGGAAGTGCTGCGCTCTGATTTGATCTCACTAACGTGTCGTCATCTCCGGCCCCTCCCACGCCCGTCCACTGCTGTTCTACGTCACATCATTTAGAGCGACGCCCACCCCGGAAGGTTGACACGCCCCTCAAGGCCACTTTCCAACGCGCGTTAGTCCAGGCTTTCCGTTTTCGCGCAAGGCGGACGAAAATGAAAGCCTGGGTGTCGAGGCTAGGGTGAAATTGGTTGACAGGCACCAGAAATAAAACTCTACTGTAGTTCTTCACCATATTTTCCCTATGATAGAGCCCTCCTTCCTTCCTAGAAAGGACCATTGGTAACCAAATGACTCTTATAGATCTGTAACTCCAAATGGACTCTTATAGATCTTAAGATCTGTAACTCTTGAGAGCGTAAAATGAAACCAAACGGACCCTTACGGGTCCATTTGGTTTCATTTTACGCTCTCAAGAGTTAAATTATGTTTACACCTGAATTACCAAATTATCAAGAATCTACAGTGAGAGACGAAACTCAAGATCAAATGGCGGTGGCTAAAATGCAGAATAGATAGTGGGTCCTGGTATGAAAATGGTTGAAAACCACTGCTCTAGCGCGTTCTAGTGCATTTTGGAAGTGTCACTAGTGCATTTTGGATTTTGGCAGTTGGCAACACTGGCCTGATTATCAGACTCCAGTTCAGTTCCCTGAAGCTTAAGGCTGAAATTGTCTGCTGTCTGTGAGATTTCAAGGGGGTGGGGTTGGGGGTGTGAACAAACACCGTAAAATATGTCGGATGATGATGTTTATACAACCTGACGCTTCTTTAAAGAAACTATTTGTCATAGGTTGGTTTAAATGATACGTCCTCGATTCACCGCAGTTGCAGTGGCCATGTTTGTTGTTGACATTTTAACTGTTGCACTGTTGAGTGACAGGCCTGCATCAACAGCTGCGTCTGTTCGCATTTGTCGTTAGACCAACCCCCAACTTAGAGGCGTCTGGAAAGAAGCTAAATATAGGGACAAATCCGCCAAGTTGGTGAACACTGGTTCTCTGGGGGCGTTGCGCTGTGCACGCCAACACAGCCCCTACGGGTTCAGTCACAGTGCCCTGGTGAAGGTACAGTGTGTACACTGTTAAACATGGCTGCCCTTTATCTTACCCCTCGTTTGTTTGTCTTCCTCCTCTTCCTCCTCCCGGCTCGCACTTTGAAGATTTATATACTCTGCTACATCAAAGGGGACAAAGCTAAGCGGTATTTATATAGGGATGCCTTCAGGCATGCTGTTAACACTACACAGACCGCCGCTGCATGCATGCATGCATGGGAACATTAACACCATGTTAACATGCCTAATACTTAATGTTAATAATCATCAGCCATTTGGCTGATATCGCCTTGTTGCCGTTCTTGCCGAGAATAAACCTGGTTTCTTTTTTGAATCAGGATTGTAAACACATAACAAAAAAGGCTTTTGAACATAGACAATTATGTATTTGAACTGAAATGGGACTTTGTGAATGATTCATTATTTTACTTAAAGGAGAATTCCACGCCAAAACACATTGGGCATCAATCTACCTTGATTCCTGTGACGTGATACGTCACAGGGCTCGATTTTCGTCACCGCTAAACCCCTTATGCCTTAACTTCTTTGCCTTTTTAAACCATTAAAAGTAACATTTTTCAATAGTTTAAATGGCCGGTCTACAAGCTCACAGTGTGTCAATAGATTGGCACGTTGAACTATTCCAAAAAAAGTTTTCCAAAATAGTAAAAAATGATAAAAGGTTTAGGATAAGGGGTTTCGATGGTAACGAAAATGGAGCCCCAAACGTGCTATCCTCAATTCTCCACTACTCTAGTGCTCATTATTTACATCACAAGTTATGGGATTTCAACCTAGCACCTGTTTCTAAGCACCTTGGAGCCAAGAAAATCTCCTGTGACTTCACACCTATGACAGGCACAGTAAAATATGATCTATTTTTAAACTAAAGAACATATTATATGTGTTTTAAACGTTCAATTCTAATTATAGAGGATAAGTATAATGTATTTATCCATATGAGGCCTATTAGCCTGGGATCCTTTTAAAGCATGTCTAGTGGTCACCCTGGTGCCCCCCCTTCCCCCCACTCATGGCGCAGCAGGCAACTGCCTAGTCTGCCTAATGGCAAAAACGCCCCTGTAGCACCCTCTGCTGGACCGTTCCATCCACCGTTGCAGTTCCTGTTTACACCGACCATGTGTAAACCTCCAGCAGCTGACCTAGTGCTTCATGTATACTTTTAACGAGGGTCACAGTTTTGACACATTTAGGGCCCTGATACACCTAGCAATGTTTTGACCAACATCAACAAGCAACGTCAACTATCAACGTTGACTTTCCACCTTTCTATAGAAAAAGATCAACTCCTGGTTGTTCAGAAAAGCCAGATCTTTAGCGCCCTCTACTGGTCAACATTTCGGAATCCTCCAATCACAGCCCTCCTTGGTTGTGATTGGAGGTTGTGATTGATCCTTTCTCCTAGACTGAACACAGATAAACTTTTCTAAAACCATGGCTGCTGCTGCTGCTGCTGCTGCTGCTGCTTCACTGCTGTGGACAAAAACAAGGATTTTGTGACTTTTATTCTGCTAAATGAACATTTTGAGTTGGGTGGCAGTTGGGTGAAAATGATTCAATGCAAACTAAGGCTTCCTTTTTTCTGAGAGTGTACAAATGGAACCAAATGGACCCGCTAGGGTCCATTTGGTTCACATTTGTATCTCATCATGTTGCCCGTTGATGTTGACATTGCTAGTTGATATTGATCAAAATATTGCTAGTGTATCAGGGCCTTTACTCTTTACTATTGAGACACTGTTCCGATCACTGGTATAGCCTCTATCTGTCAGGTACAGTCACTGCAGGCAGAGCAAAGTGCTCCCCGTGGTGCTGCAGATTTAGGGCAGAGGTTCCCTAGCGGTCTCTCCTTGAGAATGTCATAACATTTCCCAAACTCTTTTTCAAAAAGCGGCAGTGACATGTTTCTGATGTCTGCTCGTACGTCAGAATTGGCTGATGGGGAGGAATGGGGAAAGGAACTTGCAGGAACATGTTCCTTCCACATGACAAAATGGTATGGGGGCGGCTTCATCGCCCGTGAAGCCGCACCCATGTCATTTTCGGTTACAGGACTTTTATTAGGCAGGTAAGCATCAATAATAACATCAGTTGTTGTTGAAGTTGCAACAGACACGCAGCATGCATAAAGCTAAAGGTCTGACTCAGAGAGTTTTCTGTTTTCAATGATGAAATGCTGTTGGTTTAGTGGTGACACAGCTGTAGTTAGTGTTTCAAATCATTTTAAATAGAAGCACTTTAATTTGAAATATCATGGGTTGTTTTGCATTGCCATTGTGTTTGGTGTGGCAGACTGGGCATTCAGGGGGGCATTGCCCCACCATGCCCAATTGCCCATGCCTAGATCCGCCCCTGGATGCCTCACGCATTTGGAGGAAGCAAGAGACTGCAGAACCCAGGATTGCATTCGTACAGTGGTTTTCAATAGGTGGTCCCTGGGACCACCAGTGGTCCCTGAGAGGATTCCAGGTGGTCCCTGGGCTAAATGATGGAAGGTTGGTTAACCAGACGTAACACTTTGAGAGCGTGAAAATGAAACCAAATGGACCCTTGACTGTTTATGTTTTCTCTGAAATCCAGCCTGGACTGTTTATGTATTCTCTGAAATCCAGCTTGGAATGTGGACAAAAGCAAAATAAATGTTTAGTTTGGGGGGTCTGTGGGGCTAAAATGTCATCAAATGATGGTCCTCTGTGGCTCAAATTCTGAATAAATAGTGGGTCCTGGTATGAAAAAAAGTTGAAAGCCAATGTATTAGTAAATTGATAGTTGATGAAAACAATGGGTTACTGAAGTATCGGCACGGTGGAACAGTGGTTAGTGCTGTCGCCTCACAGCTAGAAGGTCCTGGGTTCGATTCCCGCTAGGGGCGCTGCTGTGGGTGCTGGCGGCGTCATCAGTGCCCATACACGAGGCGGGGTTGGTGAAAGGGCCTTTCTGTGTGGAGTTTGCATGTTCTCCCCGTGTCCCCTAGGGTAGATACCCTCACAAAAACATGCAGTAATCCTGTACTCTAGACTGCCTCCCCCTGGCCAGCCAGGGTGCCTGATGGAGGGGACAGGAACTGGTTGGAATAACGTGTTCCTTCCTCGATGCGCTACGTCCAACCAGGGAAACTCCCCTCTGTCAGGTGAAAAGAAGGCAGCTTGGACTCCTCATGCATTGAAGGAAGCATGGGGCCAGTCCGCTGCCTCCTCAGGTTGGCGGAGGGTGTGTAGAGCCCAGGATCACATTAGGAATTGGCACTGGGTGAAAAAATGGGTTACAAAATTCGTGGGATAAAAATTAAATTAATGGATGGATGGATGAAAGAAAACAATGGATGGTGCTGAACTCAGAAATCCCATAGGGGAGCTGTCCCAAGGAGAGCTCTCCGTGGTGCTGAAATCCCTTAGGGGAGCTGTCCCAAGGAGAGCTCTCCGTGGTGCTGAAATCCCTTAGGGGAGCTGTCCCAAGGAGAGCTCTCCGTGGTGCTGAAATCCTTTAGGGGAGCTGTCCCAAGGAGAGCTCTCCGTGGTGCTGAAATCCTTTAGGGGAGCTGTCCCAAGGGGAGCTCTCCGTGGTGCTGAAATCCCTTAGGGGGAGCTGTCCAAGGGGAGCTCTCCGTGGTGCTGAAATCCTTTAGGGGAGCTGTCCCAAAGGGAGCTCTCCGTGGTGCTGAAATCCCTTAGGGGGAGCTGTCCCAAGGGGAGCTCTCCGTGGTGCTGAAATCCCTTAGGGGGAGCTGTCCCAAAGGGAGCTCTCCATGGTGCTGAAACTCGCCCTCTCCAGGGTGCTGAAGCTGTAAGACTCTCCAAGAGACTCCATTCAGGAGAGGGCTTTGAATTTTATACTTTTTAAAGGGGAATTCCACCCATTTTCAACATTTTTTTTCTCATTTGGTTGCATTTGTACACTTTTTCTAAAGAAAGATTTTGTACACTCTCACTAAGGAAACTCTCTTTAGTTTCTTTCGTCTTGCGTCTTGTGCAGTGTTGGTCAATATTACTTAGGAAAGTAACCTCTTTACTTTACTCGTTAGCCCTTAGACAAAGTAATAGCATTACTTTAATTATTACTGGAATCAAAGAGTAATATATTACATATTACTTTATTACTTTCCCAAGTTCTCAACTCCCACCTTTGAAAAAATAGAGATGTACAACATAATCTGTTTAGCGAGTTCTTTGTCTCTTTGACTTTTTAAACTTTTTCACAATTGTTTTCAAAGACAGTTGAGGTCTTGTATTTAAAAATAAAATACAAAATAAAGCAGCAAGCGATTTGCAGTGTACATACTGTAACTGTGCGCAGGATGCAGCGTGTGGACTGGATCTGCAATCTAGTGCACATCTCTGTTGTTACAGTATCTGTCGATAGCTTGTAAATCTGTTCTATTTTTGCATGCAACAACAAGATCATTTTAAACAAGTAACTTGGCGTTACTTGCAAAGTAATGCATTACTTATTGCCCATTTTTGCAGTGTAATCTTGTAACTTTACTTCTTGGAGCAAAAGTAATAATATTACAGTAATAAGTAATCTAAAATCCATTACTGCCCAACACTGGTCTTGTGTATTCAAACATGTGCTTTGTGCTGCCATCTTGACCTGTGTTTACGTCCCGCCTGTGGGTGTGGCTGTTGGCAATATAAGCTACGATAGAATAGCCTACAGGAGAGAATCGAACGGACGGCAGCGGATTGGCAGCCGAGCCGCAGGAAGGCCGCAGGGCTTTCAATATGGGCCCAGATACATGGAGCTATGCTACAATGACCATGTTTGCCTCAATGCAATCCTGACAAGGATGCTATGACGACGCTATCCTGACGCTAAATAAACCTACAATATCATCTACCAAAGATTGCTTTTGCCTCTCGTGTTTAGTGTACATTTTTCACCATAACAATATATATATACTGTATGTTTCACCATGTTAGTGGTTTTCTTCAGACCTCCATTTCTTGGGAACGCAGATTTTTTTTTTTATCATGTCCACCCAACACCTCAAGGTACATCAATGACATAGTACAATGTTGAATTACAATGAGTACAATGAGTATTTAATACTCAAGCATTAAATACTCAGCAATCTTGACACTGGTAGTAACGGCGTGTATCTGAGCGACATCCTCACCCTGTCAAGTGACACCGAAAAGAAAATGCAGATAGAATGATGAGTCATGAAAAGCAGGCCAGGAAACGTGTTGGTTGCTTTTATTTTTTAAGAAAATAGTGTTTTTTCTCTCAGGCAGATGACAAGAAAAAACACTTTGCATGTACCTGTAGAAGACATGTGGCCAACAACTCCTCATGGCTTTGTGCTGTGCTTTGAAACTCTTTGTGACACATTTTAATTTTAAATGAATATCTGTTGAAAAATAGCAGATCAACAAGCTCATGTCGAGTGGTGCGACATGACATGTGCTGCAAATCTCTGAATACATTATTTTGGAAGCAAACATTTTTAACGCCAGTTTTGCTTCTGATTCCTAGAAAAACATGTTTTCAGGTGTCTGCAGCCAAATATGGACAAATGAAACATGTTAAGCATCACTGACACAGGAACATAGATTTTTCCTAGAATCTGTCAGAATCTAGCATCAGAAACTAGAAACTAGCTAGAATTTGCTGTCAGAAAGTACAATCAGGTAGAATATATTCTTAGTGCGCATCATTTTCACAATATTTAAATAGCAGAACAACAACAACATGAGCTTGTTGATCTGCTATTTTTCAACAGATAAAACACCAAAACGCGTTCAGAACACAAACGGTGCAGTGCACAACACTGAAGTGTATAAATATCTCTGCCAGGTTTGTGAGTTAACCGACTAGAGCCTGCGAAATAACGAACTGAAACTGCATTTGGTGTTTAAAAGGAACTAAAGGAACTAAAAGACGGAATGTCCTCAGTTTTAGTGTTTGTCTATAATAGTCTACGCTATAACGGAATAAAAGCCAATCTGAAACTAAGCCTTTTTCCTAATATATATATAAAAAACTACTAACAAACCAGATTTAAATGCAATCAAAACTAAACTGAAACTACAAATCATGCACACACACACACACAACTACAACTAGCCTATGTTTTCTACTACTACTATTACTACTACTGCTACTACTACTACTAATGCTACTACAAAGAAAAAGAAGAAGAAGAAGAAGAAGAAGAAGAAGAAGAAGAAGAAGAAGAAGAAGAAGAAGAAGAAGAAGAAGAAGAAGAAGCTTATCAGTAACAAAGCTTGTATTAGGTTTAGAATGGAGAAAAAAGCACAATTCTCTCAATTTTGATAGTCAATGCTATAGAGCAGTGTTTTTTCAAGTGGTCCTTATACGGGTCTATTTTAGTTTCATTTTGTACACTCTCGTCGCTATAACTTAATTTACAAAACGTACACACAATTAGAGGATGGAGAAGGATTGTTACATTGATCAGCATGTTATCTCGCTTAATGGTACTGACATCAATACAGCACGGAATACCGACTCAAAAGTGGATTCCAAAGTGATTCCCTGAACTCTGTGTGAGAGAATGTGACTGGCCTGAGCGGGAATAGCCATCTATCTCTTTCACAGTGTACAGTCGATGACTCAACAAAGTGACGTCCAACAAAATAAAACAATAATTATTTTCCTCTTCATGGGCCGATTTGTGAACGCTTTTGGGTCGTGCTGCTTTTATTGTGAAGGCTCTCCGTTCAGTTCTCACAGGCTGCCTTTCTCCCACGTGGTGACAATAGCTAACCTGGCATATTTTCAACCCGGAACCCATGGGACAGCCAAAATATGAATGTGAAGGATCGTTCTTTGAACACGTCCGGGCACAACACTGACGAAGGAGGGCAAAAGAGAAATAAAGGGGGAAAATGGCAGAGTTCACTTTAACTGTTTTCAACAATTCAATGGTGGCAGTCAGGGGCAGATGCAACATTTCATGTCATGTTGATGTGGCACAAGGCCGTCCTACTAAAGACCTTTCATTTGTAGTGAACTGAAATGAAAAAGCACTTTGTGTTGCGTCACTACAAATCCATAGTAAAAATAAAAAAGATGCAAATGTCACATATATAGGCTACATGTTTTTCTCCTGTCCATTATGTGAACAATTTATGCACCAGATCTAAAAACGTTAACTAGTTTTACTAGTAAAACTTTTTTACTAGTTTTACTAGTCTAGAACCTGTAGAATGTATAGCAAACCTTTTCAGCTCAAGATCCAAAAGTGAGATTAGCAATATAGCCAATCTACGTGCTCACAACACAGGAAGTAGTCTGTGAAAAAGTCAGCAATTTCCTGGGATTTAAAGCAACATGGGCTAACATTTTTATCGAAACAAATCTTAAATTTGATATATATTATGGCATACAGTATTTGTCACATAAAACTCCCTGAATTTCAGCATGCAAAGCATGTTCTGAATATGTCTTCTAGGGTAGGGCAAAAGTGGCGATGGGGGGGCATACCTCGTTTTTGTGGAAAAGGCTTAAATTCGCCCAAATAAAAGGTAGAAAATCAATAACTCCTTACCCATGGGAATACAATAGAGGTGGAACCACTCACTAGGCTTGCGGAATGTGAAGAAGGCAGTACAATGGCCTAAAACAAAAACTTGTTTTTGCGGAAAAGGCTTAAATTCTGGGGGGAAAAAAATCATAATAAAAAATAAATAAATACAAGTTTGAAAATCAATAACTCCTCACCCAAAATAGGGGTGTAACCACTCATGCTACTTGTAGGGATGCGAAGAAAGTGGCACAGAGGCCTAAAAGTCCATATCATTTTTGTGGAAAAAGCTTAAATTCAGAACAAACACTTGAAAATCAATAACTCCTCACCCATGGGAAATAAAACAGGGGTGTCTATCTTGATTTTGTGAAAAAGGCTTCATTGTGTAAAAGGCTTTATAAAAATTGTGACACCGGCAGTGGAACAGCAGGGAAACTACCCAGTATTACTTTAATCGTTTCTTTACTGTATCGCGTTTTGGTGTGATAAGCATTATGTTGTACTTTAGCTATTTAAGAGTATCAGATCTATAAGGTCACAGCACGCCACCAAGTGGTGCACTGTGAGCTTGTAGGTCTGATATTTTTGAAAAATTGCAATTGAGCAAAATCTATGAATATATTCTTTCTGACAGTAGATTTTAGTTTCTGACACTAGATTTCAGTTTCTGATACTAGATTCCAGTTTCTGACACTAGATTCTAGTTTCTGACACCAGATTCTAGTTTTTCTGTAAAATCTATGTTCCTGTGTCAGTGATGCTCAACATATTTCATGCCAAGGACCCCCAGAATCGTCTATCTTTGGCTGCGGATCTGTGGAACATGCTCTAGGGATCCCCTAGAACATGTTCTGGGGATTCGAGTTAAAAAATATTTGCTTCTGAAATAATATATTCAAAGATTTGCATCACATTTTCACTTTTTTTTTTTAATATCAGACCTACAAGCTTGTAGATATTTTCCAATAGCTGATTTGCGACATAATGTGTCGAACACCAAAAAGGGTTAAAATGAGCCAAATTCGGTGGGGGGAAAAAAGTGAAACTCTAGCAGTAGTGCGATGGAGGCGCATCACTGGGATGATGCCATGTCCTTGATGGCCGGCTCTCTGTTGAGGTAGGTGGCCCAGTACACCAGGTTGAAGCCTCCGAACAGCACGGGGAACATGATGCGAGACATGCGGTCGATCTTGCTCACGCTGTTGAACGTCTTCTTGGTCTGCTCACCGCCCTTGGCCTTGAACGGACGGACGGACAGACGGACAGACGGACGGACGGACGGACGGACGGACGGACAAATGAACAAATGAACAAATGGTTTATTTTGGTGGTTTGCAGTCAGTTACATGTAAAAGAATTAAGACTGTTGAACGAGTTAATTCGTTAAATTAATTCTGTTGATTAATCTGATTAAAATTTTTAACTCAATTAACTCATGTGCACAACTGACTCAACCCACTGAGCATTTTGCTCATTGAAAATAATGGGTAGAGCATGGTTTTACGGAGACATATAGCTGTGTGTCTCCCTGTGTGTGTCTCCCTGCATTGGGAGTTTGTAGATCACCTATTCTGATGAATATTTAAGAAATAGACAGATAGACAGGTCCCCCCCCCCCCCAAATATATATATATATATATATATATATATATATATATATATATATATATATATATATATATATATATATATATATATATATATATTAAGGCTGTCCGAGTTAACTAGTTAATCGCGAGTTAACTCAGCCATGAGTTAACTCGATTAATTTTTTTAGTGCGAGATTAACTCACAGTAAAACCAAAGGCCGAGTGGGTCCATTTGGTTCAATTTCGCCAAATGCAGGTGAATAATTTTTAAACATCTGCATCAGTTAAGTTATTTTAAAATAAGTCTACACAATTAGAGAATGTAGAGAACTTTCTACAAAATGTGCATGTTCGTTCCGAATGATATCGTTGACAAATTCTTTAATTTAGGTCTGGAAGTCTAAATAAATGTCATCAAATGGTGGTCTGTGGCTCAAATGCAGAATAAATAATTGACCTTGATATGAATATTCTTGAAAAACACTCATTTAAGGTTTATTTAGAACTCATGAAAATATGCGATTAAATTGCGATTAATCAAAGATTAACTATGGGCAATCATGCGATTAATCGCGATTAAATATTTTAATCGATTGACAGCTCTAATATATATATATATATATATATATATATATATATATATATATATATATATATATATATATATATATATATATATATATTATTAAATGTTCAAATCCTGTAAAGCAGGGGTTTTCAACAGGTGGTCCGGGGACCACCAGTGGTCCTCAAGAGGATTCCAGGTGGTCCCCAGGCTAAATGATGGAAAGTTGGTTAAAAATGAAATTTTCACACTCTCAAGAGTTAAAATATTCTTCATCCGAATTAGTACCACTTAATTAAGATTTGTTTCCCAGATACAGCCTGGAATTGTGGACAAAACCAAAAGAATTCTTTAGTTTTAGGTCTTTCGGGTGAAAATATCATCAAATGGTGGTCCGTGGCTCAAATGCTGAGTAAACGGTGGTCCCTGGAGTCAAAAAGGTTGAAAACCCCTGCTGTAAAGGAAACAGGGCATATTTTGGACACAGGTTGAATCATGATTAAATCATGATTGAATTAATTTCGAAGCTGTGATTGATTTGATTCAAATTTTTAATCCTTCAACGGCCCCCACTTAACTAACCTTTAAGGTTCCGTCGGCGCCGCCGGCCGCCGACTTGGACACGGTGGGCAGCGTGGAGTCCTTGGTGATGTTGGGCGCGTAGTTGGCCACCGCCACGGCGTAGGCGTTGTTCTTCTTCACCACCGACGACGTCTCCTTCTTCTGCAAAAAAAAAGAAAAAAAAACATTTGTGCCACACAAAAAAAATCAGGTTACAAGCTCATTGCGCGCCGCCGAGTGGCGAACTATGAGCTTGTTGTAGACCTGATATTTTTCAATAGCTAAAGTAACGCCAATAACAAATATTGACAATAAAGTATTGTCAATAATGATAATAATGCTAAGTAATGAACCAGCTACACTGATTTGGAACCAAGGCTAGAGGACCGACTAGAGGACACAGATTATTTAAAAGGATCCCTGACTAATAAGATAAACATCGCTTAAAACATCATACTTTCCCTATATAACTAAAATAAACAAATAAAAACACCAACGGCATCTTATTTCTTTCATAAATAGAGAATATTTCACTCAACAGGAACTGCTCCTGGCGCAGGATGATGATGTCACGTGTGATCTAGCTGTATGGAATACATGGATGAACATGCTCATGTGACATCATCATCCTGCGACAGGCGCACTTCCTATTGAGTGAAAGATTCTCTGTCTCTGTTTTAGTTATAGAAGACAATTATAGTGTTTTAAGGCAGGGGTTTTCAACCGGTGGTCCGGGGACCACCAGTGGTCCTTGAGAGGGTTCCAGGTGGTCCCCAGCTAAGTTGTTTAACCAAATGTAACTCTTGACAGTGTAAAAATTTTTACACTCGTTGGACGTAACGCGTGGAAGGAACACGTTATTCCAACCAGTTCCTGTCCCCTCCATCAGGCGCCCCGGCTGGCCAGGGGGAGGCAGTCTAGAGGCCAGGATTACTGCATGTTTTTGTGAGGGTATCTACAGTATAACGTATGAGGGTACATGGTGGAGAACATGTGAGGATACCTACCCAAGGGACTCAGGAGGAACATATGAGAGAACCTACCCTATGGGACACATTGGAGAACATGTGAGGGTACCCACTAGGGATGTCCCGATACTGTATCGGTATCAGAAAAAAAAAATCGGTATTGGCCCTCATTTGTCAATATCAGACTATTCGGTATTGGTAACTATACCCGTATAACCAGTGAGGGGTTGACACTATGGCAGGTAAATAAAATGTTGTCGGATTTGCTTTGAGTCGGGACGGCACCATTTTATCGATGACAGCATGTTGTCTGGAGCCTGTTGTCTGGAGCCTACTCACTGATAAGATAAGATAAGATGACAACTGCGATCCTATCCACTGATAACAGTCAAATCTGCTTGCGGTTAGGTTTAGGGGTAGGTTTAGAGAAGGGTGTAGCAATGTTTGTAGCAAAACCCCTAGACCCCTCCAACCGTAACCCTAAGCCTAAATCCCCGACGCTCAACCTTACGGTCTGTGAGGTGGTTGAGGGTCGGGCATTTAGGATGAGGGTTACGGTTGGAGGGGGCTAGGTTTGACACGGGGGAGTACATGCCACACAGAAAGGCCCTTTCGGGTATGGGTGAATGAAATGCACTGTGTGAAGCGCCAGGGACAAAGGCACTACATCAAGTGGTTTTACCGGTACCATTTCTCGCCCGTCGGCCGTTAGTACCTGTACCTTGTCGTGGACCACGGTCTTGCCGTCCCACGCCCAGCCTCGCTTGGTGAAGTAGTTGACGGTGGCGAACTCGATGAGCGCCGAGAACACGAAGGCGTAGCACACGGCGATGAACCAGTCCATGGCGGTGGCGTAGGCCACCTTGGGCAGAGAGTTGCGGGCGCTGATGCTCAGCGTGGTCATGGTGAGCACCGTGGTCACACCTGTACACCGGGGACAGGCAGAGTGGTTAGCAGAGGAGTAACAAAGCAGCTTTCCCCTTTACCGACACAGTAACAGCTGGACTACGTACTGAGCGCATTTTTGGTCTTCTAACCATTATGCTTTACCTATTGAAAAATAGCAGATCTACAAGCTCATAGCGCGCCACCGAGTGGCGCGCTACGAGCTTGTAGGTCTGCTATTTTTGAAAAATCATGAAAATGTGGCAGAAATCTTCGAATATATTATTTCAGAATCAAACATTTTAGCTCAAATCTTCGCTTCTGGGGTGATCCCTAGAAGTTTTTTTTTTTTAGATGGGGGTCCGCAGCCAAATATAGATAATTCTGGTGGTCCTATGAAATATGTTGAGCATCACTGACACAGGAGCATGGATTTTTCAGGAAAAAACAAGAATCTATAGCGTCAGAAACCAGAATTTAGCATCACAAACAAGTGCCACAAACTAGAATCTGGCGCCATCTAGTGTCAGAAACTAGAATCTAGTCAGGACACAATGGGTAAATAGCGCAACTTTAAAGGTGTACTAGGTAACTTTCACTGCTGGCCACGGCCGGTACTGCAGTTTTTTAGGTCGAGTCCCGGTACATTTCCCAGCACCCCTTGCGTGTTTAAGTCGCATTCTGATGGTTCTTGCCGTCAAGGACCAATCAGATGTGTGTGAGGTCATTTTTACCAGGAAACGGTACCCCAGACAGAGACCAGGCTTTGAGGGCTGATGCATATAGCACTTTAAAAACCATATGTACTGTAATTTCTATGCAGCTGTTCTTTGCACTGTACTGTCTTGTTGTCTGTATATGTTGAGCATGAACCAAGTCAAATTCCTATCAGCAACTTGTTGCCATGCCAATAAAGTTCTTGAGAATCTTGAAATTCTAAGTCGTCCTTGGGAGTGAGACTGTTAATTAAGCGATACACAGCCGAGCAGTCCCTCCCCTTTCTTGACGTTGCTCGCGGCCCAAGAATGAATTTCCCATTCATTTTCCTCATAGACTTTTCCAAAATGATTTATATGAAGACGATTATGCCGTGGACAGAGACAATTCATTTTTTTTTATCAATGACATGTAGTCACTACGACCACAAATATCCCAACAAACTAGTTAGCCTAGCCACCAAGTCCAGAGAGAAAACACAGCTGAAATCTGTTTCCACCAATCAACACAGTATAATTACAGTACACCCAGTATACAGTATAATTCAGTATACCCCCCACCACCCCCTCTTCCCTGCTGAAATCTCAAATCAACGTCAAGGTAAACGCCACTGTCCACAAGGGAAATTTGGCTTGGGGCTTTCACCCCTGCCACAGCCATGCACAAAACATTAATGGCTGGTATTCTTGAACAGCTATGGCATAGTCAGGTATGGTGTAAGTCTTCTGATTGGCTGCATGGCATCCAATCAGGTCTGGGGCCTTGTGGTGGGCCAAAAAGAATTACCCATAATAATTTGATTTTGGCCTCACAATGATGTCATCATTGCACCCTGCTTTGTATAATTCCTCCTCACCTTCAGTCTGCAGTTCCAAATTTGTATTTCCATTCTCTTGATATTATTTTTGACATGGAATTTAAACAAGCCTGGTTTAACATCAGTATTATAATGACTCTACTATAACATAACCCCCATATCAGCGCCCCCCACCACCTCAGGACATTGTGGTACTGCAGCTGAACTGTACAGAAAGACATGACAAGAACTGGTTATATCAGTGATTGAGGCTCAAACCACCAGAAATAAGCTTGAGGCACATACAGTAATACAATATGATATTAATATTAATAACAATTTTAGTCATCTGTGTTATTTGCGTGAAGTGAATTTAAGTGAAACGTTTTGCTTCTGTGGGAGATGTCGCTGAAACTACATATTTTCAGAGGGGCGGGGGTCAGGAGATGATTTTGGGGGGTCCCTGACATGAAATATTGAAACATAGAGGCACTTCATGTGCATGGATATACATAAATAGATATACAGTATAGTAACTACATTTTCATCAGAGATGTGGTTTAAAACTAAAAGTATTGAAAAATGAAAAAAAAAAAAAAAAAAAAAAAACAGGAAAGTAGAAAATGATAATAACTAGACTAGACGTGAGGCAGGGGCCTTGCAATTAAAATGATCACTGCAAGAGCTTTAAAATGTTCTCTTATCCATCGGGCGTCCTTGTAATGTAAAAGTTTGTAAAGGTTTGGGCAGCGTTGTGGTGGCTGGACTGGCTCAGCAGAAGGGGAGGGGGCAGACAGAGTTTGGAGGCAGAGTTCAGAAAATGGTATGGTCGCTACAGGAAACCGACCGTACACTGCAATATACCCTCCATCCAATGGTGTTGCCTTTATTGGACTGGCCCCAATAAGTGACCATTGTTTTAACTGTTTTGTCGTGCGGCCCCATGAATTGAACATTGTTGTAACTGTATTGTAGGATGGTTCTGGTGTTGGCACAGGCTCGCTGTGGTGTGTGGACGGTGTGCTCCAAAAACGGTGACGATTTTGACGTCACCGTAGTCTGGGAGCCATTTTTTTGTGTGTGAAATTTGCACAAATATGATTTTCATAAAAATGGTGAGATGCATGTAAAAATTGTAGTTTGGCAGGAGAAGTGGCATAAAGGCGAATAGATAAACGGGCAAGCCGCTCTCGCATTATAGTAACTAGATAATAATAATAATGTACTTTCTATACCACTGATATCGGTGCTGCCAGTATACAAGATCCATATGAAAGAGTGTGTGTCATGCCCGAATCCTAAATAGAACCAAACATGTCTCTGTTCTTCGCCACGCATATTTTTAAAGGTATGCGTCTTTGACATGTTTTTCTTTTTTTTTTTCTTTTTCTAATGTGCCTGCATGCCGTCAGAAATGCTTTCGGGACACTTCAGAGAACGTGGAGGAAATTTCCATTGAAGGCGGCGCAAAAAAAAGGCGTCACGCCGCATTAGAGCGGATGACAGCTAATAAACAACTTTACAGGCGGTAGGAAAAGAAGTGTCAAGTCGCGCAGTCGAGTCGACGCCCCGGTGGAATCGCAGAGAGGCCATCAAAGACCACTTTGATGAACGAACGCGTTGTTGATGATGCGCTCCCAAGGAATCTCAGTGAAGTCAGAACCTGACGCAGGGGCGGATCTAGGCATGGGCATGGGGGGGGGGCAAAGCCCCTCTAAACGCCTCGACATGCCCCACCTTACATGATGGCATGTGAAACAACCCAATATTTCAAATTAAAGTCAAGTAATGGAAAATGGTATGGGTGCGGCTTCATCGCCCGTGTCGCTTCGCACCACGGGCGATGAAGCCGCACCCATACCATTTTCTCCTGCCCCCCCCAATTGGGAAATGTTACATCCACCCCTGAACTGACGCAAAAAAGCTAAAACTATGATGAATAAATAAATAAGTAATCCACTACTTAAAACATTCTGCAAGACTTCCAGCTTTATTTCCCTGTGTGATCTTCACGCGTCGTTTCAATGATCTGCCACATATTCTCCGTCTAAAACGGTAGAAAAACAAAGAAACTACAAATGGTGACGGGCGGCACACTAGCGGGGGTGAAAACTAAGCTCGCCGTTAACGCCCCATGAAAGAGCTTAGAGAGTGAGAATTTGCATCCTACGCTTTCCTGTATGTTATCCCATGTATTAGATACGAATGGTAGAGTAAAGTGATTTTTTTTAGCTATTTAACACTGTTACTGAACACACTCTATACGCTGTTAGAGCATCTAGCATTTGGGAAGAGGCGTTCCCATGCTAAAGTTGCTATTTTCGTTACATTCCTATTTCCCATAAACACCTCCTAGACGTGTTAGATGTAGGTGTGTAGTTTGGGCGTTTTTAGCTTTCATCCAATCCGTGTTGGTCTTGCCATTGTCTTTAATTCATCCCATATCTATTCCCCTTATCCCTACTGCTATGATCCCTACTCCTAAGTCTACGAAACGTTATAAAGGAAATTGAAATAAAGTCGGGAAATTCCCATCAAAAACAGACGTCAGTTTGATCATTAATATCTCGGTCAATTCTGGAACATTTATTTTACATTTCAAAATGCAGTGTGACGGCCAAACATCACTCTCTCATATGCTGTATAGAATATGCAGGTAGGTATTCTCGACGAAGCGGGATCAAGCGAAACGCAACTGTCTGGAATTCGGTGGAAACGTGAAACTGATTCAGCAGCAGCAATGCGCCAGAAGTTAATTAATGTATTTAACTATTACCGGTATATACCTTACCTAAACACAAGGAAGTGACTGACAGCAGGCAATCTACAGCTGTTTAGAGGACAATCAATAAATAAGGAGATAAATTGAACTGATGCACCAGCTGTTTCCACTTTAACATCTCCAAGGCACACACACACACTTGCGTTCTTCCTTCTCGTATAGGTTAGCGGGTGCTTTGAAATCCCGTTATCCATTTCCCAAATCTATTTGACGAAATTAGCAACTTAAGGGACTGCGTGACAAACACGCCTATGACCACACCTCCAGTCGCAAATAACGGCGTCGGCATAAGGAATAGTGGCTAAGGGAAGAGGAAAGGAGACAAAACTAGCAATAAGGAAATTTGTTGCGGGGTGCGGACAGCGTTTCGGACACGGCATGTTATGAAAATCGGGCCCTAAATTTTCAGGAGAGAAGAAAACGTTTATTTTTATGCAAAATTACAATTAGTTAATAGGCCTACTGTAGCACAGTCAGACTCTTCACATGCTAGAGCATGCACAGAATAAATACCAGAGCTTAATTTGTCATGTAAATATGAAATAAATGCTTAAACATGCAGCTATCGGTGCTCTAACTTCTGTTAGAGTCCACAGAAGTGAACCTTTCAAGCCTGTTTTCTCAACTCACTGTTTTCTGCAGGACATGACTCTATGAGCCATACGGTAAGACCGGTGCAGTGGGTCAAACTGAACAACCAATACGTCAAATTGTAGCGATTATACCCTGCTTTCACAGACATGATAGAACAAAAATGGAAGATTCCTCAATGACTCAACCTCGGTCGTGCTGGGTCACGCTTAAAGGGGAAGAGATCTTGCTGTTTGTATTCAAAGCACTCAATGGACTGGCGCCACAGTATCTATGCGACCTCAAAGAAGTGTACAACTCCCCAAGATCCTTGCGGTCCGCAGGCCAACTGAACCTCAAGGTGATGAAAAAGTCGCGTCTCAAGACCAGAGGTGATCGAGCCTTCGCCAGTGTTGCTCCCAAACTGTGGAACGATCTTCCACCCCACATTAAATTGGCCCCCACAATTGAGACCTTTAAATCTCGTCTCAAGACCCACCTTTACGCCTCGGCTTTTGACTCCACCTGAGAGTCTGTGGTTCTTTGTTTTATTGTCTGTCTGGCCCTGAAAAAGAGGGGTTCTCTTGGTATAGGTTGGATCAGGTGAAGTGACTGACAGGGTTGGGGACAGGCAAGGCCACCGGCCAGGCTGACCATTGAGAGGCAGAGGCAGAGGGTGCTTTTACAGATTTATTTGACGATGCGTGAATGCGTGGTCTGAAAACATAAGAAATGAGGACAATAGTTCGTATGAATAATAAACATAACCGTTGCATCCCTAATAAGTATAATGGCATGTGTAGTATTAACAATAACTGGAAAATAAGGATTAATTCTATAAAGCATAATCATATAATCAAATGAGGATATATATCAATCAATAAGGATATAAATGAGGATATGTATACTTAATATAATAACGGTAATTAGAGCCATATTTAAATATATAGAGAGATATATCAAACATATACACCTATGCAAATATATATATATATATTATACGATGTCAGATATATATGGATTATATATATTCTAAACATGGTCTCAACATATAAGCATACATATGGATAACAAATGAGAAGGATATATATTAACAATAATCTCCTTCAATGGACAATGGCCAAACAGTCCTAGGCAGAACACATGACAATGGTGGCTTGGTGGCTTACTTTTGGTCATGGACGCACGCGTATGGAGGGAGAAGAACAGGAGCTTGATGGTGTGTGTGTTGGTTTGAGGAGGTACAGAGGTGGAATGACTTCAGCCAGGTCTAGAAGTAGCCTCTCAGGCCCCAGAGTGAGTGTGCAAGCTGCCAGCCACTCAGCCCTGATTGCCTGAGTGACAGGTGAGACCACAGACAGACTCCTCCTCCTCCTCCTGGAGTCTGGAGTCTTTTTCACAGCCACCCCGGAATTTGGATAAATTCCATTCCAAAAGACTCTATGTTTGGGGAACGTCTCTGTTGCGAAAGATGCTGAGGGAGCCACCCCGTCAGCACCCCCCAGTGTCGCGGCAAGAGTTGGAACTCCCCAGGGCTGAGGAGAGCAGTGGGCAGTGAGGAGGAGACGTGGTGGCATGGTGGCGCGGGAAGGATGTCCTCAGTGCAGGGTCCTCACTCGTCAGTGGAAGGGAGGCGGCAGACCGATGCGGTGGTTCCTTCAGCATAAGTGGTCTGGCAGTTCGGTGACTCGGTTCAGTGAGTTGCTGGAGGCTTCTTCCACAGGTAGTGTCCTCAGCGGGATGCTGCCAGACAATATGGTGCGGAAGAAGCCAACTCAGACCCCGACGGGTCTCCGCATTGTCTGCAGGTGCCACCCCAGACAGACTGTTGTGGTGGACGGTGGACGGGAGGACAGGCTCGCCGTGGTCGGATGGGAGGACAGGCTCGCCGTGTTCGGACGGGAGGACAGGCTCGCCGTGTTCGGACGGGAGGACAGGCTCGCCATGGTCGGACGGGAGGACAGGCTCGTCGCCGTGGTGGACGGACGGGAGGACAGGCTCGCCGCCGTGGGCGTGGACAGACGGGAGGACAGGCTCGCCGCCGTGGGCGTGGACAGACGGGAGGACAGGCTCGCCGCCGTGGGCGTGGACAGACGGGAGGACAGGCTCGCCGCCGTGGGCGTGGACAGACGGGAGGACAGGCTCGCCGCCGTGGGCGTGGACAGACGGGAGGACAGGCTCGCCGCCGTGGGCGTGGACAGACGGGAGGACAGGCTCGCCGCCGTGGACAGACGGGAGGACAGGCTCGGCGCCGTGGTCAGGCTCGCCGTGGTGGATGGCCGGGAGGACAGGCTCGCCGTGGACAGGCTCGCCGTGGTGGATGGCCGGGAGGACAGGCTCGCCGTGGTGGATGGCCGGGAGGACAGGCTCGCCGTGGACAGGCTCGCCGTGGTGGATGGCCGGGAGGACAGGCTCGCCGTGGACAGGCTCGCCGTGGTGGATGGCCGGGAGGACAGGCTCGCCGTGGACAGGCTCGCCGTGGTGGATGGCCGGGAGGACAGGCTCGCCGTGGAGGATGGCCGGGAGGACAGGCTCGCCGTGGTGGATGGCCGGGAGGACAGGCTCACCGTAGACAGGCTCGCCGTGGTGGATGGCTGGGAGGACAGGCTCGCCGTGGACAGGCTCGCCGTGGTCGTGGATGGCCGGGGGGACAGGCTCGCCGTGGTCGTGGATGGCCGGGGGGACAGGCTCGCCGTGGTGGATGGCCGGGAGGACAGGCTCGCCGTGGGCAGGCTCGCCGTGGATGGGCTCTGCTGAGTGGATGGACTCTGGACCAACCTCGGTGTGCTCATCCTGGGCCAGGAACGACGAGATCATCTGGGCCTGCTCCAGCTTCTGCCTGGCCTGTCTCAACCGCCGCTGTTGGGTCATGTGCTTGATAATGTACTCTCGCTCTTGCAGGTCCTTCCGTGTCCGCTCCTCCAGGATCTGTTGTCTTTCAGCTGTGGCTCTGTCTTCTGCCAGCCGCAGTTCAGCCTCCTGTAGAGCCAGAACCCTCTTCCTCTCGTTGAGGGCGGCGATTTGTGTGTCGCTTAGAGCTATTGAGCGGCTAGTATGGTGTCTTCTCTGGCTCGATGCCGCCCGGGAGTGCTGAATGGAGCCTGCTTTGGTCTGTGGCGTGGAGCGCTGGGAGGAGCCCGGATGGGCTGGAGCGCCGGAGAGGTAGGAGGAGCCCGGATGGGCTGGAGCACTGGAGCGCTGGACAGAGCACTCCTGGACTGGAGCGCCGGAACGCTGGACGGAGCACTCCTGGAATGGAGCGCCGGAGCGCTGGACGGAGCCCGGATGGGCTGCAGCGCCGGAGCACTGGGAGGAGCCCGGATGGGCTGCAGCGCCGGAGCACTGGGAGGAGCCCGGATGGGCTGGAGCGCCGGAGAGCTGGGAGGAGCCCGGATGGGCTGGAGCGCCGGAGACGTGGGAGGAGCCCGGATGGGCTGGAGCGCCGGAGCGCTGGGAGGAGCCCGGATGGGCTGGAGCGCCGGAGCGCTGGGAGGAGCCCGGATGGGCTGGAGCGCCGGAGCGCTGGGAGGAGCCCGGATGGGCTGGAGCGCCGGAGCGCTGGGAGGAGCCCGGATGGGCTGGAGCGCCGGAGCGCTGGGAGGAGCCCGGATGGGCTGGAGCGTCGGTGCGCTGGGAGGAGCCCGGATGGGCTGGAGCGCCGGAGCGCTGGGAGGAGCCCGGATGGGCTGGAGCGCTGGCTGGAGCGCTGGAGGAGCCCGGATGGGCTGGAGCGCCGGAGCGCTGGGAGGAGCCCGGATGGGCTGGAGCGCCGGAGCGCTGGGAGGAGCCCGGATGGGCTGGAGCGCTGGCTGGAGCGCTGGAGGAGCCCGGATGGGCTGGAGCGCTGGCTGGAGCGCTGGAGGGGTGGATGGAGCCTGGCTGCGTGGACCTGCCTTGACCCTGGCCGCCTGGTTCCATGGAGGGAGCACACGGTTGTGGTCTCCTCTGGGTGTGAGGCAATCCTTCCTCCAGGAAGGACGGTTCATGCCTCACCTCCTCTTCCTCCTCTTCATCCTCTTCCATCCCTCTGCCATCCTCTCTGCCTGCCATTGGTTCAGTCACTATCCGGCTCGAAGGACCATTGAAAAAGAGGGGTTCTCTTGGTATAGGTTGGATCAGGTGAAGTGACTGACAGGGTTGGGGACAGGCAAGGCCACCGGCCAGGCTGACCATTGAGAGGCAGAGGCAGAGGGTGCTTTTACAGATTTATTTGACGATGCGTGAATGCGTGGTCTGAAAACATAAGAAATGAGGACAACAATAGTTCGTATGAATAATAAACATAACCGTTGCATCCCTAATAAGTATAATGGCATGTGCAGTATTAACAATAACTGGCAAATAAGGATTAATTCAATAAAGCATAATCATATAATCAAATGAGGATATATATCAATCAATAAGGATATAAATGAGGATATGTATACTTATAATAACGGTAATTAGAGCCATATTTAAATATATAGAGAGAGATATATCAAACATATACACATATGCAAATATATATATATTATAAGATGTCAAATATATATGGATTATATATATTCTAAACATGGTCTCAACATATAAGCATACATATGGATAACAAATGAGAAGGATATATATTAACAATAATCTCCTTCAATGGACAACGGCCAAACAGTCCTAGGCAGTACACATGACAATGGTGGCTTGGTGGCTTACTTTTGGTCATGGACGCACGCGTATGGAGGGAGAAGAACAGGAGCTTGATGGTGTGTGTGTTGGTTTGAGGAGGTACAGAGGTGGAATGACTTCAGCCAGGTCTAGAAGTAGCCTCTCAGGCCCCAGAGTGAGTGTGCAAGCTGCCAGCCACTCAGCCCTGATTGCCTGAGTGACAGGTGAGACCACAGACAGACTCCTCCTCCTCCTCCTGGAGTCTGGAGTCTTTTTCACAGGCCCTGTTAGTGTGTATTTACTTGTCTTTGTCTTTGTTTGGTTGTTTCTGTTTAGCTGTGCTTGTGCTGTCTACTGTTTATGCTCTTTGTTGGTTCTTTGTGTGTATTTATTCATACTTTTTTTGTTTTAGCTTTTAGTTTGTTTTTTATCCTTTTTGTACAGCACTTTGGATACCTCTGCGTTGTGAAATGTGCTATATAAATAAAGTGGATTGGATTGGATTGGATTGGATTGGATTGGGAATTCCACCCACTTTCAAATGGGTCTGAAAGAAAAATCATTAACATGGTGAAATACACCTTGATGTTGTCATCAGATGTATTTCACCATGTTCATGAGGGGAACTTTTTTGTCATCACCACACAATGCCTCTGGAGTTCCCCTTTAACACTTACTGGACACACACTCTATAGCAGGGGTGGGCAATTATTTTTCCCAAGGGGCCAAATGAGATACATAAAATATTGTGGAGGGACAAGACTAAAGGCTGAACTAAAGTCTGCGTAATATTAATTTAATTTCAAGATAAAAGTAAGAGTAAGACCAACCATTTTGACACCAGGGCCCACTATTTATTCAGTATTTGAGCCAGCTTTGATGATATTTTAGCCACACAGATCCCAAAACTTTCTTCAAGATTTCTTTTGTTTTTGTCCACAATTCCAGGCTGGATTTGGGAAACAAAACAGGATAACAAAAATGACCATTGTCTTACATTCTCTGATTGAATGTGTAGACTTTGGGCTAATTCAGATGATGAATATTTTAACTCTTGAGAGTGTAAAAATGAAACCAAATGGACCCGCAAGGGTCCATTTGGTTTCATTTGTACGCTCTCAAAGAGTTACATCTGGTTAACCAACTTTCCATATTTAACTTGGAACTCTCTCAAGGACCACTGGTGGTCCCCGGGCCGGTCAGAGTCAGCCAAAGGGCCGCATTTGGCCCCCGGGCCGCATAATGCCCAGGTATGCTCTACAGCAACGAGTTCTGTCACAATATAGAGCCATTTAAGTTACTCAACACAGACATCCCTATGCACACATGTGCTACACCTGTACACATTTAGCATACCGACAGGGGGCACTACTGTTACACCAATTCGGAAGTACGCCCAGCACCACTCAGTTGTGTGATATTCTAAGACACTGCAAAATGCATTTGGAACATGAAGGCCATTGTTCTCACCCTATAACGGCCATGAATTCTTCATGACGAGTGGAGAGAGTGCTCCTAAAATAAGTGAATGTAGGGCGCCGCGGCCGCTGGCCGAGTGGTCCGGCTGCATGCCACGTACAGGCTTTGGCCTGACAGCGCGTCGCACATTCGAGTCCCGTCATGACGGCCGTTGTCAGTGGCGTTTCTATGCAAATTGGAGCCCCAGGTAAGATTTTTCCCTGGAGCCCCCCTTACCAAATGAGAAACTCTCCTGACCTATGTCAGGCACAGTAAAATGGCGCCCCCCAAGGATTAAAATGATGAACTATTTTCAATATATATTTTATCCCAAAAATTTGTAGGCCATTTTTTTTCACCCAGTGTCAATTCCTAATGTGATCCTGGGCTCTACGCACACTACACACTCTCATTTTAAAGCATGTCTGGTGGTCGCCCCAGACTGTACCCATGACGTCCCTACTGGCCAAACCCATGCAACTGCAAGATGAGGTCCCCACATGGACGGACCCAGACGGACCCCCCCCCCCCCCCCCCCCCCCTTTATATTCTCTTTTCTGATTTTTTCTAGTCATACCTGAGTTTTTTTTTTTTCAGGGCTGTAGCATGTTTAGAAAGCGGTGTCTCCACATGGGAGGATACAGTCATAGGTCCCCATCATGCAGCAAAAACAAGTGTGTGTGTGTGTGTGTGTGTGTGTGTGTGTGTGTGTGTGTGTGTGTGTGTGTGTGTGTGTGTGTGTGTGTGTGTGTGTGTGTGTGTGCGTGCGTGCGTGCGTGCGTGCGTGCGTGCGTGCGTGCGTGTGTGTGTGCGTGCATGTGCTTGCATGCCTGCTTCAAGCTAAGCAAACATAAAGCTGACCTCAGTATTAGGGTATTATGTGTAAGGCAGGTCACGGAGGCCTTCTGCAGCTCCACACTTTGTGTGAGATTTGATGCAAGGGACGATTTTTTGCACATCTCATCTTTCCCTTGCAGGTTCGTGGGAGAGCAGATTAATGTCTTAAAAGATTAAATAAAACTTCCAGGCCGCTACACGTAACGTAGCGCAATCAGAAGCGAGATTACGGATTAATTTTTTGGAGGGGGAGAGTTCATGGAGCGCCTCCGCCGCGGATGTCATTCGCCGACGAGAGCAGTTTCTGAACAATTAGCGGATCCAGCCACGTGCGCGTCCTTTCATGACCACGCAGGCAGCGTTTACTACATGGTGCAAGGAAATGCAAATGCCACTCCAGAATAATAGTTGCTGCCATTCTGTGCTGAAAAATAATTCAAAGATTTGCGCCACATTTTCACCATTTTCAAAAATACCAGACCCAGAAGCTCAAGCTATGAGCTTTGTGCGTCTGATATTTTTCAATGACTAAAGTAATGCCAATGATGCTAAGTAATGCTAATGCTAAGTACGGTTACTAATGCTAATAAGCTTAAATAATGATCATGCTAAGTATTGTTATTAATGCTAATAATGTTAATTGATGCTAATAATGCTAATTGATGCTAATAAAATAAGTAATGCTGGTAATGGTAAGTATTGCTAATGCTAAATATTAGGTCTAATGGTAAGTAATGCTAATGCTGAGTATTGTCATTGATGCTAACAATGCTAAGTAATGCTAATTATGCTAATTAAGCTTAGCACACCAAAATGTGTTTGTAAATTAAATTAAAAGCAAAGACAAACACAGGCAGAACGAGGTCCTGTGTTGTGAAGATGAAACCAAATGGACCCATACCGATCTACTGTATTTGTTCTTCACTTTCAGATTTTCTGCTCAAATGCAGAAAACATAATGGCCCTCAGGGGCGGATCTAGGCATGGGCATGGGGGGGCAATGCCCCCCTAAATACCCAGTCCGCCCCCCCCAAACACGATGCCATGCAAAACAACCCAAGATATTTCAAATTAAAGTGCTTATGTTTAAAATGATTTGAAACACTACTACTGCTACTAACTAACTACAGCTGTGTCACCACTAAACCAACAGCATTTCATCATTGAAACCAGAAAACTCTCTGAGTCAGACCTTTAGCTTTATGCATGCTGCGTGTCTGTTGCAACTTCAACAACAACTGATGTTATTATTGATGCTTTACTTGACTAATAAAAGTCCTGTAACTGAAAATGGTATGGGTGCGGCTTCATCGCCCGTGGCGCAAAGCGACACGGGCGATGAAGCCGCACCCATACCAACATGTTCTCTTGCCCCCCCCCAGATGGGACATCCTACATCCGCCCCTGATGGCCCTCGATACAAAAAAGATTGAAATATGTTCCAATGAATGCAATGGCATTATCTTCATATACTTTCGGTAATACAGTCTAATAAAATAAATAATAGTAATAAAGTTATTATAACCTATCATAGAGGCTAATGTTTGAAATAATATTGATATGAAGTTGTTTTCTCACCAAATACAGTCCTGGCGGGGACAGACTCTCTGTTGAGCCAAAAGGACACCTGTAAAATAACAATAATAATATTAACAATAATAACAGCATCAACAACAGCAGCAACCATAATGAACCTAATACTAATCTGTGACTAACCTGTGATAATGAACCTAATAATTACATGTAATAATTAACCTAATACTATCCTGTGATAATGAACCTAATAACTACATGTGATAATGAACCTAATACTATCCTGTGATAATGAACCTAATAACTACATGTGATAATTAACCTAATACTATCCTGTGATAATGAACCTAACAATAACTTGTGATAATGAACCTAACAATAACTTGTGATAATGAACCTAATACTAACATGGGACTAACATATTATAACGAACCTAATATTAATCTGTCACCTATGATAATGAACCTAATAAGTAAGGGATAACACCTGACGAACCGGTGATTTGTTTCCTAATAACTGACCGAGGCGCAGCCGAGGTCAGTTAGTTAGGAAACAAATCACCGGTTCGAAGGGTGTTATCCCGCTTATTGCATGGCTTACGTCAGTGGTTTTCAACCAGTGGTCCGAGTTGAGAGGGTTCCAGGTGGTCCCCAGACTAAATTCAGGCTGAATGGCAACGGCATGTAAACAACCAAATACGTAGTGGACCCGCTAACGGCGTGCTGGAACTAAATGCGGAAGCGCACCGCGGATTGATATGAGCACAGCTGTTTGCACTTTGGGGACCTTGATTATGCAGCGGTCCAATATAGTGCGGAGCAGTGAATTATAGTGTAATATGTCACCGCTCACATGACCAGAACGCTGGCTTCTGATTGGAGCATTCATTCAAGCCATGTAATAATGACTAATAATAACCTGTGACTAACCTGTGATAATGACCCTAATACTAACCTGTGATAATGACCCTAATACTAACCTGTGATAATGACCCTAATACTAACCTGTGATAATAAACCAGATACTAACCTGTGACAGTATGACGGTCATGATGCAGGGCAGGTAGGTCTGGATGACGAAGTATCCGATTTTCCGCTTCAGGTGGAAATGAGCCGTCATCACTGTGTACTCACCTGGGCGACAGGAGCACAAAAATATACATTTATACGTCACTGTGTACTCACCTGAATATAGGGGCACAAAGTACATTGTGGAAGGACTTTAAGGGTTTTAAGCGTGCCTTGTCAACACCGCGTGTAGTGTTCTCCAAATGTGCTAAATCTTTCCCCGCAATGTAGTTGTCAGTGGTAAAAGCGTTTCACCCACGGGACGAAGACGCTGCAATTTAACAAAGCTAGAAATAAAGCAACATGGCGCAAGAGGTGTCAGGATGCTGGGTATTTAACATTAACATTTAACATTAACTAGTGAAGAACATTAGCAATAGGTTTAGCTAGTGAAAAAAATAGCATTAGATATTCAAAGAATTAGTCTAAATAATTAGTATTACCGGTAGTATTTAGCTAGTGAAAGCATTATCATTAGCTAATGAAAACATTGACATTCGCCTTAGCCATTGAAATCATTAGCAGCTTTAGCCATTGAAAGCAATAGCTTTAGCTATTGAAAGCATTAGCATTAGCATTAGTTTTAGCTATTGAAAAATGCCAGACCTACAAGCTCATAGCGTGGACATGTAAAAAAAAGTTCCCCTAATCTGTGTTCCCAAGAAACTGGGGGCCGCGCAATGAAAGTAAATGAATCCTAAAAAAATAATAATAACTTGCTTTATGTCGTTTATGTTGTTCATTTTTGACCACCCTATCAAAGGGGGGGGGGGGGGGGGGGGGCAGAAATGAACAAATGTCCTAATATTTTAGAAATAATTCAACAATACAAATTACATTACTTTTGTGGATTCATTTACTTTTGCTGCATGGCCCCAGGGGCATCCACAAAATGACCGGAACTACTTAATATTGACCGATTGCCAGAGTAATCAATTAATACAGTTGAAACCACTATGTTAATGGACAGCATTTCATACAACTTAAGTAAAAAAAAAAAAAAAAAAAAAAATCCGGACTATCCCTTTAACGGAGAAACCAACGTGGCGGATTTGAGAGTGGCAATAAAAATCGGAGAGGCTGCAGATTGTGATCAAAACATGCTAAAAATACGCCTGCCGTCGCGTATCTACGGAACGGCATGTTTTCGAGATGTGTAAAAGATTCAAAGGATGCGCCTCTTTGGTGCTGAAAGGCTTTCGACTCCTGCTGCGTTTGTCGGGGAGAACGAGAGTGCTATTCGCGGGGCCTTCGGTGGGGCGAGAGTGTGATGGCCCTTCAAAAGTGGGTCGAATCCATCTTTCCTTTTACTCCTGCTGAGGCTTAAAACGTTTAAAAGCCTCTATTCTTAGTGGAACAAACAATGGTACTTCATGCACAGTCCGATTACATATATATGTAACATTTCCCAATTGAGGGGGCAGGAGAAAATGGTATGGGAGTGGCTTCATCGCCACGGGCAATTAACTGTAGTTAGTAGAGTAGTAGCAGTGATAGTGTTTAATATATTAGTTAGTTAGAGATTGGCTGGCTGGATAGCTGGCTGTACTGACCCGTGCTGGATTTGATCGTCTCCTTGCCGACGGCGAGTCCCATCAGGTCATATTGGTTGAGTCTGGATCCGTCCGGGGCCACCTCCACTGACTGGGACGCGTTACGGGTCCATATATACGTCACCTCTGTCATGGTGTATGCATCTGTATAGTGACAGCATTAACAGTATGTTAATGTCACCTCTGTCATGGTGTATGCATCTGTATAGTGACAGCATTAACAGTATGTTAATGTCACCTCTGTCATGGTGTATGCATCTGTATAGTGACAGCATTAACGTTGTGTTAAATGTCACCTCTGTCATGGTGTATGCATCTGTATAGTGACAGCATTAACAGTATGTAATGTCACCTCTGTTATGGTGTATGCATCTGTATAGTGACAGCATTAACAGTATGTTAATGTCACCTCTGTCATGGTGTATGCATCTGTATAGTGACAGCATTAACGGTATGTTAAATGTCACCTCTGCCATGGCGTATGCATCTGTAGTGGCATTGACATTATGTTATACATATATCACCTCTGTCAAGGTGTATGCATCTACAATGACATTAACAATATGTTATACTGTATGTCACCTCTGTCATGGTGTATGATGCTTAGTGTCGGTGTTTGAAGCCCATTTTAAAGTGATTCTCGTATGTATGCGTGCGTGTGCATGCATGTGTGTGTGTGTGTGTGTGTGCACACTTGCCCACACGTACAGCTGCCAAACTTGAGTGGACAGGAGTGAGAGTCCATGGGGAAGTCTTCGAGATGCATGGGGCACTCTGCCTGCACTGTTAACCTGGAATCACACACACACACACACACACACACACACACACACACACACACACACACACACACACACACACACACACACACACACACACACACACACACACACATTGATGTCAATTAATATATTCCCCAAATATAAGATCGACTAAATGTTTTAAGATGTTTCCATTGGGAAAAGGGAAATTACCCTATTCATGCTAATAGGATACATACAAAATAAATTGTCCACGTGACTGGAGACACAGTGAGATAATTTTGTGACCACGACCCTGGTGGTGACTCTTTTTTTTTTTTGCGACTGTTTTTGGGGATCCGACCTTTTTAGAGGTCCGACTCCCCAACATTTTTTTTCCAAATGGAAAAAAAAAAAAAAAATCTTTTTCAAATCAACGTTAGCAACAGTCTTGGCGGTCGCAAGCTTTTTTTTAAAAGGGGCCGGGACCACAGTCACAGTTGGGACATGATTTTGTCCCTCCTGTGTCTGTGTAATGGACTCAAAATAAGTCCTCACAAGGGACCAGTGAATTGAAAATTACGTTTTTCACACTTTTAGACCACGCCCATGGTCATTATATGACCATTCCCAACAATGCATACCAAAACAATGTGAAAAACTTCACTTGTGTGTGTTTTTATATCAAAACTCCATAGAAATTGATTTTTAATTACTTCCTTTAAATGGAACTGTGCTGCGTAATGACATATCCAGCTGACTGCACAAACACAGATGCCTTGATAACAGTCAGAAATACTCTGTGCTGTGATTGGTTCAGAAACCTTCTGTGCCAGATATATAAAACACAGTTTCTGATTCACTCCACTTTTAAACAACGGTCACTGTTCTCAAGCTTGACTTGCATGCATTGTTCAATGCTTAAATGCATTGTTCTACACATCATAAGACATATAGGCCCTGTTTGCATGAGATGCATTGCTATGCCTTTTTGCCTGTTCTTCAAAACACCCTTTCTTTCCTGTACAACAGTGGTTTTCAAGCGGTGGTTGAGGGACCACCAGTGGTCCTTGAGAGGGTTCCAGGTGGTCCTCGGCTAAGTTGATTAACCAGACGTAACTCTTGAGAACGTTAAAATCAAACCAAATGGACCCTTGCGGGTACATTTGGTTTCATTTTTACATTCTCAAGAGTTAAAATATTCATAATTAGACTAAGTCTACACAACTAGAAGATTGATAGTCATTTTGGTCTTTATGTTTGACTGGTTTGTTTCCCAAATACAGCCTGGAATTGTGGACAAAAGCAAAAGAAATCTTTCGTTTTGGGGTCTGTGGGGCTAAAATGTCATCAAATGGCGGTCTGTGGCCCAAATGCTGAATAAATAAATGATAATAAATGGTGGTTCCTGGTATCAAAAATGCAGAATGTGTACGAAACGTGCACATTTGGGTGTATGACGTATAGGTTTTTCGGATCCCGCTCCAATCGGCTCCTGTCGCTGGGCAAAGACTTTGTTTCTTTCTATAACATTTGGGGGGGAAATAAAAATGAAAATACAAAAAAATATGGTGCCTATGAAGGCTTTAGCTGGCCTATGTTGACAACTGAGCTATTTTTACCTTTTCTAAAGAGTACACTGACAAAAACTCGAGCTGATGTGTTTGAGCAGATGCAGACATGAGAGCTACTTTTCCTGTATTAACAGAGCTGCCTTTCATGTGTGTGCGTGTGTGTGTGTGTGTGTGTGTGTGTGTGTGTGTGTGTGTGTGTGTGTGTGTGTGTGTGTGTGTGTGTGTGTGTGTGTGTGCGTGTGTGTGTGTGTTTTCCTCGTGCACTGGTAAGCGCATGTTCGTACTATACTTGAGTACTTCAACATAGATCAATCGATGATTGTTGATGAAGAGCTAATTTTCTAGTCCTGAAACTAAAAAAAAAAATAGGTTTTTAGAGATAGGCTTACAATGACAAAGAGCCAGGAGATACAATAGCTCCTGGGCAAGGCTTACTTAACATTTATTAAAAAAAAAAAAAAAAAAAAAGTTCATGTTGGGCTTATAGGGTCATGCTTAGATAATGAGAGGTTTAGGATTAGATAGAGAGTCATACTTGGTAGTGTGCAGGTGCCGACTCTGACACCTATGAGGAGGGGGGGGGGGGGGGGGGGGTGAGCGGAGGGGAGCGGGCGACCACCAGACATGCTTTAAAAGGATACCCGGTTAATAAGCCTAATATGGATCAATACATTATACTTATCCTCTGAACATTTAAAACACATAACATGTTCTTTAGTTTAAAACATTCTTTAGTTCATCATTTTATCCCTTGGGGGTGCCATTTTACAGGAGATTTTCCCTGGAAAATAAGGGGGGAGTCCAGGGAAAATCTTGCCTAGGGCTTCAAATTGCTTAGAAACGCCACTGACGCAAAGACTGCGAACATGCAAATAAGGCATTATATGGGAAACTATGCAAAACAGGTAAATTATGAACGAGCTACTACTGTGAAATGGTTAACATATATTAAAGCTCCTACATGTATTTTTATGGTAAACATAATAATTATATTTTATACTTTTATATATACTTTGCGTTAGCATTACTTAGCATCATCGGCATTACTTTAGTTATTGAAAAAATACCAGACATCCAAGCATGGAGGTCTGATATTTTTAAAAATGTGGCACAAATCTTTAGATTATTTTTGAATCAAAATACCGTAATTTCCGGATTATAAGCCGCACCTGAATATAAGCCGCACCAGCTAAATTTGGAGCAAAATACTGATTTGTCCTTGTATAAGCCGCACCTGACTATAAGCCGCACAAGACAATAAGCTTCATGTTAGAGCAGTGGTTTTCAACTTTTTCACAATTTAACAACATCTTCACCCCACAGACCCCAAAACTAAAGATTTCTTTTGGTTTTGTTCACAATTCCAGGATGGATTTTTGCAAACAAAAGAGGCAAAACATCAAAATTAGACCAAAATGAGTTATGACTTATTAATTAAGTGGTGCTAATTTAGATGGTGAACATCATAACTCTTGAGTGTGTAAACATTTTTACGCTCTCAAAGAGTTACATCTGGTTAACCAACTTTCTATCATTTAGTCTGCGGAGCCCACCTGGAACCTGGAAAATCCATAGATTGGCCGCACCGTTGTATAAGCCGCAGGGTCAAAAGCATGTGAAAAAAGTAGCGGCTTATAGTTTAGGAATTAAAATAAATAAAAGCTGTCCACCGAACCTCATGGTGTAGAGCAGGGTGCCGTCCTCCATGATCCTCAGCAGCTTGTTGGGCATGGTCATGTTGTGGGCCACGGACTTCTTGCCGTTGTGGAAGAAGGTGTCGGGCGTCCAGATCTTGCTGGCCATCAGGTTGTTGAGGCGCAGGATGTTCATGGGGCCGTGGAACTTCAGCCGCTCGTCCTTCCAGCTCTGACGGAAGAACACGTCCACCGTGTACTCCTGGGGGAGGGGGGGAGGGTGGAGGGAGAGAGAGAGAGAGAGAGAGGAGGCTTCACGATTTTGCCTAAAAATAATAGACCTTGATTTCCTCCCCACCCTCTGAAAACTGAGTGATTCTTATTGAACAAAGAAAATAGATAGTCAGAAGGGGCGAAATCATTGGAACAGGCATAGGTTTCGGGTTAGGTTTAGTAGGTTTAGTTGCGCACAAACGGAAAGCCTATATGGACTAATTTGTTACCCACAGTGGCCTAGAGGGGAGGAGTCAACCTTTCGGGGTGGGCGTGGCTCTAAATGATGTGACGTATCACAGCAGTGGAGGGGCGGTAGGGGGAGGGGCCGGGGATGACAACACGTTGGTGAGATCAAATCAGATCAGCTCATCTGAGGTGGAAATCTCACGGCACCCCGCCCCCCCCAGGCCAAAATCATTTCAGGTTAGGCCAGGCAAGGTGTTGTAGCAATCTGTAAAAAACGGTCGCAACTAGTTGACCCAACAGTCGCGACCAGTAGCAACATGTTCCATGACCGGTCACCATTTTCCCCATTTCCAGCTGTTTTTATTGTATTACATTTGTAACACTTGCTTTGGCAATGTAAATGCCTTTTTTCTCATGCCAATGAGGCTCCTTTGAATTGAATTGACCCATATGGAAAATATTTTATATGCAAACTCTTGAAAGTGACACCTTTCATATAAGAGAATAACGTTAATATGAGATCCATAGTATTTATTTGTAAAGTGAAACATACGTATATAAAACGTATATCATTTAGTGATTCATAAGAAGTACTGTATATAAAAAAAAGATATGAGATCCATAGTATTTTTTGTAAAGTGAAACATATATAAGTTTGTAATTTGTAAAAGTAATATATGACATGCAAAATAGATCCATGGTATTTTTCTTGCAAAGTGGCTTGTATGAGAGGTGACACTTTCAGGAGTTAGTATATTGAATTGAATCGACTTGAATCGACTTGAATCGACTTGAATGGAAGTCCTGCATGTGTTCTATAAACAAGAAATGATCACAAAGTCATATTTACATTCTATGCATACTCCAATGACTGTAGTCTTTCGCGGCGCCGCATCGGCTGCAGTGATGCGTTTGACAACTTTGGTTCGAAATTCTGATAGCGGTATGCCATGCGAGGCATGCAAGGGGGGGGAGGGGGGGTCTGGGACTGTCTGTCAGCATGTTTAATGCGTGTCGCTCGCGTTGTCCTTCCATTTCCCACAGGACCGCGTTGTTGTGTGCTGTCGCCGGCGTCGGTGTGACTCGATCCGCATCAGGGCCGGTTCTAGGGGGGGGGGGGATGCCCCCCTAAATACCCAGTCTGCCCCCCCAAACATGATGCCATGCAAAACAACCCAAGATATTTCAAATTAAAGTGCTTATATTTAGAATGATCTAAAACACTACCACCTGATACTGACTACAATTTTGGCACCACTAAACCAACAGCATTTCATCATTGAAAACACAAAACTCTCGTGAAACTGCGTTGTCTGTCGCAACATCAACAACAACTGATGTTATCATCGATGCTTTACTTGACTAATAAAAGTCCTGTAACTGAAAATGGTATGGGGGCGGCTTCAGCGCCCGTGGCGCGAAGCGACACGGGCGATGAAGCCGCCCCCATACCATTTTCTATTGCCCCTCCAACATGTTCTCTTGCCCCCCCCAAATGGGACATGTTACATCCGCCCCTGATCCACGTGCCGTTCAACCGTTGACGCGCTGGGTTTTGTTTATTTATGCATGGCTGGTATTGTGTTTTGACTGTTATGTTTTATTATTTTATGCTTTTGTGATCACATCTTATTACAACGCTAAAAATGTCTGTGTGTTTGGGATTGCCCCATCATACTTGCTTTTTGTGATGTAGGCTACGTGTGACCGGGATTGCCCTGTCACACAATTTCTTATTGTTCTGGAACGGGGGTCAGCAACCTGGCTGTAGCATTATTACATACACACACTGGGGTGATCCACACCAAAATAATATAAACATTTCAGTCACCCAAAACGTGTTGCGCTGTCTGACAGTTGCCAGTTAAAGTAGCACTTGGCCATGTCAAAAACGCCCAGCAGTTATCAGAGGTGGAGCTTTTAATCTGAACCACCCATTTTCAAAGGTTTACTCAGTTTTCATTAATGTACCTTAGAGTTGTTGTGTGGACTAGAAATGGAGTTCTGTAAAACTCCTTTATTTTTTTTTTTTAGAAACTCCATTTCTGAAGAAAGGTTGTGTTTCACCATGTTAATGATTTAGCTTTGAGGACCTTTTTTTCTGAGAGTGTGCAAATGGAACCAAATGGACCCACCAGGGTCCATTTGGTTCACATTTCCACACTCTCAGGAAAAAAATAATAAAATGCGGCTCCAGACAGATTTTGAATTTAATTTCGGGTCGAAAATGGCTCTTTCAACATCTTGGGTTGCCGACCCCTGAATGTCCGAATATATATTCAAGGTTCAAGGTTCTTTATTTGTCATTCCAGTGTATGTCAGGACATATACAGGGATGAAATAACGTTTCCATTGTTCCCCAGTGCAATAAGACAAGACAGTGCAATAAGAAAAAGGACAAATACAAACAATACAAGAAACAGTAAGTAATATTCATTCTAGTATCAGCTGTCGCCCTCTTAGATAACAACTGAATCATTGGAACACGACGATATTTAAGGAAAATTGTTGAGGAATTAAAGCAAGATGCAGACAACTATGGACTGATATCAAAACATTGCCTTTGTATAAAGAATGCTTGTAATTAATGTATGACAGCCCGATTTTTGCGAAGATCATTACCTTGTGGAGATACTTTTTGTCCTTTTGCAACTGTAATGTTTTTTTTTAATTGAATTTATATAAAAGTCACCTGTTTTAAAGTTAGTCTACTTGTGTCCAAATCATTTAATGTTTACTTTGAACTCTAATTATCATTAAAACAAACAAAAGGGCACGCACATCCAAAAAAAACTAACTAAATACCAGGTCCGAAAAACAAACTAGGAAGAAATAAATAAGGTCCACACACTGGACTGAAGCTCCAAATTAAAGGTGTTTATTTCACCATAAGCATGATGACGTTTCGAGCCTCACGGCTCTTCATCAAACTCTAATTATCATATCATATCATGTCATATCATATCATATCATATCATATCATATCATATCATATCATATCATATCATATCATATCATATTATATCATATCACATCATAGAGTTCCATTTTTATACCCGGGTAAAAGATTCTATGGTGTGACATTTTTCATAGTGGATTTACAAGGGTTTGGTCTCTTCCTCGCTATTATTCTATAGCCAGTTTAAAAAATAGATAACAGTTGCAGACAGTGCTGGTTCTAGGAGTTAGGTGGCCCTACGCAAGACTGTGCACACAGCCAATTCAGTCACATAGAAGTGTGCATATCAGGGCCAGATCTAGAGGGGGCGGGCAGGTGTGGGCAGTGCCCACCCAAACGTGCATCCTGCCCACCCAATGAATTAAGGTAATATCAGTGGTTTTCATCAGTGGCCCGGGGACCACCAGTGGTCCTTGAGAGAGGTCCAGGTGGTCCCCATGCTAAATGGTGGAAAGTTGGTTAACCAGATGTAACTCTTTGAGAGCGTAAACATAAAACCAAATGGACCCGCAAGGGTCTCAAGAGTTAAAATATTCATCATGTGAATTAGCCCCAAGTCTATACACAAAACTAGAGAATGTAGAAGATTAATGGTCATTTTGATCTGCATGTTTGACTGCCTGGAATTGTGGACAAAAGCAAAAGAAATCTTTAGTTTTGGGGTCTGTGTGGGGCTAAAATGTCATCAAATGGTGGTCCTCCGTGGCTCAAATGCTGAATAAATAGTGGGCCCTAGGGTGTCAAAAAGCTTGAAAACCACTGCTTCATATAAAAACTTTGGAATTGCCCACCCTGCCATTCTTCCAGCCCACCCTAGTACTGTAGGGCTGGCTAAATCCGGGCCTGGTGCATACAATATTTGACATTGGCATTTCCTCCCTGCTAAGTATAATTGAACTACCTCATCATTAACAATAAAAGCAGAGGGGTTGCTGGGGTGGTGGTGGGAGCAAACGTCAACATAACAATCAAGGATGTTACAAAGAGGACAGGTTGCCAAGTGCCCTATGGGGGGAGTCCACATTGATCCATGGAAGAAAACAGACATGCACAGTGAGACCAGATGGCATGATGCCCATAGGTCAGGGGCTTTCAACCTTTTTCCATCCCAGGGCCCACCGTTTATTCAGCATTTGAGCCACGGACCACCATTTGAGGACATTTTAGCTCCACAGACGCTAAAACTAAAGATTTATTTTTGCTTTTTGTCCACAATACCAGGCTGGATTTGGGAAACCAAACAGTCCAACATACAGATCAAAATGACCATTAATCTTCTACATTCTCTAGTTGTGTAGACTTGGGCTAATTGGCAAGATGAACATTTTAACTCTTGAGAACGTAAAAATGAAACCAAATGGACCCGCAAGGGTCCATTTGGTTTCATTATTACGTTCTCAAGAGTTACATTTGGTTAAACAACTTAGCTGGGGACCACCTGGAACCCTCTCAAGGACCACTGGTGGTCCCCGGACCACCTGTTGAAAACCCCTGCCATAGGTGATGCCACCATAGACGGTATCTAGAATTTATGGGCCCCTGGGCCACTGCCAGAACAAAGCCCCCCTCCACACACACACACACACACACACACACACACACACACACACACACGCACACGCACACGCACACGCACACGCACACGCACACACTCACACACACACACATTGGAGCTTTTTTCTTCTCATCTCGGTGCACAGTGTCTGCACACACGTATAGCGGTAATGACATATCGGCCCGCAATGTTCACCCTCCGCTTTTCAGCAGAATTTACAGCAAGGGAGTTCTTAAAAAAAAAAGAAACGACAAAATAACTAAGCCAAATAGATGCAAACATTTGCATCCGCCGCACCCATACCATTTTCCGTTACAAGACTTTTACTAGGCAATTAAGCATCAATAATAATAAATCAGTTGTTGTTGAAGTTGCAACAGACAGCAGCATGCATAAAGCTAAAGGTCTGACTCAGAGCGTTTTCTGTTTTGTATATATATATATAATGTGTGTAGCAGGTAGCAGGTGGCTACAGCCTCTGTGGTGATGGCCTCCAAAGTCTAATATCTGCCCCTGGACCAATGGGATGTCCTCTTGGTCTAGTGGTTAAGATGTTGGACTTTCCCGTGGGAGACCTGGGTTCGAGTCCCGGGTGTTACATATATATATATATATATATATATATATATATATATATATATATATATATATATATATATATATATATATATATATATATATATATATATTTGAAATATCTTGGGTTGTTTTGCATGCTATTGTGTTTGGTGGAGGCAGTCATGGCATGCCCATGCCTAGATCCGCCCCTGATGCTGACAGACAGACTGACAAGAAGGCCAAAATGGGACGCTTCGCCCAAAATAGGGACATGGGAGGGTGTGTGTGTGTGTGTGTGTGGGGGGGGGGGGCAAAGTGCTCAACGCAAAGCCAACATTTATCATATGGTCAGTGATGACACTGAAAGACAGAGCAGAGTGAGCGACCGGTACGCGCGCGGCGCGCGGGGTGGGCGTCGTTCATAATTCAGCAGGCCCGTGGCAGTGACGTGTTGGAGAGGAGACCTCATGAAGTATTCACCAGGCCCAATCCTGTCCCGAGGACAGACAATGGGATCTTGTACCCCCACCCCCCCTGCCCCCGTTCGTCGTCGGCTTGGAGAAGTCCTTGCATGTCAAAAAAAAAAAAAAAGAAAAAAAAGAAAAATAGGTTTCAGGGGAGTAAAAAGGTTGCAAACAGGTTGCATTAAAAGCGATTGCTATGGAGTTTTGAAGTAAAAGAGTAAAATTTTCACAAAAGTTAAAATATTGACTTTTTTCAGGTATATAGTAACCACGGACATGATTTAAAAGTGTAAAAAATATATTTATATTTTTCAATTCAATGGTCCTTTAAACTCGCTAATAAGAAGGCAATTAAATGGGAATTTCACCCATTTTCATTTTTAAAAATAAAAGAAGCGTCTAAAGAAATCCATTAACATCGTGAAAAGACACAGAATGGGGGAACTTTTTATCATGTCCAAACAACATCTTTAAGGTATACTAATGACATATTAGAACAGGGGTTTTCGACAGGTGGTCCGGGGACCACCAGTGGTCCCTGAGAGGGTTCCAGGTGGTCCCCAGGCTAAATGATGGAAAGTTGGTTAACCAGATGTAACTCTTGAGAATGTAAAAATGAAACCACATGGACGCTGGCCGGCGGGTCCATTTGGTTTCATTTTCACACTCTCAAGAGTTAAAATATTCATCATGTGAATTAGTCCAAATCTACACAGCTAGAAGATTGATAGTCATGGACAGAAGCGAAGGAAATCTTTAGTTTGGGGAGTCTGTGGGGCGAAAAAGTCCTCAAATGGTGGTCCGTGACTCAAATGCTGAATAAATGGTGGTCCCTGGGATGAAAAAGGTTGAAAACCACAGTATTAGAATGTTGAAAATGAGTAATTCCACTTTAAGAGTGGGCCTGATGAGGCAGTTGGAGACAGGTGCGTAGTGTGATGTCATAATGTGTGTGGGAGTGGCCATCACAGACAGCACAACGGTCTGTCTGTCTCGCCTACAGACCGTCGTGACATTATCGGGTCGTGAGCTCGCCTGAGGGTCTCCCTTCAACCATACAGGGTCACCCAGTTGTTTTCTGTGACTGTGAACCTGCAGTCACGTTTTGTGTAAGCCTGTGTCGGCGTCTCTTCCCATTGTTTTCGGCGAGGTTTTTAATCCTTTCCTTGCGCAAATCCCGCGTGCTGTATTATTTTGCGACAGCACTGACTTGGTTACAGAGCAAATACGTCTGCCTGAACTGAACTCCCTCGGGAGTTTCAATTCAGCCATTATTTCTCGGTCCACTCGTTATTAAACTGGCAATTTTCAATGAGTTGGTGTGAATGGATGCTGTCAGCCAATCCTTACCAGCTCTTTGAGAAGGTCCTGGACCTCCTGGGTAGGCTACTGGTGTAGGACACTCTCTTCCTCTGTCCTTGGATTTTTGTGTGATGATTACATTTATCTGGTTCCAGCTCTTTAGTTTAAAAAAATCCTGCAGTGTTCTGCTTTCAATTGGTGTTTTCTGCATTGCTTCATATCAAAGCTCTCAAGTCTCACGCACTGAGCGTGTGACACACTCTTCAGAGTGTTTTCACACGCACACACGCCACACATGCGTCTTCACACGCACGTCAAAATAACTCGCCAAATAGTGCAGCGGTTAAGCAAACCAATTGTGCACTTTATGACTAAAGCATGAAACTTTCCACAGTGCAGCGGTTAAGCAAACCAATTGTGCACTTTATGACTAAAGCATGAAACTTTCCACAGTGTTTCTACACACCATGAAGTTTGTTTTGAGATGTGGAAACACTTCCGAGCATGAATGTTTCTATATGCCAGAGGCTGTACAAATACCGGGTTGTCAAAAACATGTATTTTTTACTTTTCTGCAGGCACATTGGTAATATATCAACAACAAGAGTTCTGGAACCCACTAATTATCATCAAATTTCTTCAATGGGTTATATCACCAGTATAAGATGTGTCATTTGTGTTTCAGGGTCCATTAGGTCACACAAACTTACCTCACATGACCAAAGACAAAAAACGGATTTTCAACAATTTGTGTTAAATTGGATTGAGCATTTCACATCTCTTCTAGATATTTCCTAGCTAGAGTAAATGTCTCCTAGTTGCAATAAAGAGTGTCTATAATGCAATGACACTGTTAGTGAGGCCTAACAGTCTCCTGAGTAGGGATGACACGGTATGAGATTTTGGAAACCTATACCTCAGTGTTTCATGGTTTTTGAAAATGAATAAAAACATACTAATATAGTATGTATTTATTAATTTTTAAATACCATAGGTATGTGTTATAACCTACAGCAGAACTGCACTGTGCATGTTCAGAACGGCATGCCCGGAACTGTTAACACTGTCAGACTGACATCTGGAGACCTTGAGTCACCGAGAGTCATTGACTTCAGAATTGCTTTCTGACATGTGCCAGTCTCCATTAAATGGAGGTTTTGTTCTAAGGAATCACAACAGCAACACAATATAGAAAAAACATAATTGACAGGTGCTCTTCATACAAGACACCCTGGGGAACCCTGTATCACCCAGCATCGGGGCATTACTGCACGTAGAAGATAGCAGTACAGAGGATGAGATTAGCTGGACACTGACACCGATACCAAGAACAACCAACCAAAGGTACTGTGTTCCAGGACTCTTCTTATTGATATACTGTCTGTATGCCTGCAAAAAGTGAAAAATCCATGTTTTTGACCACCTTACATTTGTACAGCCTCTAACACATGAAAGCACTTCAACTGAGAAGTGTTGAAGTGCTTGAAAATAAACTTCATGGTGTATAGAAACACTATAGAAAGTTTCATGCTTTAGTCATAAAATGCACAATACCTTCCATTTAATGAGCTTAACCGCTGCACTAAAAGTCATTTTTTGCCCCTGGCAGCTTTCTAGAGTTTGCTAAGGGCGTAGGTAGACCCCTGCAGGCCCTGGCGTGCAAGACACGTTTAAAATCTAAGTTGAATGCATTAACCTAGAGGTGTTGTGCGCCAGCTTTCATAACAATGGTGACAACTCTTTAAAATATAAAAAATAAACCCATCCACCCCAACATCGCAATCATAAACTGTTCAAAATAATATCCCCAGTATATTTACACCCACAGTACATTATTAAACATTCAAACACACTTTAAAACCATAAACAGTAATAATTTATGGAATTTACACCCATTCAAAATGTGTGCATTTAGTTTATTAAAAAAGAAAGAATTCACTTCTTTGTCCGTGTGTTCATATATCTGTATGTCGTGCAGTATTTCACTGGAAATATAATAATTAATGAAGAAATGTCAGTGCCAGCACCCATCTTTTGCATGGGCCTTTGGGTTTCTCAAGCTAACTTGGTTGTTTTGAAAGGCAATATATAAAATTATTATTATTATTATTATTACCCATAATACACACAAAATAGTCAACATATTTTCGTTTTCTTTACTAGATGGAACAAATGTCATAACTAGGCCTATTAGTGCTACTCTGTTATTGTTGTTGTGATAACCAGCCGATGGGCTGGTTCGGTGGTGCCCCCCCCCCCCCCCCACACACACACCCCTCCCCCCCCGCCACCCCCCACCCATCCAATCTCACTCCCAACAAACTTCAAAGGTTGAGAGCACTGTTCATAGTAATCTTATAATATCTTTGTCTTGTTATTCCGTTATCAAAATTAATTCAACTACTGTATATTCCTCCCTTTACCTGGCTCTGTGTCTCTTCATTCATGTCTGTGGTGGAGTTGTGTTCAACTCTATGTAAAACTGTGTTGTGTGCTGCCCTCAAGTGGTTTGGTCGCGCACATTTGCGACCCGGATCGCTCCTACCGTTTGCATTGAAGTCAATAGGACCGCAATGCATTGCCCTTCAGTGCAGAGCTCAATGCCTAAAGACGAATGCGAACCAACACGTGAGACTCAGTAACCTATCAGCAACGTTGTACAACGTAAACAACTTTTGACATTTCATGGCAGTATATTACAACTTTTAATCACTTTGTGGTTAGAGTGGGCTTTAGTTACTTATATTATATACGATTTGCCGTGATGGATTGCTCATTTAAAGAAAATGGCAAGCTGCAGATTTCATTTCTCCGTCATTCTTATTCACGTTTTATTGAGGTATTGCGGCGCACTAGCGACCCTATTGACCGGCCGCCACTGCCACAATAGTGGGAGTGATCCGAGAGAGCTGCAACGTTTGTTTACAACTGACTTTACGTGCAAGAAGTAGAGATCTGATTCTCCGGTGGGAAAGTAGCATACAGAGACTAGTGGAAGAGTTGCGACATTGAGGGGTCAGAAAACAGAGCTGGCGCTGCTATACAATTGGCTGTCCTCATGCTCAGTGGAAGTCTAGAGCTGCCGCCATTAGACCTTTCCATGGAAGTGAACGGAGATGTGCTGAACATGTCAGGCCGCCAGTTGAATATCCCTGATATACTTGCTCGAGCACTATAAAGGCCCTGCTACACTAGCAATATTTTGAGCAACATCAACAAGCAATGTCAACTATCAACGTTGACTTTTCACCTTTCTATAGAAAATGATCAACTCCTGGTTGTTCAGAAAAGTCAGTTCTTTAGCGCCATCTACTGGTCAACATTTCAGAATCCTCCAATCACAACCCTCCTGGGTGTCACCTGATCCTTTTTCCTAGACTCCCACAGATAAGCTTTTCTGAAACCATGGCTGCTGCTGCTTCACGGCGGTGGACAAAAACAGGGATTTTGTAACTTTTATTTCGCTAAATGAACATTTTGAGTTGGGCGGCAGTTGGGTGAAAATGATTCAATGCAAACTAAGGCTTCTTTTTTTCTGAGAGTGTACAAATGGAACCAAATGGACCCGCTAGGGTCCATTTGGTTCACATTTGTACACTCTCAGGAAAAAAAATAAAATGGATGGAATTCCCCTTTTAATGGGAGGTGTTGCCTGTTGCCATGAGTCTCATCATGTTGCCCGTTGATGTTGACATTGCTAGTTGATATTGATCAAAATATTGCTAGTGTAGCAGGGCCTTTAGACTCCAATGCACTCGGCAACTTCCGATTGTCCCTATATTGTTGTCCCCCTTCAATAGAAGTCTATGTAGTGCCCCCTTAGGGGCGACTTTTGTAGCCCTTGCCCCCTCTGACACTCTCTGCACGTGCTGCATATAAACCTGCCATGTTGGGGCCCTGGCAGCACTGCTGCTATGAGGGCACACACACACACACACACATATATATATATATATATATATATATATATATATATATAATATATATATATATATATATATATATATATATATATATATATATTATATATATATATATATGTGTCCATCTGTAGGACAGCTGCCCCCCTAGGGCTCTGTCAACACGCGTCTACATCAACGCCCAGTGCAACGCACATGTGTGTGTGTGTGTGCGTGTGCGTGTGCGTGCGTGCGTGTGCGTGCGACGTGCGTGCGTGCGTGTGTGTGCACGTGTGTGCCATTTATGTCTGGTTGTATTACGATACTTGTGAGGACCAAAAGTCTTTTTTTAGATAAATGGAAACTGATTGGGCTTGTGGTTTAAACACGTGCATTGTGAAATGGCACGGAGTGGGGATTCTGCGCCCCATACGTACGCGGCTAGTAAATAAAAAAAATCTGTACAACTCATATACACTAAAATCCTCCTTTTTTTGTTTTACCAGAGGCGCAAATGCACCCAAGAACCCTGAACTGTTAACCAGTGTTGCCGCATTTGTCGCTATATTTTTTCAGACACCGAAATTAGTGAAAAGATCCTGGTGGAAATCTAGTGCTTTTTGGTTGGTGAGTTTGGGCGAAATTGATTGACAAAGATAGAACTATTTTTTTTCGCAATTCACAATCCGCCTATGACAGTGGTTTTCAACCAGTGGTCCCCAGGCTAAATGATGGACAGTTGGTTAACCAGATATAACTCTTTGAGAGCATTTAGCTCATTCAAGGGCAAAATGAAAGTAAAGTGTCTTGTAATTAAACCATTCTGTACTGTACTTTTGGTGTTTTAACTGTTATTGAAAAATAGCAAGTATTCACCAGTGGCGTGCACAGAGAGTTTCAAGGGCAGGTGCTCAAATGTAACCAGGAGGGCACTCTCGGAAAAAAAAGAGTTTGGGGGGTTAAAAACGCATAGAAAACAGCATTTCAGCATCTACAAGTGCAACTATACAGTACAAACGCATTAGGCTACTGCTATATAAAATGGTTTGAAGAAAATAATGGCTTCTTCTCCAATGACTGTTCTTAAAAACTGAATTTCAAGCTCCTGTCCCTTAGAATGAAAGCAGATCCCCTTCCCGTTAAACCAGGCCATTGCTCTTTTAAAAAGGGCATGTTGGTGCTCAAACCCCCCTTGACAAACCCCCCGTCTATCTATGCACGCCTATGGTATTCACCTTAGTGAATACTTGCTATTGCGGAAGTTGCTGTATTCACAGTCCCCAGAGAAACAACCCTGTTCAGTCCTCACTAGCGACTTGACTTGTTCACTCTTATTTTCAGGGGGAAAAAAATGATTCCAACCAACAAAGCAGTTACAGAAGTGTGCCAAGTGCACACAATTTCATATTTTAAACATTTACAGCAGCTTTGCGAGCACAAAGGGAGAAATAAAGGGTATGTTCGGAAATACAAACTGGGTGTGCGTCGAGTTCATTTGGGTTAGTGGGCGGAGTCGTCACCGAGTGTATTCAGTGAGCCTTATTTACGAACGAGCAGTTAAAACCAGACAACACACCTCACTCAAAAATGGTGAGAATCACTGCCAAAGCCATATAAATCCTCTCTTATGGGGGTCCCCCTGGAAAGTATTTTCAAATGGGGGTCCGCATGCATTTATTTGATAAATGTGCAGGTCCTTGACAGACATGAAAAAGTTGGGGGACCACAGTACAGTGCTTAGCCATAGCCTAGCTTCCTAGCTCACAACAGTTGTATTGCTTTTCATTGAACGGCAGCGCTCGAGACACAGCTGTGACACAATCAACCTTCCACACCGGCCAACCCCGTCTCCAGCGTAGGGTTGCTCAGTGCGTGCACCAAACACACTGGTGTGAATAAACGAACGAGGAGCACCAAATGCCCCAAATACACCAGGTATAAACGAACGACAACAGAGTACACCAGTGCGTTTAGGGTGTATTTCCAAACGCACCCAAAATGTTTCTGTGGGGTATTCATTTTCGGGAGCACTGCGCCGGGCTGAAAAATGACAACATCCGGCGGAAGTTAACTAACCGGAAGTCCCGACTTTTTCAGTCGTTTTGGAGTACCGTGATTCCGGGCTCTTGTCTCGCATCGCGGATGGAAGCCTGGAGATCGAGGCTATAGCGCGCCATAGCGTGGCACCTGATATTTTGGCGGGAATTTGTGAGAATGCAGCACAAATCCTTTAACTAACCGAAGTCCCGACTTTTTCAGTCGTTTTGGAGTATCGTGATTCCAGGCTCTCGTCTCGCATCGCGGATGTAAGCCTGGAGATCGAGGCTAGCGCGCCATAGCGTGGCACCTGATATTTTGGCGGGAATTTGTGAGAATGCAGCACAAATCCTTTAATGTGTTCTTTCAGAGCCAACGTTAAGTTTGTTCTGAAAGAACGCTCTACTAGTCATGACAAACCCCAAGAAATTACATCTGGCCACAAAAGATTACAAGATCTACTGAATGTGATTGCCTTGGTGTCGCCTATTATACAGTGTAAAGTGCAGTGCGGTGTGTTGCCTACTTCACATTCTGTAGATCTTCCGTGGCCAGTTATAATTTCCTGGGGTTTATTGGGACTGTAGTAGCCTCATTTTCATCCCGTTGCACAAAAACAGAAAGCCTGGACTATTTGTTAGCCACGGTGGCCTAGAATTGTCTTTTACACTCAATCTTTCACTTTCTCTATAGCAACAACCTAAAACGTGAAGCTTCGTGATCTTAGCTGCAACAACAGAACCTTGCCGTAAGCACTACTCTCTCCCCCACCATTGGACACACTTGGTCCAAACGCCGGGGCTCATTCATTCTAATGTAAATATAATGGACACATTAAACATTAAATAAGGGTTAGCAGGGCTTAAAGTTTCCCTGTCACGGGGACCGATGTCAGCCCCGAGGATTGCATATAGGGCTCATTTATAGAGATGATGATGGAAAAAAGGGGGGGGGGGAGTAGGCTACATGACTGCGGGTGCCCTGCGCCGCGTTTCATTTGTTTGAAGAGAAAGAGAGTCTTATAGTCGCAGAAATAATGGATTTTATACCACTCAACGTTTAACACGTTGGCTAAGGGGGCGTGGTATTAGGGCTGGGACGATACTGGTACCTCACGATACGATATAGGTGGCGTTATTAGGCCTTCGATAATGAATTTATCACGGTATTTGATATATTGCAATATTTGCTATATATCAATATATTGCATGAATTTCATCAACGATATGTCATGATACTGTAACTGTAGCCGAAGAACAAAAAAATAAATAAAAAAATAAAAAAATAAATGAATGAATAAAAAACTAAAAGACAAAAAAAATAACTTACTAATGTATATCCTCATGTATTTATCTTAGCTTTTATTTGCCAGAACTGATTCTCATACTGGGCTTTTTGTTTTTATCTTGTGTTTTTCCTCCCGGAATTATCCCTCACCAAATATCACGATTTTTTTCTGAGGAATATACGATATATATTGTGGGAGGAATTATATGATATTATCACAATAACGATATTTCAGCACACCCCTAGTCGGTATAGTCAGGAGTTTTCAACAGGAGGTCCGCGGACCACCTGCGGCCCCTGAGAGGATTCCAGGTGGTCCGCAGCTAAATGATGGACAGTTGGTAAACAAATGGATCCTTATAATCTAACTCCTGAGAGCGTAACACGAAACCAAACGGACCCTCACGGGTCCGTTTGGTTTCGTTTTACGCTCTCAAGAGTTAGCTTATATTTAAACATCACAACCGCCTATTTTTCAAGAATCGACAGTTCTACACATTTAGGAGATGCAGAAGAATTGCTGTTTTTGGCCAACATCTCGCCTGCAGTTAGCTCTCCTAAATGGTGGACAAAAATGCGGAAAATCTTGGTTTTGCGTCCGAGAGGCTAAACTCAACTCATCAAATGGTGGTCCTCCTCTGTGACTAAAATGCAGAATAAACAGCGGGCCCTGGTCTGAAAAAGTTGAAAACCACTGGTCTAAGTAGAGAAGTCGCAGCTCCCAGTTTAATTCCTCTTAAGTGAAGCAGTTTATGTCTAATTTCCCATTCACACGGTGCACCATTATCAATAACCGACGTTGCGTGGTCATCACGCAGCAGCGTATGCACTATGCAGTGAACATTAAAGAGGGGGTGCCGTGAATTTTGTATTTTTTCCAATTTTGTACAATTTTGAACCTTTCCGGTCAAATGTGCCAATGAAAAAAACTTCAATATATGGTGACATCACGTGTTCAGCCCCTCCCCTAACTCCTCCCCCTTTATCATGCAACTAAAGCTGGGTGTGGCTTCAGTTCAGGTGGATCTCCACCCATCACCACCCACCAGGCAAATGAACTGGTGGGATCATAAAAATGACAGTTTAACAAACACTGTACACTTTTTCGGGAAAAAATCTTACTTTTCATATATAACATTAATACCTGATGATCATGTTTTAGGGTAGAAAAAAATTCATGGCACTCCATATTTAACATGTACGTATATGGGCGTCATGAGGTTAATGAATTATTCACCATACCCAGCTGGGTTAATGAGACAGTAGACAGCACATAAAACTCCTATGTGTGTTAAAGCTCTACTGACACGCCCCTCGGGAGATAATTGGCTAATCAAATTAATCAAATTTGAGCTACTATCTTGAGCTACTATCTCTACTGTATCTCCCATGTTTGTAGCATCTTGTTGCTTTAAAGTTTAAAGGGATATTCCACTTTCAAAAAAAAAAAAAAAAAACTTTTGGTCATTTTATGGTCTATTCAGTCTCATGTGAACACACCAGACAGTTTATAAGTTACTCCTTCCAGTATTTAGATATTTGATGTTCATTTTAGCGCATCTGCCTCCTTCCTATACAAACCCATTATAACCATAGAGTAATAAAATAATAGAGAACGGACTGGAGCGATAGCCCCGCCCCCTTGTTATTCATTTCAATACAAGTTGCTCATTGGCGCTTTGAAGCACCCGGAAGACCGCCGGAAGTGCGCCTATTTCCGCATTTGACCACCAAAATTTGGTGCCCAAATGCGGAAGTATTTCTCCATGAACGCGCCCGACGCAAGGGATTATGGGAACCATGAACGAGCGCCGTCGCGCACGAGCAAAGGAAAAAAAAACATCAAAAAGCATCAAAAACAAGCTTTTGGGTTTGCATTGAGCTTATTATCTGTCATATAATACATCTGTTATGTTTTGAGAGGTAGTATATGACGTGAGGACCGCTGGTTTATTCAGAAAACAACTTAAACACAAACTGCCCTGTCCGCGTGCACAAAGCAAACCAGTGTGCGTGCTCTCGGGCGCTCGTGCATGAATTCCACCCGCCTGCAGTACCAAACTTGGCCACCAGGGATCGTTGCTTCAAGCCTGGAGCCACTATCTGGGGCCGTGATTATAACTTAAAACCTCATTTTAACCATGACAGATTTTTCGAAAACTAGGGATGGGTACCTTTCACCTTTGAATCGATACGATACGATACTCGATACCTGGGAATCGATACGATACCAGAAACGGTACCTATTTCGATACTTTTTTAATTAAATATAATTAATATATAATTAATATATTTTACACACCATAGCAATGGTTTGGTTGAATCATATCTTAAATTATATAATGTATGATGACTATCTTTATGGTGACTGAGATGCATTTGCACTACTGAACTCTTCTAAGCAAAGTAGGCAATAAATCACACAGGCAAAAAGTAGCCTTCCATGGGGTGGCATTATTATTATTATTATTATTAGTCTTCCTTGAGTGCATTTTAGTTTATGCTGTATAGCCTACTATAGTTTCAGTTAATTCAATGAATAAGTAGCTATAATCCAAACTGCATTGGAGGGAGTGAAATTTCAGGGTGAAATGTATAAAAGGGGCATCTATGACAATAATCAAGAGCATTATTATGCATGTCACAGGAATCAAGGTAGATTGCTCCCAATATGTTTTGGTGTGGAATTCTCCTTTAACCACTGTGGAAAGTCCCCACTAATTAGCGCACCTGCTGCACGAAGACACTGACAGAAAGAATGCGCTCCATATTTCCATAGAGTTCCATGTTATATTTTTGAGATTTGAAAAGGCCATGTTGACTGTTTTCCCAACCTTTTAAAAAAAAATTCAGGACTTCCCAAGAAACCATTTGAGGTAAGATTTCATTTACTGTATCATAAATACTGTTGTCAGCATTCCCCAGTGAACTATAGCCTTTTCAAATCTCAAAACTTAAATAGGAGATGGCATTCTTTAACATTGAAGTCAAGCGGCCCAGCGGACCCCCCCTCTCCCTCTCGCACGCCCAGGACACATACACACACGCTGAATTGCACGACATTACCATTTTCTGTGCGCTGATCTGCGCAGTGGGCGCAATACTTATAGATCCATGCAATGACAAGTGACGGAATACCGAATTTCTTTTCTTTTTTTGCTTCGCTATGCCGCCCGCTCTCTCTCTCTCTCTCTCTCTCTCTCTCTCTCCTCTCTCTCTCTCTCTCTCTCTCTCTCTCTCTCGCTGTCTCTCTCTCTCTCTCTCTGTGCGCAGCGCCAACACATCCTCATGCCTAAAAGGCAAAACTTGCCTTTTATCCAGACCATGGATAAAAGGCCCATGTCGCCTTCTGAGACCCTCATAAAAGGACTTATATGCCTTTTCTCTAAAAAGGCGTTCCGTGCCTTTTCCGTCAGAAGGCATAATGTGGTTAGTGATTTATTGGCAACACCTGGGGTATGAAGGAGCGCTTGTTTTATCTGCCGGCTACTACTAGTAGGGCGGGGCGAAGCATAGTTTTACTGAGGTTCTGTTTAGGGTTAGTTACCGCATAAAGCACCGTCTAACTCTCACCCTAACCTAACTCTAACCCTAAACATAACCCCAGTAAACCTAAGCTATGCCTATACCTAATCTTAACCCTAAACTTAACCTCAGTAAACCTATGCCTAAACCTAACCTAACCCTAACCATAACCTCAGTAAAACTTCCTTCGCCCCGCCCTACTAGTAGTAGCCGGCAGATAAAACAAGCGCTCCTTCATACCCCAGGTGTTGCCGATTAATCACTAACCACATTATGCCTTCTGACGGAAAAGGCACGGAACGCCTTTTAGAAAAAAGGCATATAAGTCCTTTTATGAGGGTCTCAGAAGGCGACATGGGCCTTTTATCCATGGTCTGGATAAAAGGCAAGTTTTGCCTTTTAGGCATGAGGATGTGTAGGCAGCGCACACACACAGCCTACAGCAGAACATTTCCATGCAGAGTGGAACTTTTTGCAAAGCACTAAATGTTCGTCTAGTTTAGTCAACAAAAAACACGCGGTCTTTGTAATTAGTCAACCAGCTGTTTTATCTCGTCAGCGTCAGTCCTTCTGCTCACTCTTTGAAGTGCAGCGGCACAGAATGACTATACAAAGTATCGAAACGAGGCACCGTTCATTTTGAAGTGAATCGATCCCACTAAGTACCGCTATGTCCCAATCGGTACCAGTATCGGTATCGCTCACGGTACCCAAGCCTATCGAAAACAACCCATCTCTTTTTCTGTTGACTGATATTGTCCTCCTAATACGTGAGAGGGCCGTAGAATTTCATTTACAGTTTTCATTTATTTATTTTAAAATATTGTTTTATCCATTTGGTGGGTATGCCCAAATACAGAGGCGGCTACATTTGTGACCGCATCTGACGCTTTGTGCCTCAAGGAGGCCTAGGTCAATTTTCTGTTTTTTACAGATTATTAAAGTATACAATGTAAGCTTTCATTTGATGCATCACTCAAAGAAATTGGAGCATTTTTGTAGGAGTTGTGAGCATTTAAATCTGGGTGTCCCAAAATAGGAAAGCTGAGAAAAAGGCATTTTAAGTTTGAGAAAAGTTCACACCTACAGCAGAGTAGAAGTGGGTGTTAACAATGGGAGGTGACAACGGTCTTCCACTCCACCCATAATGCCTCATTTAAATACCCTAACCACCCCCACAAACTGTATAGGCTAACTGTATACAGTATATCAGTGGTTTTCAACCTTTTCATACCAGGGCCCCACTATTTATTGAGAATTTGAGCGACGGACCACTATTTGATAGACCCCAAAGCTAAAGATTTCTTTTACTTTTGTCAACAATGCTAGGATGACTTCAGAGAAAACAAAACAGTTCAACATACAGATCAAAATGACCATTCTACATTCTCTAGTTTTGTAGACTTGGGATAATTCACATGATGAATATTTTAACTCTTGAGAGTGTAAACATGAAACCAAATGGACCCGCAAGGGATTTTGGTTTCATGTTTACACTCTCAAAGAGTTACATCTGGCTCCTCTCAGGGACCACTGCAGGGACCTGTTGAAAACCCCTGCATTATAGTATAGATCGTTTTGCGGGCAAAAAAGAAAAAGAAAAAACGGCTGATAGCGGTTTTATATCAGACATTTACAGGCAGTAATAACAATGATCAAAATAAGTCATGTTAAACACATTATAAAAGCCATGGAGGTTTACTCTTTATCGGGACAAACAACGTTATAATATAAATCTTGTTCATTCAGCCTGGATAGGGACACGTTGTTTCCACCACCAGACCACCCGTCTTTGTGCCGGGTGAAATGCATGATGGGTAGTCAGTTGTATCTAGTAGAGTTGCGACATTGAGGGGTCAGAAACTGAGCGCTCAAGCGCTGTTCATGTAGCTCAAATAGGGACAAACTGGAGTTGGAAATTAATCGAAGGCGTTACAAATACGAGCTGTTTTATGGATGTTTTCAACATGTCAATGGTACAGTTATTGTACAGTAGCCGTTTTACTGTACGATAGTGTTTATGTTGTACTATTACTAAAACGATCTAAAATAAAGCAACTTAAGACCGTTAAAGCTGGGCTGTTGCCGTATGCAGAAAATCCTCCATTAGACTGGCCCCATGAAGTGAACGGAGTTTACTTATCTCTGTCTGTAGGCTAAGCTAACTAGCTACGTCACGCATGGACGGGAACAGGATGGGTTTTATGGGGCTGATTTTGCTGTGGCCTGGGCAGGGGCAGTTGTTTTACAGACAGGCAAATGGGCAGAGTTGGATTCCTCCTTTAATATTGATGTGTTCACGTCCTCTCAACAGAGACGCGCCTGCTGCACACTGGAGTGATTCTAACAACATAGCCTGTTGCTAACGCGTTCTCCACACTCATCACAATCATTTTAAAAGTAAACACGAAACGAGCCGTCCGTCGCTCATTCATGCAATGCAGCCATGCGTCGCACGCACACGCACACACCATGCAGGGAGGACGAACTACTTCGGAAGTACATCGGGAAAGTGACATTATTTATTTGGATGTCTTAAAAACAACATCAATGCGGTCTGCGGGGTGTCTTGTAATGCACTGGGACTCTGCTGTAACCAGAGACCGTTCCTCTCAGAGACCGAGTGTACTGTGGATGACCAATCACAATCAATGTATGCAAATCACCGAGTCGCCCCTCTCCCACCCACACAAAGACGCTAAACCTACCGATTTTAAGTCGCGTTTTTGGCAACTAAATACACACATTTAACTTCTCCAAATCATCTAACTGTTCGGATGAATAGTAAGATCAAAGTCTGAACTGTATCAATATGCTAAAAAGTGAATTTGGGTAAAAAATAAAAAAATACGCTTTCATAGCTCCCAGGGGAAATTAGTCTTGTCCGACAAGAGGCACAAAGCGTCAGATGCGGTCACATTTTCCAAAACAATATTTTACAAATAAATGAAAACTGTAAATGAAATTCCATGACCTCTCACGTATTATTACAATATCAGTCACCAGAAAAAAATGGGTTGTATTCGAATAACCTGTCATGGTTAAAATGGAGTTTTAAGTTGTATAATGGGTTTGTACTGTATATGGAGGCAGATGTGCTAAAATGAATATCAAATATCTAAATACTGAAAGGAGAACTTGTGGAACATCTTTTAAAGTACATACAGTAACTAACTATAGTGCCTGAATGTCAATTCTAAAATGTTTATATTTTCGCTTGAATGTCTGAGTTACAATGAAAAAAGAGTCAACCCATCTAAGTGCGGTACATTTCAAAAGGTTTGGCGAGTGCTTTTCCAAAATGGGCTCTACAGTGCGATGATAAATAAGGAGGATGAAGCACGGGGGTGTGTCGCAGGTTAGTGCCGTAGGTTTGCACATGCTCAGTGTAAACAGGAACTGCTATGGTGGAATGTTCCAGCAGAGGCGCTAGAGTTACTGACCCTGAACTGAAATAATAAAAAAAAGAATATAAAAAGAGAATACTATAATGCTTCCGTCTTTAGTTTAAATATTATGTCAATTTAACTACTGTGTAGAGGAAAAAAGCTGTTTATAACAGACTGAAAGACAAGGGCAAGTAGCCTACATTTACTAAATGGAAATGTTTTGTAAATTGTTCTTTTGTCGATTTCCCTGTTCGTGATGCTTGCTTTAATTACAGACAGTACATGTGTCAACTTTTATTTTTGTGAAATGACAAAGAAACATGGATACTGTTTATTCAAACGCTGTGGATATATAAAACGAAAAGGGAAGAGTGATGCTGTTTAATTCACAACTACTCTGGATTTCATTATTTACATCACAAGTTATGGGATTTCTATCTAGCGCCTCTGCTGGTACATTCCATCATAGCATTCCTGTTTACACTGAGCATGTGCAAAACTACGTCACCAGCCTGCGCTACGCCCCTGTGCACTATCCTAACCATTATCAGCATCACCAGCATAAGCATCACTAGTATTACTTAGCAATTTTGGCATTACTTAGCTTCATTAGCATCACTTAGCATTATTATCATTTTTACAATGCTTAGCTTTACTTAGCATTATTAACAATACTTAGCATTAGTATTACTTAGCGTTATTACAATTTTTAGCATTTTCACAACACTTAGCATCACTTTAGTTACTTTAGTATTACTAATTATAATTTTTAACGATACTTAGCATTAGCATTACTTAGCATTATTAGCATCCGATAGTTTCATTAGCCTCATTAGCATTACTTAGTGTTATTGGCATTACTTTAGATATCGAAAAATATCAGATCTACAAGCTCATAGCACGTCACTATTAAAAAAAAAACATCCCTTTGGTCTAAAAATGGCCATAGAAATGCGATGAAATGTGATGAGGTCAGCACATTTTAAGCCCTTTTTGGTTAAGTACATATGGCCATTCTTTGAGCAAAACTGAATGTTTGGAATTGATTCAGCACGGTGAAAACCACCTATCTCTTATTTTGAAGCTCAGATCTCCTAAACAGGATGTGCTGTTTCTGTCATGCTGTGTCTGTTGTCTTGGCTAACCGGTCTTCTGACGATCTCAGCAAAAACATCCGGGTCACAAGTCAGGAAGTGCCGTCTAGCGCTAGTTGTTTTACCAATGCGACAACACCATTCAGAGGGAAAACCGGAGGAGACTCGTTTGAATGCATTGGATTGAATGGGTGTGAATGGGACAAAAAAAAAAAGTTGTCGCTCAATTCTGTCCCAAATGAAAGTGAGCAACGGATCTTCATCAGACGATGCGCTCGGACTAATAGTTGGATTAAAGAATGGAATCTACATTTCGTCGTTATCTGCACCTTTATTTTTTGCCCGTGTTATTTGACTGAGGCCATATGGATATGGGGCTCTTTGGGGAACTGTCCCCGCATTTCTTGCGAGGTACATTGTTTGAGGCATTTTTTTATCTTTATAGGTCAGGGGTTTTCAACCTTTTTGACACCAGGGACCACCATTTATTCAGCATTTGTACATTCTCAAGAGTTACATCTGGTTAACCAACTTTCCATCATTTAGCCTGGGGACCACCTGGAACCCTCTCAAGGACCACTGGTGGTCGCTGGACCACCTGTTGAAAACCCCTGTTATAGGTGATAAATCCACTGCGGAACGTATAGCTTTGCTCTCCGCCGTCACGGACGGTTCGCAAGCCACTGTATTTTAGTCGACTGAATCCACAGTAGATTCCAGTCGACGAAAAGCTCCTGAGATTCGAGTCAATAGAAAAACTGGATGAATGCCATGCAAAGCGCTAACCGGTTTGCTGTCAAAAACAACGCTGAAGTGAACGTGACTGAAACTGTCTCCCCGGCAAGTTCACTTATATAATATACGGCGCTGCCTATGCAGATCCTCATCACCACCAGCCAGTTGGTTTAACACAGGGGCGGATCTAGGCTAGGCATGGGCATGGGGGGGGGGTGGGCAATGCCTCCCTAAATACCCAGTCCGCCCCACCAAACACGATGCAAAACAACCCAAGATATTTCAAATTAAAGTGCTTCTATTTAAAATGACGTGAAACACTACTACTGCTACTAACCAACTACAGCTGTGGCACCACTAAACCAACAGCATTTCATCATTGAAAACAGAAAACTCTCTGAGTCAGACCTTTAGCTTCATGCGTGCTGCGTGTCTGTTGCAACTTCAACAACAACTGATGTTATTATTGATGCTTTACTTGACTAATAAAAGTCCTGTAACTGAAAATGGTATGGGTGCGACTTCATCGCCCGTGGCGCGAAGCGACACGGGCGATGAAGCCGCCCCCATGCCATTTTCTCTTGCCCCTCCAACATGTTCTCTTGCCCCCCCAAGCGGGACTTGTTACATCCGCCCCTGGTTTGACGTGGCCCAGATATACTACTCATAGCTTTGCTACACACATAACACTATGACCTGGCAAGCATCAAAATAAGGAAAGGAGTACAGATCACGTCCTGCAGAACACTGTGACGTTCTTTTCAGCATTTAGTTGGGTACAAGCTATGAAAATCAGGGCACTAAATTGTTACCACATTAGGTCTTCGCCATTGCGTTTCTCGTTTAAAGTATTTAATCCCACAAATTTGTATCCCATTTTTTCACCCAGTGCCAATTCCTAATGTGTTCCTGGGCTCTACACACCCTCCACCAACCTGGGGAGGCAGCGGACTGGCCTCATGCTTCCTTCAATGCATGAGGAGTCCAAGCTGCCTTCTTTTCACCTGACAGGGGGGAGTTTTCCTGGTTGGACGTAGCGCGTGGAAGGAACACTTTATTCCAACCAGTTCCAGTCCCCTCCATCAGGCGCCCCGGCTGGCCAGGGGGAGGCAGTTTAGAGTCCAGGATTACTGCATGTTTTTGTGAGGGTATCTACCCTAGGGGACACGGGGAGAACATGTGAGGGTATCTACCCTAGGGGACACGGGGAGAACATGTGAGGGTATCTACCCTAGGGGACACGGGGAGAACATGCAAACTCCACACAGAAAGGCCCTTTCGCCAACCCCGCCTTGGGTATGGGCACTGATGATGTGGAGGAGGAGACACGCCACCAGCACCCACAGCGGCGCCCCTAGCAGGAATCAAACCCAGGACCTTCTAGCTGTGAGGCGACAGCACTAACCACTGTTCCATCGTGCCCCTAGCCAATGCATTTCTAAAGGTGTCTGATAACATGTACCAAAATGCTTGAGTTGAACGAAATTCAACTCCTGTGGGAAAACTCATAGTACAGAAAAGGTCAAAGTCGCGGTACTTGTCACAACCTATAGGCCTGCGCAGTGACTTCACCACCCGGTTCCGGAAGTGTTTTCTCCATTCATTTTTCTATAGACTTATAGACTTCAAAAATAATTTATATACAGTAAAATACGATTTCGCCACGGACAAAGCCAAATCCGGTCGTGACAAATCATGATCACACACACACATCATCATATAATATCTAATTAGCAAGTAGTAGAAAAAGGCAGGATACAACACTTTTTGTTTCGTTTTTCATCTTAGAAATTATTTGGTTATAGCCCAAAAGATTGTGTGTGTCATCATGATTTGTCACGACCGGAGTTGGCTTTGTCCACGGCGAAATCGTCTTTATATAAATTATTTTCGAAAAGTCTATGAGAAAAATGAAGGGGGAAAACACTTCTGGAACCGGGGCGGTGACGTCACTGCGCAGGTCTATAGGAGGCGAAACATCCAAAACGGCATCATGCTATATGTAACATGCTGTGATATGTCTAACTAGAGCAGGGGTTTTCAAACAGTGGTCCGGGGACCACCAGTGGTCCCTGAGAGGGTTCCAAGTGGCCCCCAGCTGAATTGCTTAACCAGATGTAACTCTTGAGACTCTCAAGACTCTCAACTTAACAAAGCATTTCGCCTTGAACAAATGTGTTTTCGGAATCCACATTGTATGTTCACATCTCCAGTATTTTGGGAACAGTTACATCCGGCCTGTTGCACCCATCAGTGGTGGATGCAACATTTCCCAATTGGGGGAGGGCAGGAGAAAATGGTATGGGGGCGGCTTCATTGCCCATGACGCTTCACGCCAGAGGCGATGATGCCGCACCCATACCATTTTCTGTTACACGACTTTTATTAGGCAAGTATAACATTAATAATAACACCAGTTGTTGAAGTTGCAACAGACACGCAGCATGCATAAAGCTAAAGGTCTGACTCAGAGAGTTTTCTGTTTTCAGTGATCAAATGCTGTTGGTTTAGTGGTGACACAGCTGTAGTTAGTTAGTAGCAGTAGTAGTGTTTCACATCATTTTAAATATAGGCACTTGAATTCGAAATATCCTGGTTGTTTTGCATGCCATCGTGTTAGATGGGGCAGACTGGGCATTTAGCGGGGCATTGCCCCCCCCCCCCCCAGATCTGCCCCTGGGCACCTTGCCTTTCCAACACTCTCTTCACGTCCCTGTTGGGAGCATACAGCTGTTGAAACCAAGCGCTGCTACTGTATATATGTAGGAGAGCGTATGTCACATGGTTGCAGACAGTGCATACATACATAAGGGTGTTTTCGCTAAAGGGAGACATCATACCATAGGGAACAGGGATAAGAGTTATACGGTATGCCTCATTTACAATCTGCCGTGCGCTGCATGGTGGTGTCGTGAGCAAAAAAAGACATAGTAGATTGATCTGCATTTGTTTGGGGGGAGCTTTAGGCGTATATGCTTAAAATAGCACAAAGGCATACACACGAAGATTGCGTCCGTGCACAAAAAAAAAAGATGGCGACGAAGACGTACGACGAAGTACGCGCAAGTCTGTGCGCCTGGGTGTGTCTCACAATGAGTTAGTAACAGGGGCGACCCCTAGAACTTTTTGGGTAGGGCCTGGCCAGGAATGGGTTTGCCAGTAGAGTACAGTGGTAGCAGGGGCGGATGTAACATTTCCCAATGGGGGGGGGGTGCAGAAGAAAATGGTACCATACCATTTTCAGTAGTGTTTCAAATACTTTTAAATATAAGCACTGAAATATCTTGAGTTGTTTTGCATGCCATCATGTTTGGTGGGGCAGACTGGGCATTTTATTGGGGCATTGCCCCCCCCCCCCCCCCCCCCCTCCCACGCCTATGCCTAGATCCGCCCCTGATGGGCAGCCTGAAGTGGTCATGTACCCGTCTTGCCAAAAAATAAATAAGTAAATAAATAAAATAATTAGCCTCTAGTTTATATGTAACACTGTGAATAGTGAACAGTGTGTGCATTTACACAAAATATCATATCAGTTCTTCTACCTGACAAGATTCCCCATGATTCTCTACGTATAGTCCCTTTAAGTTGGTACAGTCTGCCTCGTGTATAATTTCCCATGATGCCTTCACCTCTTCCTCTTTTAATTCCGCGATTGGAACGAGGTGGGTGTCTTTTGTTACGTCCTGTATAACAAAATAAGAATTGTATCTACAAAATGATTTATACAGCGTGATTATTTCTGCTTTATAGAGGAGACCTGTGTACTGTATGCACGAGGCTAACGTGGAGACGTGTTCTGTGTTATTTTCTGTCAGAATAAACATCTGTAGTCTCCACAAGAGTCCTGGGTTGTCCCTCCTAACACAACGCAGAGTGAGACGGATCCAACCGGTCAAATACATACTGTAGCATTGGAATCATTTACATAACTGTATAGTCAAAATGTGACTGTGTAGTTGAAACAGCCCCCCCCCCCCCTCTCTCTCTCTCTCTCTCTCTCTCTCTCGCCCTCAGGCAGCAGCATACATACGCTCCGCGTTAGAGAGAGCACATGGTGCCCAGGAGAGAGTATATATGCGCTCGTAGCTATCGGGCAAAAAAAAAAAAAAAAAACAGCCCTCTTATCCCCGTAATAATTGAACTTTTTGTATCAATGTGTTGTCGTGCAGGTTGTTTTTGAGGAAATAATAAGGGCAACTTCAGTGAGTACAAACCAACACTGTGTTGGTTTAAAAACAGAATCTAACTCCACCTCACCTCCACTCTGGAAACGTTATTTCATCCCTGTATATTTCCTGACATACACTAGAACAACCCGTGGCTCGCGAGCCGCATGCGGCTCTTCAGCTGTTACATGCGGCTCTTAAGGGGCTTCCACATGAAATCGTCAAAAACGCTCGGCCTGGAGCAGTCATGCATTCCCTATACCAGTGGTTTTCAACTTTTTTATACCAGGGCCTATGACTATTAATCTTTTACATTCTCTAGTTGTGTAGACTTGGCCTAATTCACATGATGCATACTTTAACTCTTGAGAGCGTAAACATGAAACCAAATGGACCGTTGCGGGTCCATTTGGTTTCATGTTTACGCTCTCAAAGAGTTACAACCACTTGACCAAGGACTGATTCCTGGTCGACTGCAGAGGTGTAGGTGTATGTATTTTTTAGACTTGTCATAACTTTTTGGATTGTAAACCCTGTTTCTAAATACATGTCTATATGTTTTAATAGTGTGTCTTTGCATTGCACACCTGCACACAAATGCATGTCTTATGGTAGGAAAGGGGAAATCTATCTGCGACTGTGACGGCCTTCACAGCAGTTTTCTAACCGTCGTGACCGTTGTTTGATGTGGCTCTTTGCTGCAACACAGTGAAAAACGTGGCTCTTAGTCTGTGACCGGTTGGCCACCCCTGCACTAGAGTGACAAATACAGAACCTTGAACCCTTCATTGCAGTGGTGGGAAATTATTTTTCCTAAGAGGCCAAATGAGATACACAAAATATTGTGGAGGGCCGAGACTAAAGGCTGAAGTAAAGTCTGCGTAATATCAATTTCATTTCAAGATAAAGGTAAGAGTAAGACCAACCAAATTTTGACACCAGGGCCCTCTATTTATTCAGTATTTCAGCCACAGACCACCATTTGATGACATTTTAGGCCCACAGACCCTAAAACTTATGATTTCTTGTGTTTTTGTCCACAATTCCAGGCTGGATTTGACAAACAAAACAGGATAACATAGGTAAAAAAATGACCATTCTTTTACATTATCTGATTATGTAGACTTTGGGCTAATTGAGATGATGAATATTTTAACTCTTGAGAGCGTAAACATGAAACCAAATGGACCCGCAAGGGTACCCTTTCGCGGGCCGGTCTGAGCGCCCCTGGGCCGCATAATTCCCAGGTATGCTTTATTGGCTCTATATGAGACTGCTGTCTTCTGATTGGTTAAAATGCCCCCCCCCCCTCACAAATTAGCCACGCCTGTACTGAGCCTGGCGAATATATTTTTTTTTTTTTTCATGATTTGTTGACAACAACAAAGTTCTGGACCGTCTGCAGGACGAAGCAAGTGTCTGTCTGCAGGAAACAGCTGCAGCATCAAAGTAGAAGCAATGTAGAGGAGAAAAAAGGCAAAAAATAAATAAAATAAAGCTATATATCTATTTTGTTTTCTGGCTAAAAAGTTTCCTCTATTTCCTTTAACACTCCACTTGATAAAACTACGGCGGTCAGATCAAAGCACTTGGAAATATAAGACGATTTACATTAAATTTACATTTACAATTTACATTAAAGGTAGGGGAAGTGATTTGAAATTCATGGTGTAGTACCAGCCTGGTGCACTAGGGGCGCCCAAGAGTAGCTACACTATGTGAACCTGCTGCTCCATCCTGATTGGAGGAGAATTCGCTACCACCTGGGGAACTTTTATTAGCTCCTCTGCTAACGTGGGGGAGGGGGAAACTCCATATATGGTTTCCACGCCTTATAATAGAGCATTTTAACAGAAAAAAAAATATTTTTTGGGTGATATCTGACAAAAGTGAAATCACTTCCCCTACCTTTAAAGCTCCTATATGATATGAAAGAGTGGTTGTTCAAACTTGGTTATTTCTCGGGATAGAAAACACATTGAGAGCACCAAAACAAAAAATAAATAAAAAGTTGAACTCCATGGTATCCCCCTTTTAAACTGGGCATTTAGGGGGCATCCCCCCCCCTGCCCATGCCTATATCCGCCCCTCATATTATCCAAATAACTAAAGCCGTGAATTGAATTGAATTGAATTGAATTGAATTGAATTGAATTGAATTGAATTGAATTGAATTGAATTGAATTGAATTGAATTGAATTGAATTGAATTGAATTGACACACAGGGGCGTAGCTAGCAATCCTGGGCCCCCTGCAAAGCTTTTCCACATGGGCCCCCCTTTCCCGGCGGCGTTAAAGGGGAATTTCACCCATTTTCAACATTTTCTTTTTCTGAGACTGTACAAAATGGTTCCATTTGTACGCTCTTTCTTCAGACCTCCATTTTTATGAAACACAGAAGGGGGTAAACGTTTTCATCATGTCCACCCAGCACCTCTAAGGCATACTAATGACAAATTAGAATGTTGAAAATGGGTGGCGTTCCCCTTTAAAATGCTTCAATTACAATTTACAATTTAGGCATTTAGCAGACGCTCTTGATCCAGAGCGACTTACAATGGTGAAAAGTTTACAATTTAATCTGGATTTACAATACATTTTACAACATACAATGAAGCGCTAAAAACATTGTAATACATTAGGCAACCTATATAAGTCATTGCAGAAAGTACTGTGGGTTGGTATGTAATACAAGTGCTATGGGCTGAGATGGAGTCTGAAGAGGTGTGTCTTAAGACTGCGGCGGAAGATAGGTAGTGAGTCTGAGGTCCTGATTGCAGGGGGAAGTTCATTCCATAGTTTTGGGGCCAGGAGGGAGAAGAGCTTGGGGCGCGTGGAGCGTTGTCCAGGCGTTTTTAGTGGGGCTACTGCCAGCTTCCCAGTGTCGGCTGATCGGAGTGCGCGGGAGGGCTTGTAGGGTTTTATGAGGCCACTGAGGTAAGGTGCTTCAATCTGGCTCACTTTGAGATCAAATATTTTTTATATAATAATCAAGAAAAATAAAACCTTATTAATGCAAGCCTTTAGTGCCCCACCCCCACCCCACCCCCCCCTGGCTTTGGCCCCCCCTAAAATTGTCTAACTTTTCCCCACCTATCGATGCCACTGTTGACACAGAGAGAGATGACCCCGTGCAGGCCAGAGTACAGTGGAGTACAGCCATATGCAGCGTTAGTTGGTGAGTGGGACGGAGCCACACTATGAATTATACAGGGACGCACTCCTTCTCTGTATCTGTTCTTTCTGTTTTAAGGTTCTTGGTTCTAAATCACAACCACTCCGATGTCCCCCCCCACACACACACACACACCCCACCCACCCCCCCTACCCACCCCCTACCCCCCCACACTAAATATTAGAGGAGAGCTCAGTGCGCGCGACGGAGGAAAGCTTTTAACGTTGGCGGTGATGGACAAAATGAAACACGGGGAGAGAGAGAGTGGAGAGCAGGGGCGGATGTAACATTTCCCATTTTGGGTGGGGTGGGGGGGGGTGGGGGGCAAGAAAAATGGTATGGGGGGCCGGGCGGAAGCCACCCCCCCATACCATTTTCAGTTATGGGACTTGTATTAGGCAAGTAAGCATCAATAACATTTCAACATAAAGCTAAAGGTCTGACTCAGAGAGTTTTCTGTTTTCAATGATGAAATGGTTAAGTGTAACTAATTTAACTGCAGTTAGTCAGTAGCAGTAGTAGTGTTTCAATTTATTTTAAATATAAGCACTTTAATTTGAAATATCTTGGGTTGTTGTGCATCGTGTTAGTTGGGGCAGTCATAGTATTTAGGGGTGGCATTGCCCCCCCCCCCCCCCCCCCCCCCCCCCCCCCCCCCCCCATGCCCATGCCTAGATCGCCCCTGGTGGAGTGCGAAGGGCCAAGAGAGTGTGTTTTTCCGAGTGTGTGTGTGTGTGTGTGTGTGTGTGTGTGTGTGTGTGTGTGTGTGTGTGTGTGTGTGTGTGTGCGTGTGCGTGTGTGTGTGTGTGTGTGTGCCCACCTACCATGTCAGTGTCGGACACGGGACCGAAGCTGGTGACGTAGATGTCTGTCTTCACCTCTGTCACGCGGTCTGTTAGGGGGGGAAAACTCACGTTTACGCACAAGCTAAAAACAAAGTCACAAATGCCTTAAAACAGGGGTTTTTAAACCTTTTTTCATCTCAGTGACCACCATTTATTCAGGATTTGAGCCACGGAGGACCACCATTTGAGGACATTTTTAGCCCCACAGACCCCAAAAACTAAAGATTTCTTTTGTTTTCGTCCTGGATTTCAGAACCAAAACAGGCAAACATAGATAAAAAAATGACTAATAATCTTAGACTAGTAGACTAGTAGACTTCATTCAGATGAGGAATATTTAGGAACTCTTGAGAGTGTAAAAATGAAACCAAATGGACCCGCAAGGGTCCATTTGGTTTCATTTTTACACTCTCAAAGAGTTACATCTGGTTAACTAACTTTCCACCACTGCAATGCTCAGCGCAGCAATTCGCTCGGCTAGCGCCTCGCTCAGTGGCGCTTCACAATGCTCATGGTCGGCAGAGACGGCGCCGCTCCGTCATTTTCAGTGGAAAAACGAATATGCACGGATTTATTGTAAGCGAATATGCACAGATTTTTGCCTATATTCTAGGCGAGTATGCACGTAATGGCCCCGTGCATAATGTGCATATTCGCCCAAACCTCATGAGATTGGGTTGGGATTGTGAATATGGACATGAACAGGGTTTGAGGGATCTACAAGCATTGGCTGCTTGTAGTGCACCTATTCTCATAAATATATGTTTTGTTTTGTTTTGTTTTGTTTTGTTTTGTTTTGTTTTGTTTTGTTTTTGTTTTGTTTTGTTTTGTTTTGTTTTGTTTTGTTTTGTTCTTGTTTTGTTTTTAAGAAATAGATTTTTCCCCCAGATTATCTTTATTTTTTTATATGTTCAAATCCTGTACAGGAAAAACTTGGATATTTTGGACATAGTTCACATGGTGATTAATCATGATCAAATGCATTTTTGAAAAAAATCATATAGAAAAAAATCAAATAATTATGTGTCCAAACTCAGCATATGGCAGAAATGCATTCAGCAAATCATATAGAAGCAACGCCTTAATTAATTTTCCTCAAAAATGCCATCCTATCAGGGTCCTATTAGGGTCATTTTCTGAAGATTTTTTTTTTTGCTATTTGGACACCAGTTTTAATGACAGTCCAGTCCAATCTTTGTCAGATTGTGAACCTATAGACATGTTCAGTACATTATTTTTTCTCAGACAACACGCCTTGGGTAAAACCAGACATACCAGTACCTGTCATCATTAATGTACTTCAGTGGTTTTCAACCTTTTTCATACCAGGGCCCACGATTTATTCAGAATTTGATCCACGGACCACCATTTGATGACATTTTAGACCCACATTTTAGATCCACAATTCCAGGCTGGATTTCAGAGGGAAAAAAAACAGTCAAACATACAGATCAAAATGACCATTAATCTTCTACATTTTAACTCTTGAGAGGGTCCATTTGGTTTCATGTTTATGCTCTCAAAGAGTTACACCTGGTTAACCAACTTTCCATAAAAAATACTAACTTTGGCGTGACTCAAATGTGCAGTTCAGATTCAGCCTTGTCTGCACCCTATTAGTTGGGGGTGCCAGTTATCAGGGGCGGATGTAACATTTCCCAATTCAGGTGGCAGGAGAAAACGGTATGGGGGAGTTAAAATATTCTTCATCTAAATTAGCACCACTTAATTAAGAAGTCTACACTGTTTTGTTTCCCAGATACAGCCTGGAATTGAAAACCAAAATAATTCTTTAGTTTTAGGTCTTTAGGGTGAAAATGTAATGAAATGGTGGTCCGTGGCTCAAATGCTGAATTAGTGGTGGTCCCCGGTGTCAAAAAGGTTGAAAACCCCTGATCAGTAGTAGTCTTGCCAGGCCATGATGTCAGGAGGTCCAGTTGAGCCATAGAGGCCCATATAGGTCAGGAGCCTATCTCCTGTTTCTGTAGCGTGAGGCAGCTTGATGTACAAGTACATCCCCTGGACATGACGCTAGTATATCACAGGGACTTACCCCCAATCCAGCCCTTGATGCTGAGTGCCAAGCAGGGAGGCATTGGGTCCCATTTTTTCCCCCAGTCTTTGGTATGACCCGGCCGGGAATCGAATCCCAACCTCCCACTCTCAGGGCGGACACTCTAACCACAAGGCCACTGAGCTATCTATCTAGATCAGGGGTTTTCAACCAGTGGCCCGGGGACCACCAGTGGTCCCTGAAAGGGTTCCAGGTGGTCCCCACCTAAGTTGCTTAACCAGATGTAACCCTTGCGGGTCCATTTGGTTTCATTTTTACACTCTCAAGAGTTAAAATATTGATCTGATTTTGTTTCCCAAATCCAGCCTGAAATTGTGGACAAAAGCAAAATAAACCTTTATATTTGGGGTCTGTCGGGCTACAACATCCTCAAATGGTGGTCCGTGGCTCAAATCCTGAATAAATGGTGGTCCCTGAGATGAAAAAGGTTGAAAACCACTGATCTAGATAGATAGATAGATAGATAGATAGATAGATAGATAGACAGACAGACAGACAGACAGACAGACAGACAGACAGACAGACAGACAGACAGACAGACAGACAGACAGACAGACAGACAGACAGACAGACAGACAGACAGATAGATAGATAGATAGATAGATAGATAGATAGATAGATAGATAGATAGATAGATAAGCTTTAAAAGGGTTCGTTCAAATAAGTGTTGCTAACCTAAACAAACTTGGTTTTCCAGTATACTGTATCTCCCACACGGTTTGGACGTCATGCAGCCGTCACATCAAATAAGGAAGCAGCACCTTTAGCATGCTATCTGTTACTATTCTGGGACACAGATAATAACACACTGATCCCACGCACGCACACACGCACGCACGCACAAACACACACATACACACAAATGATGGGGGGTGGGGGTATTTTCACAACGTTTTTTTCTCTTGTGGGTAATAGGTCACAATAGTAGTAGGCACTGACTTTATAGCAGGGGTTTTCAACAGGTGGTCCGGGACCACCAGTGGTCCTTGAGAAGGTTCCAGGTGGTCCCCAGGCTAAATGATGGAAAATTGCTTAGCCAAATGTAACCCTTGAGAATGTAAAAATTAAACCAAATGGACACTCTCAAGAGTTAAAATATTCATCAATATTCATCATAGCACCACACTGGTTTGTTGGCAAAATACAGCCTAGAATTGTGGACAAAACCAAAAGAATTCTTTAATTTAGGTCTTTGGTGTGAAAATGTAATCAAATGGTGGTCCGTGGCTCAAATGCTGAATAAATGGTGGTCCCTGGAGTCACAAAGGTTGAAAACCCCTGCTCTATAGCAAACCTCAGGAATGCCACACACGCAAGAACAGTCCAGTATTTTGTATTTTTTAAATGTTGTCTGATTGGAAATATACATTTAAAATAATCACACCCGTGTGGAGCGGCCAAGAACGGTATACTCATCGCCCAGGTCAGGTCAGGTGTGTGCTAATAACAGCAGTGCTGTTTTTGTCGATGCGGACTAAAACCAAAGACTAAGTCAACTAAGATCTTTTATTTATTTTTTTAATTTCCGAAAAAAAAAAAAAAAAAAAAAAAAAGATCCTCTCACTACAATGTCCATGCATCATGCATGCTGATTATTGTGCCGTTTCGCGAATCCAAAACAAACGAAACAACCATACAATATACACACAGATGCAGCAGCAGCAGCAGCAGGCAGCAGCTATGTGTGTGTGTATGTGTGTGTGTGTGTGTGTGTGTGTGTGTGTGCGTGCGTGCGTGCGTGCGTGCGTGCGTGCGTGCGTGCGTGCGTGCGTGCGTGCGTGCATGCGTGTGTGTGTAGTAGGCCTGTCCCCGCCTAAGGATTTCTATAGTCGCAATTAATATGAATAAATGCGCCGTTAGTCGACTGCCACTCGAATGCCCCCCCCCCCCCCCCCCCCTTAAGCCTTTAAGTTTTTTTTTTTTTTTTACTGAAAAAACAAAAAAAATCTTTAGTTTTGTCTGAGGGGATGAAAATGTCATCAACTGGTGGTCTGTGGCTCAAATGCTGAAAAAATAGTGGGCCCTGGTGTCAAAAAGGTTGAAAAGCCCAGTTCTATTACTCACCTCCCAGGCCAGGTCTCAGTCTGTTGTCGTATCCGTCCAGAAGGGTGTCCAGGATTTTGGTGAAGGTTTTGATGTTGCTCTTGAAGTCGTCGGTGGAGTTGGATTCTGCGTTGGACCTACAAGTCATAGGAGATCGAGAGACAACGAAATCAATTTGTGACCGCGACTGGTGGTCATGACCCGGTAGTAAAACAGTCGCGGCCGGTGTCCACTAGGCACGACCTTCACTGGTCGCTATACTAAACCTAACCCCTAACCCTAAACATAACCTCAGTAAAAACCTATATCGAAACCTAACCTTCACAACGTAATTGTTGACCTATTTCTAAATAGCATTTTGTTAAATGTGACCGCTCTCTATCACATGGAACTATGTATATCAGGGGTTTTCAACCAGTGGTCCGGGGACCACCAGTGGTCCCTGAGAGGGTTCCAAGTGGTCCAAGTTGGTTAACCAGATGTAACTCTTGAGAACGTAAAAATGAAACCAAATGGACCCTTGCGGGTCCATTTGGTTTCATTTTTACACTCTCAAGAGTTAAAATATTCATCATCTGAATTAGCCATTTTGGAATGTACTGTATGTTTTGCTTGTTTTGTTTACCCAAATCCAGCCTGGAATTGTGGACAAAAGCAAAATAAATCTTTAGATTTGGGGTCTGTGGGGCTAAAATATCCTCAAATGGTGGTCCGTGGCTCAAATCCTGAATAAATGGTGGTCCCTGCTGTCAAAAAGGTTGAAAACCACTGATGTATATCATTACACCCCAAAATGTATTTCCCAGGGGATGAGAATCCCAGAGATGATAAGTCCCAGTGGTCCAAAAAATATGCCTTGTTTTATGCCCCGTGTCCACACTGTAGTCGAGTAGGGCCCGCACACCAGTCTTATGGCAAAGGAATTACTTTATTGAAGAAAATGGACAACGTTTCGATCTCAGTAGATCTTCATCAGGTCCGTACAATGTACGGACCTGATGAAGATCTACTGAGATCGAAACGTTGAGATCGACTACAATGATTGCCACATTGGCCCTGCACCCACTGTCGATGTGCGTGTAAATAGCATAAACCGTGTCCACACTGTGACATGTTATGTTGAGGGTGAGGGTTAGAGAAATGGTTAGTAATTTCGAAACAATGGGAAGATGAAACAGTGGGAGGTCGGATTAATCTCAATTAATCAGTTAAAGTCCCAGCCTTAATAATAATACAAAAAAAAAAAAACTCAAATGTGCACTTGGGCAACTCCAAAGCAAACTCCACATGACCCAACATTTTATTTAACTGCCATAGTGTCAACCCCTTACCCCTGTGTCTGATCACTGGTTAGACTGGTATATTCACCATAGTGTCAACCCCTTACCCCTGTGTCTGATCGCTGGTTAGACTGGTATATTCACCATAGTGTCAACCCCTTACCCCTGTGTCTGATCACTGGTTAGACTGGTATATTCACCATAGTGTCAACCCCTTACCCCTGTGTCTGATCACTGGTTAGACTGGTATATTCCCCATAGTGTCAACCCCTTACCCCTGTGTCTGATCACTGGTTAGACTGGTATATTCACCATAGTGTCAACCCCTTACCACTGTGTCTGATCACTGGTTAGACTGGCATATTCACCATAGTGTCAACCCCTTACCCCTGTGTCTGATCACTGGTTAGACTGGTATATTCACCATAGTGTCAACCCCTTACCCCTGTGTCTGATCACTGGTTAGACTGGCATATTCACCATAGTGCCAACCCCTTACCCCTGTGTCTGATCACTGGTTAGACTGGTATATTCACCATAGTGTCAACCCCTTACCCCTGTGTCTGATCACTGGTTAGACTGGTATATTCACCATAGTGTCAACCCCTTACCCCTGTGTCTGATCACTGGTTAGACTGGTATATTCACCATAGTGTCAACCCCTTACCCCTGTGTCTGATCACTGGTTAGACTGGTATATTCACCATAGTGTCAACCCCTTACCCCTGTGTCTGATCACTGGTTAGACTGGTATATTCTGTCATATTCAGCTTAACAAATGCTTAATATTTTGCAGATGAAATACTTTTACGTGTGCTTATACTTACCGCTTAGTAATGCATGAATCATGCTTTACTATATGAATTCATGATCAATTAAGTATTAACTAAGTAATGGTTGGTAACCATTGAACCATTGATACTGTTTTACTGATTCCAATACAGTATTGGGACATCCCTACTAATTATGAATCTCAATGAATATGAATATTTATTACATTATTATCAGTGTTGTAGTGGTACTTTTAGAAGTGGGGGACGCCTCTTAAAGGGGAATTCCCACCATTTTCATTTTATTTTTCTGAGAGTGTACAAATGTGAACCAAATGGACCCTAGCGGGTCCATTTGGTTCCATTTGTACACTCTCAGAAAGGAATCTCATTAACATGGTGGAACGTGTTCCACCATGTACTCTACATCTTGATGATCAAGATGTATTTCACCATGCTAATGATTGTTTTTTTCAGACCTCCATTTCTAGGAAACACAGAATGGAGGGGAACTTTTTATCATGTCCACACAACATCTCTAAGGTATATTAACGACATAGTAAAATATTGAAAATGAGTGGAATTCCCCTTTAAGACACGCGCATG
>CM076980.1:47431096-47676096 GCA_039105355.1 Benthosema pterotum | reverse complement strand
TTTTTCAACTGACTTTGACTTTAACATGGTGAAACACATCTTGATGATGTCATCACTGAGATGTGTATGCACCAGGCAAGCCAGTAAAGGTCAATATTTAACAAGTAACAAACAGTGACAGCAGCTAATCCGCACTCACACAGAACACACACGTATGCACACATGCATGCAGACAACAGACTATATATTATTATTATTATTATTATTATTATTATTATTAAGGGACCAAGCAGTCCACAAATGGTCCTGGTCTCTATTGTTTTGTCATTTTTTTCCTTCTCCTTCTCCTTCTGCCAAAAATAACTGTTCTGGCTGAACCGTGCAGTTTTCACAAAACTTGGTAATCTGGTAGAAGGTGATGCCAAATGGTGATGCAAAGCCCATGACCACTGGCTATAGCACTCAACTGAAATTGCAAAATTTGAACACTCATAATTCATGAACAGCTTGACGGATGGCAATGTCACTTATATCCTTATGCCGAACAACTTTCGTATTCTGACTTTTGGTTTGGTAGAGGGGGATGCCAAATAGCACTAAAACCAGTCTTGCAGCAATTGCTCAAATGGGGGCGCTATAGCAATTATTTGAAGCTGAAACATGTTAACAGGCATAACTCAGGCCTCGTTTGTCCAAAAATCATGGGACTTGTTTTTCTAGGTGTTCCTTTACTCATGTGGAACACATATGTCACTTTGACCGGTAAGCTCCACCCCCAGAGTGTCCGCCATTTTAAGCAGTTTGAAAAATGCTTATGCCTGATTTTCTCCTGGATTTTTGATCAATTTGCATGAAACCTGCTACATGTGAACTTCTACATCTGGACAAAAGTTCAGAAGCAATTTTGTTGTGAAAATTGCTGGTTTGAGACAATTCTTCTTCTGCTTGTTTCTCCCTGGCAACACTGGAGCAAGTACATTGTGCCAGATTGTGTGAGCGGAATAAGCAGGTGGAACATGTTTCCACATGCTCCTTAGCCTGGTCTAGCCCTCAATGATTTTGGCCTTGGGGGGGGGGGGGCGGGGTGCCGTGGCATCCACACGGCGGAAGTGCTGCGCTCTGATTTGATCTCACTAACGTGTCGTCATCCCCGGCCCCTCCCGCGCCCGTCCACTGCTGTTCTACGTCACATCATTTAGAGTGCCGCCCACCCGGAAGGTTCACCCCCACTTGAAGGCCACTTTCCAACATGCGTTAGTCAAGGCTTTCCGTTTTCGCGCAAGGCGAATGAAAATGAAAGCCTGGGTGTCGAGGCTACATGCTCCTTGACTCATGGGAAACACTTGTGTCACTTTGACCTGCTGGTCAAAGTGACACAAGCTCCACCCTCAGATTGCTTAATTGTGCAATATTGTGCATGTGCTTACTGATTGATGCCGTCTTATATTTATGCTATCTTATGTTTCTATGGCTTATTTGATTATGAGTTGTTTCATTGTCAACAAAATGGACCCACAAGGGTCCATTTGGTTTCATTTTTACGCTCTCAAAGAGTCACCAACTTTCCATCTTTTAGTCTGAGGACCATCTGGAACCCTCTCAAGGACCACTGGTGGTCCCTGGACCACTGGTTGAAAACCACTGGTTTAGAAGAACACTCCTGTCAGTGTTGCCAACTCTCCAGTAAACGAAGCAGCTTGCCTCATATCCCTGAACTATAGAGACTTGTAATTGCCCCTAGCAACAAAAATATTCTATTTAGAACTTCTGTTTAAGACGAGGATAACAAAACAGGTACAAGTCTTGGACCAAAGACATGCATTGGACGCAGGCAACAGCCCAGCTTTAACGACATTAAATCCAGTGATGGGCAAGTTACTGGGAAAATGTAGTAAGCTACACTACTTGTTACTTTCGAAAAAATGTAGCTAAGTTACACTACAAGCTATCGCTAGAAAATTGTATCAAGCTACACTACAAGCTACACGACAAAAATAGCTTGCTACATCAACACTACATAATATATAAATATGCAGTACATCTCAATTTAATGTACAAGTTTCTAAATAATAATAAAAAAATAATATGAATAAAAATCATAATAATAATAATCTAGGGGTGGGTTTGAACCTAGGATGGTGGCATGTCTAAGTTTTGGGATGTATATTAGAGGTTTTCTACCCATTAAAATGGGTGGAATTCGAAAATGTGTGTGGGAAAATGTAATAAGCTACAATCCTTGTTACTCGAAACAAGTAGTGCAGCTTCACTACAACCTACTCGAAACAAGTAGTGTAGCTTCACTACAAGCTATTCCCAGAAGAAATGTAGTAAGCTACACTACAAGTAACGGGAAAATGTAGTTAAGCTATGTAGCTTAGCTACTTGTAACAAGTTACTGCCCATCACTGATTAAATCCCTTTATTAAGGGATCAAGCAGTCCACGAAGTGGACCTTGATCCCTTCTTGTTTTTGTCTCTTTTTTCCTCCTTCCACCAGAAATAGCTGTTCTGGCTGAACCGTGCAGTCGGTTTTCGCGAAAATTGGTAATCTGGTAGAGGGTGATGCCAAACGGTGATGATGCGAAGCCTGTGACCACTGGTCAAATGGTGGCGCTATAGCACTCAACTGAAATTGCAAACTTTAAACACTCATAACTCATGAACTGCTCGACTCTCAGAAATGTAACTTATATTCACTCATGCGTCTGCTTATGCCGAACAACTTTTGTATTCTTACTTTTGACCTCTGACCTTTAGATGAACCGCCATCTTGAATTATATGTAAAACAGTTAAAATGTCTCTTCTCCTACAATCTTTGATCAAAATGCATAACAATGACCTACACATGAACTTTGAAGCCATACAAACATGAAATGGGTGTGAATTTTGTTTTCAGTGAAAAAAATGATGTTTTTACGAGCCAATGAAAATTGCTTGTTTGTGAAAATTCTTCTATTATCCCTAATCTACACATGCAAAGTAATCTGTTTATGAGATTTTACAGTTTGGTAGAGGGGGATGCCAAATAGCAGCAAAACCAGTCTTACTCCAATTGCTCAAATGGGGGCGCTATAACAATTCTTTGAAACTGAAACATTTGAAAAACCATAACTCGGGCCTCGTTTGGCCAAAAATCATGGGACTTGTTTCTACATGTTCCTTGATTCATGTGGAACACATCTGTAACATTGACCGGTAAGCTCCACCCCCAGAGTGTCTGCCATTTTAAGCAGTTTGAAAAATGCTCATGCCTGATTTTCTGGCTGGATTTTTGATTTGCACAACAAATGTTTGTTGTACAAGCCGGTTTGCATTTTTTGTACACACCATCACTGTGTTTGTGTGTGGACGTAAAGTACTTCTGTGGCCTGCCGCACCGAGGACAGCCATCGTCAGTGTGTTAATCTCGCGTTAATTTTTTTGACGCCATTAACGCACGGCTGTGTTAACATGAGATTAATGCATTAATGCGTTAACGCATTAACGTGTTAACGCCAACACCTTTAATATATATATAAATATATGTGGGTTTTTTTTTTTCAGGCTAGCTAGATTGCATTGCATTGTGGGTCCTTTAGGTCGTGGGCCGTGGTTTCAAAAAGGTTGGAAACCACTGCTATAAAGCACAAAGCACTGCATCGTTCTAATCTTTTCTGACTGAAATTCGAACAATTTAGCTGTATCATTCCAATTTCAAACTGTATCGTTCCATTTTTAGTCTGAGATTAGTAAACTGTATTGTTCTAATTTCACACTGTATCATTCCAATTTTACTCAGAGAGTAGTAAACTACATCGTTCCAATTTCAAGCTGTATTGTTCCATTTTTAGATTAGTAAACTGTATTGCGACAATTTCAAACTGTATCATTCCAATATTAGTCAGAGATTATTAAACTGTATCGTTCCAATTTTAAGCTGTATCGTTCCACTTTTAATTAGAGATTATTAAACTATCATTTCAATTCCAAGCTCTATTTTAATTATATTCCTCTGGTTGTACAACAATGGGAACTGATGTAGACACACACACACACCAGAGATGGAGCACTCATTAGAGCTGCATGGTGCTTGCTATACAAGCAGGTGTGAAAACCGTTTTGTACAACGCTATGTACCATGGTGTAGTTGCCAACGGGGTCGGGAGTTGGACGGAACGAGGGCGCCTGCTGGCTGAAGCCCATACTGCATCGCAGTGTGCAGTATGGGGGGGCCATACTGCACCGCAGTGTGGGGGGGCCATACTGCACCGCAGTGCGCAGTGTGGGGGGGCCATACTGCACCGCAGTGCGCAGTGTGGGGGGGCCATACTGCACCGCAATGTGCAGTATGGGGGGGCCATACTGCACCGCAGTGTGCAGTGTGGGGGGGCCATACTGCACCGCAGTGTGCAGTGTGGGGGGGCCATACTGCACCGCAGTGTGCAGTATGGGGGGGGGCATACTGTACTGCAGTATGGGGGGGGGGGGCATACTGCACCGCAGTGTGCAGTATGGGGGGGGGCTGCGGGGGGCAAGTGACAATATGGGGGGGAGCTGCGGGGGGCAAGCGACAACGGCAACCACACTTTGCAATTTTTAAATTGCGAATATTCTAGTTTCCATTTGTCACTTTGACCACTAAGCTCCACCCTCTGACTGCTGAATTGTGCATATTGTTCATATTGCTTACTGCTTGGTGGCGTGTTGTTGGGTTGTTTCATTGATGACAACAACTAAGCAAATCATTGTGCCAGGATAGCTCAGTCGGTAGGGTGCCTGACTTCGGAACACAAGATTGAGGGTTCAAGTCCCACTGCTGACAATACAAAGTCTGAGTCTCCAAAAACCCTGCTGTGTTTCCACAATCACATGATGTATTTCTTCCATGTTTCTATGGCTTATTTGTGCATATTTAAGGAGCGGTAGTGGCTCAGAGGTAGAGTAACCGGATGGTAACCACAAGGTTGCCGGTTCGATCCCGGGCTCCTGCAGAGTTAGTGTCGATGTGTCCCTGTCCCACTGCCATCAGTGTATGAATGTGTGTGTGAATGGGTGAATGTGATGCACAATCTATGTAAAGCGCCTTGGATAAAGGCGCTATATAAATGCACCATTTACCATTTACCAAGCAGTCCACTGAATGTGTGTGTTGTTTCCAGTACGTCTTGTGTCTGTTGGGTAGCCTCATTGGTAGAGCGCATGACTTGGAAATGAGAGTTCCTGGGTTCAAATCCCGGCACGGACACCTAGTAATATGAGTCAATCATGCACAATCTCATGTGGTCTTCTACATCTAAGTTCATGGTTCTATGTGTAACCCAGGGTAAAACTCAATGTAATGGTGGTTGTCACCATTCGGCCATGTTGTGTTTTGTCACTATTCGGCCATGTTGTCACTAATGACAGTTCACAGCTCAGTTCACCACTCACTCACAGCTCACCAATCATTTACTCATTCACCAAATCAGTGGCCTTGTGGTTAGAGTGTCCGCCCTGAGACTGGGAGGCCGGGGTTCGATTCCCGGCCGGGTCATACCAAAGGCTCTAAAAACGGGATCCAATGCCTCCCTGCTTGGCACTCAGCATCAAGGGATGGATTGGGGGTAAGACCCTGTGTCATACTAGCGTCATGTCCAGAGGGTGTACTTGTACATCAAGCTGCCTCATGCTACAGAAACAGGAGATAGGCACCTGCCCTATGGCCCTCATGGCTGGGCAAGGCTGTTTGACTGTCACTATTCGGCCATGTTGTCACTAATGACAGTTCATAGCTCAGTTCACCACTCACTCACAGCTCACCAATCATTCACTCAGTCACACCAGATTACAATGTGAGTCAGTCTCACACATAATTACCTGATGTATTTCTGAAGTTCAGGCTCCCATGTTTCTATGGCTTATTTGTGCGTATTGTTCTTACTCCTTATTGCTGCTTGCTTGATCCCGTTTTATTGCTGCTTGCAGCTATATTTTTATATTGTTTCTTTACTTCTCTACTTTAAAACAGTTGTCATGTTGGACCACATGCCCTAGAACAGCTCTTATTTGCACTATCCTGGTTGAAAACAATGTATTTCCAACCCCAGTTTGTCACAGTTCAGGCTGCATGTAGATTCAATAATTTAGTCGCTAGTGGGGGTCTGGAAAGAAGCTAAAAGTTGACAACACTGGATACACTTCAGTGTAAGGTTTAAGGTTGAAAGTTATCGCTTAACAAAACTCACTTTAATTCTACATTTATAACACAACTTTAGGGTGATAGAAAAAGGCATCATTCAACAGTACAAACATGTCTGGGATGTCAGGGATGTCTGATGAGAACATCAATTAATAGGAAATTTTCCTTCGAAATCAATGTCCCTTAATAGCAAGATAAATGCAAAGATGAAACATGAAAAATGAAAATGGATTATTAAAACTCAGTTTCCTGTTCTATGATCCTCACCAAGCACTGCTTTCATAGCAAAATGAGAAAGTAAATCAATTGACTTTAGAAAGTAAAACAATTAGTTGCATTGTGCAATATACCAGAGGGCCAGTTCTAATAGTAATTAAACATCATTAATATACCAAAGGACCAGTTCTAATAGTAATTAAACATCATTAATATACCAGAGGGCCAGTTCTAATAGTAATTAAACATCATTAATATACCAGAGGGCCAGTTCTAATAGTAATTAAACATCATCAATATACCAGAGGACCAGTTCTAATAGTAATTAAATATCATCAATATACCAGAGGACCAGTTCTAATAGTAATTAAATATCATCAATATACCAGAGGACCAGTTCTAATAGTAATTAAACATCATTAATATACCAGAGGGCCAGTTCTAATAGTAATTAAACATCATTAATATACCAGAGGGCCAGTTCTAATAGTAATTAAACATCATTAATATACCAGAGGGCCAGTTCTAATAGTAATTAAACATCATCAATATACCAGAGGGCCAGTTCTAATAGTAACTACAGTAGATCTGGGCACAGGTCTCCACCATCTTGGGTCACATCACCCTGTGAGGGTAACAGTCACCATCACAGGGTGACTGTTACACACACTGTTATGCAGGGTGACGTAACAGTTGCACAGACAGACATAGGGATGGACAGACATGCACAGATAGGCGTAGGGACGGACAGGGGCTAAAACATAATCACCATACTGGTGAAGACAACTAGCACTCGGTAGTCGTGCTTCTTATGCATGAGCGGAGAAAGCTAATACTTATGACATAAGCTATAAATGTCTCTTACATAGTCACCATTACGTCATCACAAAAACAGGCCAATCGGAGTACCACGAGGGAACACCGACTGCCGACCACGCACCGATTACTTAACTTGCGCAAGTAATTAAATATCATCACTACATACTAGACTCTAGTATGTAGTGATGATAATTAATTACCACATTAATTACCACACTAATAAAGTGGCACAATAACAAAAGGCTGGACTAAAAATACAAAAGTAACTAGTTAACAAAAGTCTGGTTGCCACACTAATTAAATATCATCCTGCCAATAATCCAATAATCCCTGAAAGAAACGGCACTTAAGTCACACAGTGGGATATCGTACTTGGACTGCTCTTTTTCCCTTCCCTCTACCCCAAAACCTTTTCTATGGAAATAAACTGATGAATTCAGTGTTGACTTTGACTTAGTTTTAGTGGAAAGTCTTTTGAATAAAAAATACTTGAGTGCACTAATTGTTTAGTGGGCTAAACATTTGTCCCTCGGGGTACTCCGATTGGCCAGTTTAGGTGATGACGTAAAGGTGATGTAATTAAAAAACCTTTATAGCTAACGTCATGAGTATTAGCCTACTTGTGTGTCAGCACAACGCAAGTTTGCACTCTACCGAGTGCTGATCTAGTTCTAAACTGCCATGGTACGCATGTTGATAATAGCAGATCTACAAGCTTGTGAGCTTGTGTAAAATGACTAGTACTGGATCTCTGGTTCTGGTCCACTAGTCCCCTTTGTGACAAAAAATGTCAATAAAAATGTTCAAACAATTTCCATCATAATCAAACACTGTGTGAACACCCCTATAGAGTTCTATTTTTGGCAAAAAGATTTGGTTTTAGATGTCGCAGATCTTTGCTTGTGCATTGTAAACACGTATCCCTGCATACAGAGGTCGTGTGAACATGGTTCTCTCTGTGTGAAGGAGACTCATTGTGTTTCCTCTCACATCATAGAAACACAGAACACCTGCTGGGGGGTCTACATACACCCCCACCCTGTGGACCCCACCTGGGGAGGGAACAGGCCCTGACACCTTAGTCACAATGTAGTTGTGAAGGAACTGGTAGCGTTTATTACGATCAGTGTAACCTATTGCCCATGAGCTGTTACTGCATCCAAAGCCTGATAGAACCTCACCCACTCTGTGGATGTCATCCTGGCTGACTGCTATAACAACATCCTCTCCACACCATTCTGTTTCAAAGTAATGAGGATCAGAGAGATATTCTTTACTCAACACATTAGGGTACCCATAGAATCTCCGAGGGTGGTCAGCGTAAGGTTGCTCTTCATATGTATAAGTCACTCTCTTGTTGTTCGCTGACAGGATTAGGGCTCTGCTCGCTGTGTTTGGATCCAACGACAGAGGAGAGGAATCTGTGGAGGAAAAAACACACATGGTTGTGCATGAAGAGACTGACATGCACACATGGGGAAGGGGGAGTTCAGTTCAGTGAGTTCAGTGCCAACACACTAGTGCTGTATACTAGGCCCGATTTTGGGGTTTGAGCATTGTTAGGAATTTCCGAGCAAGCTTCGCAAACGTTTGCTTCTAATTAAGCTGTAAAAAAAAAAAAAAAAGGAGCATGCTGTCTGCCCCCCCCCCCCCCCCCCCCCCCCCTCCCCCGATGTGATTAACATCAGTATACATCAGTCATGATGTATCTTTTTTAGATACAGCCTGATGATGGCCGCATAGGCCGAAACGTTGCTGCTCCCTTAATAAATTCCACTGCAATTGAGGACAGTGTGCGGGTGTTCTTTCACTTTTGATGTTGTCTCTTTTTAACACACACCATGTCCTCTGCCTCTGGAACACAATACCTGTACATATTTACACAATACCAATACATATTTTCTCTTCACTACCATTCATCTAAATTTTATTTTGATGATGTATAGTTATGGATATTTTATCATGTTTTACTATTCTTAATAGTTTTGTTTTGTGTTTGTTTTTGATGCATTGCTGCTGGAAAGTGCACAGAGAGCGCTTGGGGTGATTTTGTGCTATAAATAAAAATAACCTGAAACTAAATGCTGTGTGTCAACATCATGCATTATATCCACACTGTTCCACAGTGTAAAGCTGTGTGTCAACATGGACTCACGGTTTAAGAAAGCCTTTCTGTCAGTGCTTCCTGGAGCAGGACGAGGTTTCAAGAGGTCACGGGCAGCAGAGATTCCGTCCTTGTGTCTCCGCAAAACACCACGTGTCACTACAACACAATCTGAAATGAGAAAAATAAACAAACAAAGCAAAATAAAATGTGTCACTTCAACAGTGTGTCACTTCCTGCCTCTGAGCTCAGAGCTCAGAGGTAGTGGCATGATTATAATACTTTTGTTAACTATAGGTTAAAGGTATTTTTTTGTTTTGGGGGCGTTCTTGACAACAATTACACCATAAAAAGTCGCTCTTTGAACATTCAGTGGTTTCTCCGTATTTTGTAGTTATGTTAATTTGTTGGGTGCAGGATTCTTGTGTTTTAACCACGGTTTCTAGGGTCCTTATGCCCTGTCTACACCAATGTGTCTAGACCGTCTTGGCACATATCGTCGCATGTCCCTTCGGTGTGATATGTCGTGACACACATCGGTGCATGGAGACGCAAGGCGGCGCAAGTGATTCAAGCTTTATGAAGTACAGTAAACTCTCTTTTTTATTCAGTTTACCAAAATGAAATCCACATGAGTGTAACATGCAGCGCTATTATATTGAATACATTTGCGCAGCGCAAGGTATCGCCAGCTGCAAAAGATTCCTTCCTTGATTGTGTGATTAACAGATTAAATATATTTAAAAAAAATTTTTTTGGGACATAGTGGGCGCTGGGGTGGGCAGCTTGGTCAGCACACAGGAGATAACAGCTATCTATGATGACCAACACACTTTAGAAACGGATACACAACTACACCAGCTATAGGCTTCAGTTTCATTATGGAAAGAATTAAATCTCACATGCCCAAAACAAGGTTACGGGCGAGCGTGAAAGAGAGAGAGAGAGAGAGAGAGAGAGAGAGAGAGAGAGAGAGAGATATGGTTGAATAACATTAGACTAAAATGTGTCTATATTAATGATATCCGAAATTGAACGGTGCCCACAAGAAAGTGTCATTGTTTGTCCTTTTCTGTGGGAAAAATTCAAGCAGACCCTTGCAGGCCTATTCATTTCATGAGTGGATTATTTAACTATACAGTTGTATCATGGAAGCAAACCGATTTTGGTGTGTGTGTGCGCAACGGAATAGCTGCCCGCAGGCCGCATGCATTAATAGATTGTTTGGCACACGGTGACCATTTAGTGTGGTATGTGCAGTTAAAGCACCATTTGGACGCAAGCCGACGCAACCTGACACATGACGCAAGGAGTCACACGTTGACGCTTTGGTGTAGACAGGGCATTAGAGGTCAAACCAATGAGCGAAACATCCTTCCCAGTTGCTGGTCACAGAAACTCATTTTTAGCTCTACTAAACGGCTCTTGGTACAAACAAAGGTAGATTTACCTGCAAACGTAGGTCTCTTGTTGGGCTCAGGGTCCCAGCATCTCTGCATGAGCTCCACCAGATCTTCTAATCCAGAGGCTTTCTGGATATCGATTTTACGGAGATCTGGTCTGTCTCCCATTGGAATCCTGAACCTTAACAAGGTCTGATCCACCCCTACAGAAAATATATAGAGGGATGCAGAGTTGTACCCGAACGCTTTCAAAAAACGAAAGTTCTTTGAACCGTTCATATTTTTAAGGAACTTGAACCGAACGGCCCCTATATCTGCTTGAAGAACGGCGGTGTGAACTCGTTCATTTCTGGCGTGAGTGAACGCCACTTTTCTTGCGTTCGATTTCGTTCAAGAGCAGGGCTCGACAGGCTCGCATTTGTGACTAAAAGTTGCAGTTCTCTACCTAAATTTATATGACTATAGTACGGCGGTGTTGTTCGCGAAAATAGAGCAGATATACAAGCTAACAACGTGTTGTGGCTCGAGGCATCCTTAGCTTGGAGATCTGTTCTCCTTGCCCACCGCCCCGCCCCTCCCTCTGTACAGCGCACAGCATCAGACAGCCAACACGCTGCGCTTCTCTCCAACACGTTGAATGAGCTACTAAAGCTGTTCACCTTCCTGCGCTATGCGTGTATTTAAATCATATACTGTCTGCGCAGCAACCTTTTGCCTCACGCACGTGTGCCGCTATGCCGTGATTAATCATAAATAGCGCACGTGCGCGCTCAGACGCACAAACACTTGTGTATTCTTACCATCATTGACTGATTTGCCGTCGGATCGTTTTCATTTTTATTTACCGGCAGGCTACGATTAGCCTACTACAAGCAGAGGCAGCCTTAAGGTTTGGGGGGGCGGCGGGCCCTTTCACATTGTTATTAATATAACCATATAGCTATTGTATAGAGACCGAAACAATACCCGCGACGGCCCGGGTTCATTTGCATAATTGGTGGTCGGGCTTTCAGTCGACCTGGCTATGTTAATAAATTGATATTGTAAAATAGTAGCCTACTTGGAAAAATGCTAAGCATTGAGCCCTGTTCAAGAGTGAGACTAGAATGAGTTGAAAATAGAGCAGATCTACAAACTCAGTGACGCACTTTGAGCTTGTTGATCTCTATTTCTGACTGAACTGAGCGCCTTCATAATAAAATCTTCACAAACAAAAACTTTGACAGATTGACCCATAATAAAGAGGAACAAAAAAAGAGGGAGGGAAAAAAAGAACGAAAAAGAACTATAATAGTTCTTTTTTTTGGAACCATGAACTTTAGTTCTAAAAGTTCAACAATGAACTATGAACGGAACTAGTTCGTTTTAAAATGTAAGAACTATGAACTGAACTATTTCAGGAAAAAAGAGAACTTTCCCAACACTGACGGGATGTTGGACTTTTCACCATGGTTCGATTCCTGGGCGTTACACTTGGTTTCAACTCAACTGGTCTGTTTTGGTTGAATAATAATTTCCAGGCCAGTTAAAAACTCTAAAGCAGTGGTTCTCAAACATTGCCAAGGACCCCCAAATTGACATGTATTCTGCAGACCCCCACCTGAAAATATTTTCTGCTAGGAAATGTTTTGAAGATTTATCAAATACCAAGATCACAGTGGGCTGTAATGCAAAGCTCTGTGAGATTGTAGAGTATTTTCAAAACTAAGTATAAAATGGGATTAGAAGAGTGGGGTAAAATGTTTGCTGTGTGGACTGCCTGGAATGTCCTTAAGGACCCCTTGAGGTCCCAAGACCAGACTTTACACATCTTGTAGAGGGCGCTGTTTTCCCTTTTTCGCCACCCTAAGAGTCCTCCGTGTGCATAGATTTTGTTCTTATCTACGAACAAATCACAGCTAAGAAAACATTGAGGCATCCCAAAATGTTCTTAAAAACTTGTGTGCCTAAGAACAAATTTCCTCTTAAGAACTTCTTAAGAGCAGTTGGCGCATGAGGCCCAGTGTGTGTGTGTGTGTGTGTGTGTGTGTGTGTGTGTGTGTGTGTGTGTGTGTGTGTGTGTGTGTGTGTGTGTGTGTGTGTGTGTGTGTGTGTGTGTGTTTGCAAATAGCTTACCTGGATAGGGACTCTCTCCAGTGAGAATGGTCCAGAGAAGTATCCCATAGCTAATAGAAATATGTCGATCATTAGAAAGATGTTTTCACTGTATAAAATAACGTGTCACTACAACACATTATAGGCTATGTATTAATGAGTCAATCACCTGTAAACATCATAGTGAACATGGTAGTGTGTATCTAGATAGAGTTAATCACCTGTAAACATCATAGTGAACATGGTGGTGTGTATCTAGATAGAGTTAATCACCTGTAAACATCATAGGAGCGAACACGGTGGTATGCATCATTAAAAGCCTCAGGGGGAGTGTAGGACAGAGTGCCTCCTTGGTTTTCACGGTTGGTTATCTTGACACTGTTGGTCACCGTAGAGAGGCCAAAATCTGTGATCTGTTGTCAGAAAGAGGTAACCTGACATCATCTAGTGTGTGTTCAGGGAAGGATTATCCAACGGGCAAGTTGGGCCCGGGGCCCCTGAGCTAGCGGGCCCCTGAGCTTGAGTGTCCATGTGATCGCCAAGAGGCTCAAGCTCAGGGCCCCCCCCCCAATAAAGGGGTAACAGTGAATAACAGTGGTGCATACGGTCCTCATTAACAAAGGGTTTACTAATTTTGTGTCAATAAAATAACCCCAGAGGTACTAAACCATCATGATACGGTGCATGTGTGCAAACATTTTGCATTTGTTTGGCTGGTGGTGGCCCAGGGGCCCATCATTTCTTAATCTGTGTGTGTGTTACACGTGTATAATATTTTGTAATTGAGGTCAACATCCAGCAGGATATTGGCTGGTTTCATGTCATTAACGGATAAATAGATACAGTATGTATAATTATTGTATACTGTGTACCTTAGCATTGAGGTTGGCATCCAGCAGGATATTGTCTGGTTTCAGGTCCATGTGAACAATGTCCAAAAAGTGGAAGAATTCCATGGCTAGCCCCACCTGGTGGGCCAGACGGAACGCCAGGGGCCAGGGTGGAGATTTAGACTGGCACTGTAAGGGTTAATATTATGTTATAGCATATACATCTATATTAAGGCTGTATACCGACACTCGGGATTCGAACCACTCGCTCGCTAAGGTTCGCTACGCGAACAAATATTAATGATCCCGAACCATTCGTATTTATTTATCTATTTATTAACTTTTAACACTCTCATGACTGATCTTAGTGCAGTAGAAAGCTCATCTACTGTTGACAACATCCACAATTTTAATAGTTAGTAGTTAGTAGCAGTGGGGGATATAATGTATATAATATATACATTAGAAGCACTAATGTATATATTATACTGATCTAAAAAAGTGATTTCATTAATTAGAGGCTTTGAAATTAATCTAAATAATCAGTATCAACATCTGACCTGAGAACATTGAGAAAAACAGTCTTTGTTGAAACAAAATAAGAATTGTGCCAGATAGCGTTCTTGGTCAAAACAGGAAGTGAGTAAGCACTGTCCAATACCATTAGATAATCACTTTCTGTATGGAAATGTGGCTTAAAAATAAGATCGATTCAGTGATAAGCACTGGCATCGGTCCACTAAACAAAGTGAAAAGGTGTACTGAGGTTGGACAAAATTGGATTATTTTGTTTCTGAAAATTATTCTGAAAAAAAAAAAAAAAAAAGTAGTTGACCCTGATCAGCTCACTGCTAGTAGCCCGAATTCACCCTAATCAACCACTGCATTTATGAAATGCCTAAAAGGGTCTTATCTTCCAAACTATTATTTTTCATTTAGCCTTTATTTAACCAATAAAAACACATTCAGAAATTATCTCTTTTGCAAGTGGGAACTGAATGGACTAGAAATGCAAACATGTCTAATACTATATGTTTTCCAGTTCAAGAAGTACATTTATTAAGGTGTTATGTGACCTATTTGGAGATCATTGCAATCATACTATAAATTCTGCGCAAAAAACTAATTATTGTCATGCATTAATTAAACGGCAGAGTTTGGACAACATTGTGCTATTTAGTTTGTCAACTGAGTCTACTAGCCAGGATTTAAAAAAAATCTGCTCACTGATAGTACCCCAAATTTGTCCTAATCGAAGATGGCCACCACTACCGTTGATTGCCAAAAATGGGCATCCACACTATTAGGAACAGTTTCACTCACAACTAGGGTTGCCACATGTGTCTGACAAAAATCCTGGACATTTTGACCATCCAATCGGCGGCCTATTATCAGCGGCGATTATCGGCCTTTTGGTCGGAAGCAACGCACCTCTTTAAACATCTAACCCAGAAATATATCACACTTTTACACTGAAATGTTACTGCTCTCATTATTTTATTACTCTTTTACATATCAGATTAATAATTAGGCTACTTAACCATTAATTTTCAACTCTTTCTGGAGCAGTCCAGTTTTCATTTTTCTCATCTCAGTTATCTTTAGATAGACAGATTTAGATTCAGGAGTTTTCCACTCATTTTGGCGGTAGGGGGGTCTGGAAAAGAGGTAAATATAGCGACAAATGTGCCAAGTTGGCAACACTGGTACATACAGGCACACTACAATTTAATAGGACTATCATACTGATCTGAGACTGTGAGTGACGCAAGTCAGGTTAGTTGCAGTCTCTAGTCTCTAGAAAAAAAAATACTTTTGACCATGTATAAAAATCCGGGACATTCAAGTGTCCAGGATTTATTTTATTTTTTCCTGGACAGACCATGAAAATCCGGGACAATCAGGAAAATCCGGGACCTGTGGCAACACTATTCGGAACTCAAATACTGGTTGCAGTGTGGATCGGCTACATTGTCTGAGTTTAGCCGGGTGCTACTCCCACTAGCTGCTCAGAGTATTGTACTACAGCTGAGTTGAGCCTGCTCCTAGTGGGGAGGGCAGGTTGAGTTTGTAGCAGTCATCCCTGTGTGCATGTCATCCCTCTTCAAATGAATTAGTTATCACAACATTGTTCATGTTTCGGCTATGCATTGTAATGTTCAATATCGCTATGATGTAACCTGCAAACAACACTGTCCCTCTCTCCTCTCTCTCCCCCCCCCCCCCCCCCCCCCCCCCCCCCACACACACACACACACACACAAACACATACAATTTCACTTCACCTCCTGCTTCTTTTTTCTTCATGCTAAACACACACACGCACACGCACACGCACACACACACACACACAAATAAGACGCATGTTTGAGACACAACGAAGCTAAATATGCCATAAAACGTACTAGCCTGACCAAAATTTGCATTTCAAAACGTTTAGGGAGATGCATTTCTTAAACGTGTTCTACAATGTAAAAGAAGGGGGCGTGGCCCAGGCGTGTCCGCATCTGGTGCGCTAGATTTTTATTCCTAGGTTGGGTTTGGGAACGAGCACTTGTTTTACCCTGGCGGCTAGTACTAGTAGTAACCGTACAAAGCACCACCTGTGTGGCCGGAGTTTTACCTTCTAGTAGAACCCCAAATCCCTGATTTGCCAACTGCGCTGACTTGCAATCCATGCACCTATGCTCAGCGAGTTTGAATCCTGCTGCTGCCACTTTTTTTCCCCTACAACCGCAGATATAAGGACTTAAGTGCTTTGTATCCTACAACATCATGCATACAGAGAATGTTTACATTCGCCGTCTTTGTTGAAGGAGAGTCCCTTATAGAAGAGTCCCCCCCCACAGGTGTCAACACCTATTAGATGCAAATTTCTGGGTCTGAGTTTGATTTGACTCTTAATCCTACTTTATCTTTCATATTGGTTTAAACCCCATGTAAATGTTGTATTAAGTCTTAGAATACATTGTTTTTCTGCAAACTTCCTCTCCCCCTCTGTCTACGTTTGGTTGGATTCTAGTCCAAGCACTTCCATTGCACTAATCCCATGTCCCATAAAACTTGTGTGCGGTCTAAAACACAGCCCAGCACTCCCTACTCTACTGACAACCATCCTAGGAAAAAAAATCTAGCATCCGGTACCTGCAGTGACAGCCATCTTGATAATAGGGACTTTAAGCACAGACCGCTACGTCATTGCGCTACAGTAACCGGAAATGGATCAGTGCACGATATATAAACCTGCCTGCCGTCGCAGCCGTTCCTACTACGGCAGAAGGTGCGCTTTCACGTCGTGTCTACAACGCCAGCACCGCACGAGTAGGTGCTTTGTATACTCTAGATGCGTTGTGTGAATGTATGAACTCTGCCAATTACACTAGTCTAAACAAATTCACTAAACGGTCCACAAACTGCCCAAAAGTAAGATCTCACAATGTTCTCAGACGAATGATCTGTCTAATGCAATACTATATTATTTGTCTGTCTACACAGTTTTGTATTGAGTTTGCTATTACCACTGTAAATCTCAATAAACAAATAAAAAAACTAAATCACACACACACACCAAAACGGGGTGGGGACCCGTCACCGACGGATGTGTGCTTAATGATTTTGGCTGCTACGGCGCTACGTCATAGCCGGCGTACTTCCTGTATTGGTAGTCGTTGTGAAAATTGGGGAGCTTAAAGTCCCTAATGGTACTAGCCCCGATGTTGTCAGGGTAAACTATTTTTTCTCTGGCTAGCAGGCCTAATTCCCAGTCAGAATAAGTTGAAAAACAAAATAATCCAATCTTGTCCAACCTCATTATTTTGTTTACTGGACTTATGGCCTATTTATTCAGTTAGTTTCTATTAATTCTACAGACCTTGGTCTCCAAAAAGGACTTCAGAGATCCTCCCTCCATCAGCTCCATCACTATGCCATGCATCTCTCTGGAGTCCATGGTGGGGGGGTGTCCTCGGTACATCCCATAGACCCTGGGAACATACTGCTGGTCTGCAGCCTCCATGTAGTCTGCCTCATGGCACAACGCTGCATACAATGAGCTGTTGCGAAAAAAAAGCTCACAGGATTGAGGTCTACAATACATTGTGGGCGTTTGCACGAAACAAGCATGCGCACAATAAACAACACTGGACGCAGCACAATAATGCCACGCATCGCACACTTGCTTTATCGCACGCTGTTTTCTGAGCACAAAACGCTGGTCCTGTTGAAAATGAACTAGAAGGCACGATTTGTTACTCTCCGTCTGTAAAGCCCTTTATACCTATATTTGTGCTCATTGTCATCATACCTGTCATCACTATCCAGCAGTTTGACCACCACATCCATGTCCAGGTCCTTGTATCTGACCTTGTAGACCAGACTAAATCCTCCTTTACTCATGTATCTCCAGTTCTCCAGGCTGGCATCTCCCACGGTCTGTCTGCCACACTGGGCCATGTCTACCCAGCAAAGATTCTAACCTGTACAGAGAGAGACAGTCATCCACTACATGCACGCGCGCGCGCGCGCACACACACACACACACACACACACACACACACACACACACACACACACACACACACACACACACACACACACACACACACATACATTCAACGCACCAACCAGCACATTCATCTCCTTATTTATGGATTGTCCTATAAACTGTAGATTGCCTGCTGTCGGTCACTTCCTTGTGTTTAGGTAATGTACAGTATACAGTATAATATAATTAGATACATTAATTAACTTGTGACGCAATGCTGTAAATTGCAAAAAAGTCAGAAATTCGCAGCAAAAAAGAGGTTTTTTTGATCATTCATTTCTCGGTCAATTCTGGACCATTTTTTACATTTCTGTCTATTAGGGATTCGGTGGAAACGGTCCACCGAATCCCCGACAGTTATAGTTTGCTCGATATGCATAATTTAACATGTATAGGAGGTGTTTAAGGGAGATCGGATGGTAACGAAATTATCTTTAGTGTGGGAACGCCTCTTCCCCAATGCTTTAATTGCGTATGTAACCAAAATCGAGCCCATACTTTTTTTTGATAGACTAAGACATTTTTGCTCTACAAGCCTGGGGCCGGATTATATCATCTCGCGGGCCGGATCTGGCCTTGTCTTTGACATACTGTATGTGTCATAGAGACTCAGTTTGATTGTGGAGTTTGTGGCATTTAGCAAGTCTATTATGAAGCCAGGAAAATACAACGTAGATGTGTGGCTAGTGTCCCCATGTACACTAATCAGAGAGAGGGCACAACGAGGCTGACATTGCATGAAGAACAGCTGGCAGGGAGGTGAAGACATCAGTCTTAAAGATTACAGATCATTGCTAAAATAGGCTAAATCCACACAAAAAACACATTTTTTTCCCGGACGCATTAAAACACTATTTTCTCACTCTTGACATTTTCTAAAAGTTGGAAGCCCTGAGGTATTCTACTGTTGCGTTTTTAGCTTACGTACGATCATGAAAATTAGTAGAGATGTCCGATATTGACTTTTCCCGATATCCCTATATTGTCTAAGTCTTGATTTCCGATACCGATATCAACTGATGCACGATTTGATTTGGGTGTTTTGCAAACCCCCCAAAAGACCAACAGCACGTGCACCAAGGCCTGCTCCCACTCGAACATAATTGGAGGAAGGTCCTCCATATAGCTTTGTTATTTCTCTACGGTAGTCTGATTCATCCCCCTTTGAGATGAGACCCACCACAGACGTGTCGTCTGCAAACTTATACACCATAACTGACTACTATGTGATTGACAAAAATGCATGCATAAAGAATACAGGAGAGATGAAAGAACGCAGCCCGGGGGGTCCCCAGTGTTAAGGAGCCTAGAGACAAGATCACCTATTTTGACAACCTGTTTTTTATTTGATAGAAAATAAAAAATCCATTTGCACAATTGTGTACGAACACCCAGCTCTTGATACTTAGCTTCCCTAGCACAATCGTATTGAATGCAGAACTGAAGTCCACAAAAAGTACATGGGCATAAGTAGATCTAGATTCTAGATGTTGAGTAATTGAGGGTGAAGGGACACTGCATCATGCACACTCCTATTTGCTCTGTAAGCAAATTGGTGTGGGTCTAGTGTTAATCTGACAGGCGTTATAGTCGCTCAAGACTTTCATAATGATAGATGTTAGGGCAACAGGCCTGTAGTCATTAAGAAACAAGTGTTACTTGTTTAATAATATAATATAATTATAATATATGTAAAGCCAATATATCTGCTCATCCCTAATAATTGGTTTTACTCATTTGACGTATTTTATCTTCCTTACTATGAGTCAATATAACGGTGCATAATAAATGACTACATTGTAAATGACTGTATCTCAATCTGTAATGTAAATATAAAACATTGTGTGTTTTCATAGTTCTTACCTGTGTGTGGAGTCTGTGGACGTGTTGATGATCCTGTCAGAATGTCAGAATGTCACAGGAACACCAGGTGATGACTGACAATAAAAAAAATAATTATTACCAGAATCTGTGCCATGCAGTTACACTCACTATACTTTATAGCGTTAAATGAAACACACAAGGAAGTGCAGCATTAGAGAGAGAGAGGGAGAGAGAGAGAGCAATGTACATTGTCCTTTGTTAAGGAGTTGTATAAATTGATCATTTACTATGTGCATGTTTTTCATGCATTTACTGTATCCAAGGCGCTTTAGATAGATCACATGCACCCATTCACATACATTCATATGCTTATGGCAGCAAAAACCATGCAAGGAACAACATCAGGAGGAATTAGAGGTATAGGGCTCGATTTTGGTTACATTAGCCCTTATACGCAATTAACACACTTAGCATTGGGGAAGAGGCGTTCCCACACTAAAGTTGGTATTTTTTTTATTACCATGCTATCTCCCTTATACACCTCCTATACCCGTTACATTATGCATCAGTGTGGTTTGGGCGTTTTTAGCTTTCATCCAATCCGTGTTGGTCTTGCCATTCCCTTAAATTCATCCCATATCTATTTCCCTTATCCCTACTGCTCTGCCTACTCCTAAGCCCGCAGCCTGGCTGCGGGCTTAGGACAGATACTGTACATGCATGAGTAGCCTATTCTCAAAGATTACAGCTCTCATTTTCAAACAATTATCGCTTGGTCAATTCTCAATCATCATTTCTTAGTGTAGTATTACGCAGAAGCGGGGATCGAACCCGGGACTCCCACTCGCCAGTCCAACGCACAACAAGTCGCGCCAATAGGGCTGAGCCCGATTGGCGGGGCTGTTGCGGCTGGCTCATGGCTGGGTGCTACATTCACCCCCTTGATCTTTTGGAGCGCGTCCTCGCGCTTCACACTTCACACCGCGGACCGCCGTACACGATGTCCCTCATGTGGACCCGCAAGGACGTAGGTATATTGGGAATATCATCCGCACTCCAAATCCTGCCGACTACGCCAGATTGTAGTATTAAGCAGAAGCGGGGATCGAACCCGGGGCTCCCACTCCCCAGTCTAACGCACAAGTCGCGCCAATAGGGCTGAGCCCGATTGACGGGGCTGTTGTGGCTGGCTCATGGCTGGGTGCTACATTACCATTCAACATGTTATGTTGAAAAAACATGTTCCATGTTTTTTTTTGCTGTATGTGGTGTGCATTTATCCCAAGTCTGTGAAATGTTATAAAGTAAATTGCAAAAAAGTCGGGAATTCGTAGTAAATGTAGGCCTAACGGCTTTATGTACTGATTTCCCCCAAATCCATAAAACATGGATTTAAAAAAAAGAAAAGAAAAGGGAATTAAGGGAATTAGGCTATTAATGACATATTAAAATGTTGAAAATGGGTTCCCCTTTAAATTAAGTCAATTTAAAGGGGACTTGTCACATAAACTTGTAGCTTGGGGTCAATTTAATTGACCCCAAGCTACAAGTTTATGTGACAAAACCCGGGTTCACCCCACGGCTCCTGATTTAAAGACGCTACAAGCGGCATAGGCTACAGACCAGACCTTCGCCAGCAGGTGGCAGTGAACTTCAAATCACACCACCCAAAAAATCTGACATGCTCGGAATGTTGTCAATCTGGACGCAGTGTTGCCATGTCGGCGTATTATAAGTGATAAGCGACTTTGGACTAGGGTTAGGGATTAACACTAGGATGCCTCGGCTCGGAGGTCATTCTGAGTGAGTTCTGACCGTTTTTTTAGTTGTTTATCTTTGCCCATGAAACTTTCCGAAGGTCCTTACTCAATGACCATCATCACCATTCTATCATCTCAGAAATGTTGGTCTTCTAGAAGAATACAATTTAAGCAAATGCTAATACTGGAGCCCTTTTTTTAGGCGGGTTGGTTATTAAAACAATGTTTAACCCATTTAACACCACATGGGCCGCATGTAATTGTCCACCGACCCAATCTGAATACATTTTATGCTCACAATACAAGGTCACAATATGCGACAAATCACAATGTAATCTCAGTTAATTTAGCTCACTATGCCCCTGTCACCCCAAAATGTGGAACATCACAGTACAGTCAATATAGACCCAAATCCCTTGACTGACTCTTTCAAACCCGCTCTCAAATGGTAGCCTACATTGAAAATGCCCCCTGTAATCTGCAACCTGCAATCAATCAATCAATCAATCAATCAATCAATCAATCAATCAATCAATCAATCAATCAATCAATCAATCAATCAATCAATCAATCAATCAATCAATTGTCTGTCGTCGTCTGTCAAAATAGAGCTGAGCAGTCCAGTCGTGACGTCGAAATTCCAGAAATGGTTTCCCCATTCATTTTCCACAGTTCCCAGACTATTTGAAAATGATTCATATAAAGACGATTATGCCGCGGGGAAAAGCCAACTCGGGGTGTGACAAATCATGACAACCACCACAATATCATCATACAATATCTAATTAGCAAGAAGTAAAAAGGGCACATTGTCATTTGATTTGTCACGACCCGACTTGGCTTTGTCCGCGGCGTAATTGTCTTCATATGAATCATTTTCGAAAAGTCTACAAGAAAAGATGAATGGGGGGAAGCCATTTCTGCAGCCATCTGTAGGTGCCCCTTGAGAGCGGTTTTGAAGGAGTCAAGGGATTCACATGCCTTTATGACTGTTGGTAGGGCATTCCACATTTTGGTTGCATATGAGCGGAAGGAATTAAGTCCCTTGTTTGTGCCAAATCTGGGTTGGACATGGTTAGTAGCACTCCCTCTGGTGTTGTGGGAGTGGACCTCATTGACATTAAGGAAGTATTTGGATAGGTAAAGGGTATTTTGGTATCGTATCTTGTGGACCAAACCCATTGCGAGATGTTGTACTCTGTCGTCAACCCTAAGCCAACCCAAACTGTCGAAGTGGGCAGGGGTGAGGTGGGTGTGTGGCTCAGAGTGTTTCCACTAAGGTAAGTAGGCTTTCTAGTGACACAAGACGTATTTATTTTGGTGAGTAGGTAAAACGTTCTTTATATATCCACTAGAGAAGAGAGGCTGGTTGGGTGCAGTAATGGCCCAATGCACGGAGACGATCAGAGCTCCAATGCAAGGCAGACTCAGAATCAGTGGAGCTCTGGTCCAGAGCCTCTGGACCAGAGCTAATTGCATGCCCAATAGTGATGCGCAGTGACGTCACCGCCCCGGTTCCGGAAGCCTTTTCCCCATTCATTTTTCTCATAGACTTTTCGAAAATAATTTATATCAAGACGATTACGCCGCGGCCAAAGCCAACTCAGGTCGTGACAAATCATGACAACAAACACAATATCGTCATACAATATATAATTTGCCATCCATTTGCACAATTGTGTACGAACACCCAGCTCTTGATACTTAGCTTCCCTAGCACAATCGTATTGAATGCAGAACTGAAGTCCACAAAAAGTACATGGGCATAAGTAGATCTAGATTCTAGATGTTGAGTAATTGAGGGTGAAGGGACACTGCATCATGCACACTCCTATTTGCTCTGTAAGCAAATTGGTGTGGGTCTAGTGTTAATCTGACAGGCGTTATAGTCGCTCAAGACTTTCATAATGATAGATGTTAGGGCAACAGGCCTGTAGTCATTAAGAAACAAGTGTTACTTGTTTAATAATATAATATAATTATAATATATTGATCCTTCCGATCCGGCCCAGAAATCTCCAACCCGTGATGAAGAGGAGCAGGTGGACGCATCCGATCCGCCCCTGAAGTCTCCATCCTTTGATGAGGAGGAGCAGATGGACGTGACCATGGAGCAGGACGACAAGGACAAGGAGGAAGAAGATATCAAGGACTCAGGGAGACCCATCGACGAATTTCCAACTCCATCGCCCGTACAGTTCCTCACATTCTCCCCGGCAATGATGGACTATGTGACCTCTGGAGTAGAGTCCCCCCTAACCCCGGCAATGATGTTCTCCGGAGCAGAGAGGACCCCATCAACCAAACGCCGTGCACCACTACCCCCTAAAAAACGCTGTGCACCGCTACCCCCTAAACACCATCAACCGTCCCTCCAGGAATGGAGGGAGGCATCCCTCCGTGTCCTCCAGGAATGGAGGGAGGCAGGCCGCCCTGACCTAGAAAACACGTTTGATAACTGATATCAACAGGGTCCAATACGGGTAGCAACAAATGGACCCCATGCTTCTAGTATGCCCGTTATCTCACCCACTGTCCACGATCAGGTTTATATCATCCCTACTGTTATCTCAAACAGAGTGTCTAGGAGGAATCTAAAGAGAGAATGCTTCTTGGCCTTTGTACCTCCCACTCAACACAGCCCCCCAAAAAGTGTTAGCAATCTAAACCTTGCCCTATTTAACATCAGGTCACTGACAAATAAGTCCGCCTCTGTAAATGATATTATCTGTAAAGAGAAGTTAGATATAATGTTTTTAACAGAGACATGGCTCAGCTCGGATGGAGCGGTTCTCTTAGCACCAGCCTGCCCCACAAACTATAGCTTTATTCACTCGGTCCGCGAAGCCAAAAAAGGAGGTGGACTGGCAAATATTTTCTCAGACACTTTAAAATTTAAAGCTCTGTCTCTCGGCACCTTTTCATCCTTTGAATACCAGGCCACAATACTCCAGGGTAAATCAGCGATTCCAATGATTACTATCTACCGCCCCCCCAAGTCCAGCAAAGCGGCATTTCTAACAGAATTCTCAGAACTCTTATCTATCTGCTCCACAAATTACGATAGCACGCTTATCTCAGGGGATGCTAACGTACATGTGGAGGTTGCCTCTGACTCTGTGTCCTCGGGTTTGATAGAACTGCTCCACTCCTTTGGGTTTACTCAACATGTCATCGGGCCCACACATAAACATGGCCACACTCTGGATCTGGTAATTTCTAGAGGTCTGATTATTAATGTGGAAAGGATTATCGAAAGGCCTGAATTATCAGACCACTACTTGCTGTGTTTTAATATGTCGGTCTCCGACCTTGAGAAAAACAACACTGAATACACTGTAAAAAAACGTTTTTTCAGCTCATCAGCAGCCAACGAGTTCCCTCTTCATCTGGGCCCCCCACTGTCCATCACTGCAGTGAATGAAATGGTTGAACATTTTAATCTTAAACTAGAGTCAGCTCTTAACTTAGTTGCTCCATTTAAAACTAAAAAGAAACAGAACACTAAAGTAACACCCTGGTTAAATGACCACACGCATTCACTGAAAAAAGAATGCCGTAGAGCCGAGAGAATATGGAGAAAAAGCAAACTCACCATCCACCTAGAAATTCTTAAAAAGTCAACTGTAGTCTATAACAAAGCATTGCGTCTGGCAAGACAGGCTTATTTCTCTGGCATTATTAATGACAACAAGAAAAATGCCAAAGTCCTTTTCTCTACCATTGAACGACTTTTAAACCCCCCTCAGTTCTACAAGCAGTCGTTCCCTGCCTCTAAAACTAAGTGCAATGAGTTTGCTTGCTTCTTTGATAACAAAAATGGCAATATTAGAGCTGATATTATGAATGCTGCCACTACCCTAAACCCTCAAACTGCAGCTAATGCAGCCAGGATAGAGCCCACCAGGGGGAGCTTATCGTCATTCTGCGCAATTGATGAAGACGAGCTCCGCAAAACCATATCACAGATGACATCCTCCTCTTGCTCATTAGATATAATTCCCACCACTTTTCTCAAAGAGGTTTTAGACAGTGTGATCAGTGATATCCTAAAGATTGTAAACAACTCTCTGCAATCAGGTGTCTTCCCTGACTCTCTGAAGACAGCTGTAGTAAGGCCCTTACTCAAGAAACACAATCTGGATCCCTCTGTGCTGGGTAACTATAGACCCATCTCTAATCTGCCCTTCCTGGGCAAGGTTTTAGAAAAATGTGTCTTTCATCAGTTGGATGTGTTTCTACAGATAAATAAGGTGCATAACAAATTCCAATCCGGCTTCAGGCAAGGTCACAGCACAGAAACAGCTCTTGTAAAAGTAATCAATGATCTCAGGGTATCTGCTGACAAGAAAAATATATCTGTACTTTTACTTCTCGATCTTACGGCTGCATTTGACACAATCGATCATTCAATTTTAATTCACCGGCTGGAGCACTGGGTAGGTCTATCGGGGTCAGCCCTGTCTTGGTTCTCCTCCTATCTATCAAACAGAAACTATTATGTAAAGCTAGCTGAGTTTGACTCTGACAAACATGACATCAGTTCTGGTATCCCACAGGGCTCAATACTCGGTCCCCTTTTGTTCTCCCTATACATACTGCCGCTAGGAGAACTTATTACAAATCACAAAGTGAATTACCATTTCTATGCCGATGATACCCAGCTATATCTTTCCGTAGCCCCAAATGATCCCTGTGCCTTAGATCCATTGCTGACCTGTCTGTCTAGCATCAAATGCTGGATGAGTGAGAACTTTCTCAAACTAAACGAGGATAAAACAGAAGTTCTCATAATTGGCTCCAGCGACCAGAAAGAATCAATACTAAGCAGACTTGGCAATCTGATTGTAGAAAGTAATAGCACAGTAAAGAACTTGGGGGTCTTCATTGACTCCGAATTGAATTTTAATTCACACATTAACCATGTCACCAAGACTGCCTTTTTTCACCTTTTTTCACCAAACATTGCACGAATCAGGGCCTATCTGTCAATGGATGATGCTAAAACCCTGATCCACGCCTTTGTATTTTCCCGGCTTGACTACTGCAATGCACTCTTCTCTGGCCTCCCCAAGAAAACAACTGACAGATTACAACTAGTCCAAAACGCGGCAGCCAGAGTTTTAACTAAAACTAAGATGAGAGAACATATTACTCCTGTCCTAGCCTCACTACATTGGCTACCGGTTGTGTTTAGAATTGATTTTAAAATTCTTTTACTTGTCTATAAAGCGCTTAATGGTCTTGCACCTTCCTACCTACATGACTGCCTGCCTAAGTATGTCCCAGGCCGACCCCTCAGGTCTTCCACTGCAGGCCTGCTTGCGGTGCCTAAAATGGCAACTAAAAAACACGGTGAAGCAGCCTTTTGCTTCTATGGACCGACGGCGTGGAACAAACTCCCATTATACATTCGGCAGGCAGCCTCTGTAGACATTTTTAAAGCACAACTCAAGACGTACTTCTATGCACTTGCTTTTAACTGATTCTCTGTGATTCTATATTTTATGATTTTATATTTTATGCCTTATTTCAGGTCCTCACTGTACTGCTTCTTTGATGTATTTTAATGATCTCTTTAATTTATACCCACTTTTTTTTGGTCTTCTTCTCTATTGCAATGTAAAGCACTTTGAGCTGCATTTTATGTCATGAAAGGTGCTATACAAATAAAGATTATTATTATTATTATTATATGTAAAGCCAATATATCTGCTCATCCCTAATAATTGGTTTTACTCATTTGACGTATTTTATCTTCCTTACTATGAGTCAATATAACGGTGCATAATAAATGACTACATTGTAAATGACTGTATCTCAATCTGTAATGTAAATATAAAACATTGTGTGTTTTCATAGTTCTTACCTGTGTGTGGAGTCTGTGGACGTGTTGATGATCCTGTCAGAATGTCAGAATGTCACAGGAACACCAGGTGATGACTGACAATAAAAAAAAAATAATTATTACCAGAATCTGTGCCATGCAGTTACACTCACTATACTTTATAGCGTTAAATGAAACACACAAGGAAGTGCAGCATTAGAGAGAGAGAGGGAGAGAGAGAGAGCAATGTACATTGTCCTTTGTTAAGGAGTTGTATAAATTGATCATTTACTATGTGCATGTTTTTCATGCATTTACTGTATCCAAGGCGCTTTAGATAGATCACATGCACCCATTCACATACATTCATATGCTTATGGCAGCAAAAAACATGCAAGGAACAACATCAGGAGGAATTAGAGGTATAGGGCTCGATTTTGGTTACATTAGCCCTTATACGCAATTAACACACTTAGCATTGGGGAAGAGGCGTTCCCACACTAAAGTTGATATTTTTTTTATTACCATGCTATCTCCCTTATACACCTCCTATACCCGTTACATTATGCATCAGTGTGGTTTGGGCGTTTTTAGCTTTCATCCAATCCGTGTTGGTCTTGCCATTCCATGAAACTTTCCGAAGGTCCTTACTCAATGACCATCATCACCATTCTATCATCTCAGAAATGTTGGTCTTCTAGAAGAATACAATTTAAGCAAATGCTAATACTGGAGCCCTTTTTTTAGGCGGGTTGGTTATTAAAACAATGTTTAACCCATTTAACACCACATGGGCCGCATGTAATTGTCCACCGACCCAATCTGAATACATTTTATGCTCACAATACAAGGTCACAATATGCGACAAATCACAATGTAATCTCAGTTAATTTAGCTCACTATGCCCCTGTCACCCCAAAATGTGGAACATCACAGTACAGTCAATATAGACCCAAATCCCTTGACTGACTCTTTCAAACCCGCTCTCAAATGGTAGCCTACATTGAAAATGCCCCCTGTAATCTGCAACCTGCAATCAATCAATCAATCAATCAATCAATCAATCAATCAATCAATCAATCAATCAATCAATCAATCAATCAATCAATCAATTGTCTGTCGTCGTCTGTCAAAATAGAGCTGAGCAGTCCAATCGTGACGTCGAAATTCCAGAAATGGTTTCCCCATTCATTTTCCACAGTTCCCAGACTATTTGAAAATGATTCATATAAAGACGATTATGCCGCGGGGAAAAGCCAACTCGGGGTGTGACAAATCATGACAACCACCACAATATCATCATACAATATCTAATTAGCAAGAAGTAAAAAGGGCACATTGTCATTTGATTTGTCACGACCCGACTTGGCTTTGTCCGCGGCGTAATTGTCTTCATATGAATCATTTTCGAAAAGTCTACAAGAAAAGATGAATGGGGGGAAGCCATTTCTGCAGCCATCTGTAGGTGCCCCTTGAGAGCGGTTTTGAAGGAGTCAAGGGATTCACATGCCTTTATGACTGTTGGTAGGGCATTCCACATTTTGGTTGCATATGAGCGGAAGGAATTAAGTCCCTTGTTTGTGCCAAATCTGGGTTGGACATGGTTAGTAGCACTCCCTCTGGTGTTGTGGGAGTGGACCTCATTGACATTAAGGAAGTATTTGGATAGGTACAAGGGTATTTTGGTATCGTATCTTGTGGACCAAACCCATTGCGAGATGTTGTACTCTGTCGTCAACCCTAAGCCAACCCAAACTGTCGAAGTGGGCAGGGGTGAGGTGGGTGTGTGGCTCAGAGTGTTTCCACTAAGGTAAGTAGGCTTTCTAGTGACACAAGACGTATTTATTTTGGTGAGTAGGTAAAACGTTCTTTATATATCCACTAGAGAAGAGAGGCTGGTTGGGTGCAGTAATGGCCCAATGCACGGAGACGATCAGAGCTCCAATGCAAGGCAGACTCAGAATCAGTGGAGCTCTGGTCCAGAGCCTCTGGACCAGAGCTAATTGCATGCCCAATAGTGATGCGCAGTGACGTCACCGCCCCGGTTCCGGAAGCCTTTTCCCCATTCATTTTTCTCATAGACTTTTCGAAAATAATTTATATCAAGACGATTACGCCGCGGCCAAAGCCAACTCAGGTCGTGACAAATCATGACAACAAACACAATATCGTCATACAATATATAATTAGGAAGAAGTAGAAAACGGCATGCTACAAGACTTTTTGTTTCGTTTTTCATCTTAGAAATTATTTTATTGTCCCAAAAGTTTGTGTGTGTCATCATGACTCGTCACGACTCGAGTTGGCTTTGTCCGCGGCGTAATCGTCTTGATATAAATTATTTTCGAAAAGTCTATGAGAAAAATGAATGGGGAATCCATTTCTGGAACAGGGGCGGTGACGTCACTGCGCAGGTCTATAGAGGCCGTCCGTGCTGCTTGTGTCTCTCGCACAATCTGGCAACACTGGAACCCCGGAAGCAGATGGCGGTTGTTTACATCGGTTGCTCAGTGTGTGTGAGATCCTTCCTATTTCGCAGATCGGCGATCGGTCGGAGAGAGAGAGATCAGCCGCAAATTCCCGCAATATAAAAGAGTGCATTTCTACCGCGTGTCTCTTTGGCATTCCCCCATAGCGGGATCATCATCATCACCATGGCTCTGTGCGGAGACATGGAGACGCTGCGGCTGTTCGTCAACGAGCGTCTGACGGCCGTGGCGGAGGACATCCTGGCGGTGTTTGTCACCACCATAGTGCAGTACCAGCAGCACATCGAAGCGCTGCAGAACAGCATCACCAGCAGCAGCACAGCACAGCCAGGTTGGTGGGTTGGTTGGTACCCTGGCTGCAGCCACAATGCAACAACTCTCGAGTTCTTTTAGAATTGGGCAGTGAATGAATGAATGATGTTTTTATTAACAGAGATGAGAGTTACAGTACAAGTCAAGTACACACAGTCAAGTACAACTGCATCCAATCTGAAAAAGCTGATTGGACACACTAGTTAAGCAGGGCTTGACACTAACACTTGCCCGCTTGATGGTGGGGCAAGTGAAGACTGCTACCTGGTTGCCCGATCGGGCAAGTGTGCAACTTAGTGCACTATAACACAACACAAGATAAATTTGTCTTGAAGGCAGTCATTGCACTCTGCCTCTGTGTCTTTCCCTGCTTTGTAGCTATCTCTACCTATCTCTCTCCCAGGTCCATTTGGTTCCAAACTATCATTTTGCTGGGGTCAGGGACCACTGGGTCTGTGACCACTATGGGCTAATTAAGATGATGAATTTTAACTCTTGAGAGTGTAAATATGAAACCAAATGGACCCGCAAGGGTCCATTTGGTTTCATTTTTACGTTCTCAAGAGTTACATCTGGTTAACCAACTTAGCTGGGGACCACCTGGAACCCTCTCAGGGACCACTGGTGGTCCCCGGACCGCCTGTTGAAAACCCCTGGTTTAAAGCACCCAAGTAGGAAGTAAACTTAAATGCAAAATTTACAATATATTTTTGGGGGGCAAGTGACCATGACCTGAGGGCAAGTAGAACCTGACTTGCACTTGCCCGATGGGCAAGTGCCTCAGAAACCTTAGTGTCAACCCCTGGTACAGTATGTTAAGCATCACTGACACAGGAACAAGGATTTTTCAGAGAAACTAGAATCTGTCAGAAACTAGCATCAGAAACTAGAAACTAGAATCTAGTGTCAGAAACTACAATCATGTGGCAAATAGAATATCTTCTTAGATTTGTGCATCATTTTCACAATTTATCAAAAAAAAAAAAAAAAAAAAAAAAAACATATCTACGAGCTCATATATGAGCCAACCTACAAACTCAATACAAGATCGCCACAAGCTTGTAGATCTGCTATTCCTCAATGGCTAAACTATAACAAATGCTTAGAACACCAAAAGCCTTCCCCATGCAGCATGGATGGGTTGAATAAAAATCAAACATTTGTGTTGACTGTACATTAGCCTGGCTACAAACGCGCATGTTTGGTGTTGATTTTGTCCAACATTATCAGACCCTCACGCAGACCCTTTGATAGCCTATTTCAGTGCCACTAAAAACATCAAAGTGTACATTGGTCGTTTTATGGTCTACTCCAGTGTTGTTGTTTTGATTTTGATTTATTTTGATTTAGTGTTAGTCTTAGTATTTTCAATACGGCATATTTAGTCTTTTAGTCCCATTCTGAAATTCATTTTCTTAGTCTAGTCTTAGTCGACGAAATGTCAAAAAGGATTTAGTCTAGTCTTAGTATTTTAGTCTTAGTCTTGGTAGTTTAGTCTTACATACAAATACATTGTAGGTCTGTATATGTTATACAGATTTATAGTTTTTAGTATCTTGTTTAATATCTTGTTCTATTTCTTGTATAAAATTACTGCAATAGTAATAAGTTCCTTTCCTGAAAACGTATGCAATCTATACTGCAGATATGTTCACATACTTTAAAAGAATGGGGAAAAAAAGAAGGTAAAAATGTTTCCTATTTCCATTAGTCTTAGGTTATGATTTAGTCTTAGTCTTAGTCTTTTGAAAACATGCATCTTTTAGTCCCATTTAGTCTTTTGAAAATCATTTTTGTTAGTCTAGTCTTAGTCGACTAAATATCAAAAACCTTAGTCGACAAAAACAACACTGGCATGTGAACACAGCAGATGTTTTTTGCATTACTTGATTCAGTATTCCCCTTTCTATACAAATCCATTATAACTTAAAACTCCATTTTAACCATGATATTCATTCATGATATTATCCTCCTAATACAAGGTGGTTGTGCTTTTTCATTTACTGTCACTGTAACTCATCATTTCTTTTTTTAAATATTGTTATGGAAAATAGCAGCCTCTGCTACACACCGGTGGTGAGCAGTATAAATAGCAACACACACACACACACACACACACACACACACACACACACACACACACACACACACACACACACACACACACACACACACACACACACACACACACACACACCACATATTAGGAGGACAATATCAGTCACCAGGGTGTTTTTTAATGTGTCTATCATGTTTAAAATCTAAATACTTAATGGTTAACTTAACTCTCTGGGGTGTTAACATGAGACTGAACAGACATTTTTTTTCTTTCTTCAAGCATCTGATTGACCACTGTTTGTTCTCGATCCCGGCAGACTTCCTACCGGCGTGCGAAGGGGAGGATTCCGTCGGACGGCAGAACAGGAGCAGCACCAGTGTGGTCCAGCAGGAGCAACCGGAACCACCTCCTCCTCCTCCTCCTCCTCCGTACGTTAAAGAGGAACGGGAGGATCTAGTTCGAAGACCACAGCAGGACGGCTCGACGCCACTGCCGGTGAAAAACGAAGACCGCGGCGGCGGTGGCGCGAGCGGACTGCCGGAGCCGCCGGCCGTAGCAGCCGGCACCTCGACGGAGCGCCACACGAACGCACGAGCCGCCGGGAACGGGGTCGGGGACCGCGGAACGCTGTTAGCGACTGGCGGCGGCGGCGGACTCCTCTCCTCGCGCTGTTCGGAATCCGCCGGCACCGAAGACAGCGACGAGTGGGAGGAGGAGGAGGAGGAGGAGGAGACCGGGGAAGAACCGTCTTACGCTTTGAGCGCGTCGTCTCGGACGCATTACTACGCGGAAGGCGGACACGAAGGGCTGTCTTTCGGCAGCGCGCTGTTCCCGGACCCCGCCGTTGCAGCAGTGCCCCCGCCGCCTGCGAGTCGCGGGCGCCGGCGGGGGAAACATTCTAGTGGCGCGGGGGGAAATCATTTTAGTTGCGGCGTCTGCGGCAAAACGTTCACGCAAAAGGGACACCTGAAGAGGCACCTCATGATCCACACGGGGGAGAAGCCCTTCGTCTGTGCCGTTTGCGGCAAAAGCTTCAACCAGAACGCGAGCCTGAAGATGCACATGCGCATCCACACCGGGGAGAAGCCCTACGAGTGTTCGCTCTGCGGCAAGATCTTCAACCGCAACGAATACCTGAAGATCCACATGAGGATTCACACGGATAGAAACGCTTTGGTTGCGTAGTTTTGACTGGAAATTAGAAAGCAACGGTTGCCAGTACGTACGTTCACCACCCCTGCACTTTTTCATGCAAAAAAAAAAAAAAAAGGTTTTTAAAAGGATCCCTGGCTAATAAGACAAATATGCCTTAAAACACTATACTTGCCTTCTATAACTAAAACATGCAGATGAAAACACCTTCAATACTTTCTTTCATAAATAGAGAATCTTTCACTCAATAGGAGGTGCTCCTGTCGCAGGATGATGATGTCACATGAGCGTATGCATATATAGCCCTATATTCCAAAGAGCCAGACCACACAAGGACATATGACATCATCAACCTGCGACAGGTGCAGTTCCTGTCGAGTGAAATATGTCGAGTGAAAGAAATAAGATGCCAACGGTGTCTTTATTTGATTATTTTAGTCGTATAGGGAAAGTACAATGTTTTAAGCCATGTTTGTCTTTATTAGTCAGGGATCCTTGTTAAGTGTGACGAAAGGCTATAAAATGACTCGATCTAACAGCTATTTTTTTCAGTCAAGCATGTTCATGCTCCGCGTGAATACTAAACGCCCCCTGATGTTCAAACACATTTGCCGGGTTGTAATATTGCCCTTTTTCTACACCTTTAAAGGACACTTTTCCACCAAGGTTCATGTTTTAGGTTGTTGATATATAGAGAGAGAGAAAACAAAAGATGTATATGTATGTATAGGATTAGTATTTGAATGCCCCTGCCCCCGTCAAAAACGGCTGAAATCCCTAAAACTAAAGACACTCATCTTTTACTATCTCTAATAAACATGTTCCCTTGTGGGTCCAATTGGTTTCATGTTAAAACATTCATCAACTGAATTAGCCCAAGTCTACACAACTAGAGAATGTAGGAGATTAATGGTCATTTTGATTCTGTGTGTTTGACTGTTTTGTTTTCTCCGAAATCCAGCCTGGTATTGTGGACAAAAGCAAAAGAAATCTTTAGTTTTTGGGGTCTGTGGAGCTTAAATGTCATCAAATGGTGGTCCTCCGTGGCTCAAATTCTGAATAAATAGTGAGACCTTCATTAAAAAGGTTGAAACCCCCCCTGTTAAAGGACACCTTTTTTCCCAACCAAGGTTCATTTGTCTAAATAACTATGCGTTTTTAAAACATACTACAGTGATTACTTTTTTGGTCCCTATTATAGTCCTAATATAAACCCCAAGAACTTAAATCTATCCACAAAAGTTCACAGGATCTACTGAACGTAAAGGTTGAGGTTGAGGCTAATAAGAGCTACTTGGACTAGGTAAGGGATAACACTCGACGCAGGGTCGGATTGACCATTGGGTGTACAGGGAGGTCTCCCGGTGGGCCACGACCCGTAGGGGGCTGCTGGTATCACAGTATGATTAAAAGCACTGATTTTCAACCTTTTTGATCCCAAGGCCCACTATTCATTCAGAATATTGAGCCACGGAGGACCACCATTTTAGCCCCAACAGACCCCAAAACTAAAGATTTATTTTGCTTCTTGGTCCACTATTCCAGGCTGGATTTGGCGGAAACAAAACAGTCAAACATACAGATGGAAATGACAGTTGTGACAAATCATGGGTAACAGCTCATGTGACCAGAATGCTGGCTTCTGATTGGGAGCATTCATTCAAGCCAGGGGTTTTCAACCTTTTTTTTATACCAGGGCCCACCATTTACTCAGCATTTGAGCCACGGACCACCACTTGACGACATTTTAGCCGCACAGACCCCAAAACTACAGATTTATTTTGCTTTTGTCCATCTTCTAGTTGTGTAGACTTGGGGCTAATTCAGATGATGAATATTTGAACTCTTGAGAGTGTGAAAATGAAACCAAATGGACCCGCAAGGGTCCATTTGGTTTCATTTTTACGTTCTCAAGAGTTACATCTGGTTAGCCAACTTTCCATCATTTAGCCTGGGGACCACCTGGAACCTTCTCAGGGACCACTGGTGGTCCCCGGACCACCTGTTGAAAAGCACTGATTCAAGCCATGTAATAAGCATAACCAATTCAGTAGATCCTGTGATTTTTTGAGTCTCCTGGAGTCCATTAGGTCTATAGTAACAAATAAAAAATGAATCACCATATTGTTTTGTAAAAAAAAAAAAAAAGTTATATTTAAGAACATGCTCAAATGCAGCGCCCCCCTGTCAAAAATATCTAAAATCACTAAAGAAACCGGAATGTAAATCGATTAACACTCATCTTTTATTTTGTCTAATAACAATCTAAGACATGAACCTTGGTTGAAAACAAAACAAAACAAAACAAAACAAAAAATCAAAAACAAAGTTGTCCTTTAAGCACTTAAAGGGGCATTCCACTCATTTTCAAAAAAATCCTGAGAGGATACAAATGTGAACCAAATGGACCCTATAGCGGGTCCATTTGGTTCCATTTGTACCCTCTCAGAAAAAAAAGGGGTCTGAAAGAAAAATCATTAACATGGTGAAATACATCTTGATGATGTCATCAGATGTATTTCACCATGTTAATGTTTTTTTTTTTTTTCAGACCTCCATTCTTAGGAAATACAGAATTGGGGGAACTTATCATGTCCACATACACAACATCTCTAAGGTATATTAATGACATATTAAAATGTTGAAAATGGGTGGAGTTCCCCTTTAAACCCCATATCAGAATAATTGTTTTCCAGACTGTCTTTCTGTTTTCCAAACTACTCTACCTCATCGTTGACAGCTGTGATAGATACAGTACAGACGGTTAGAAGTGAAGTTCAGATACAGACAAAACAGTGGCAAACTGGCAGAAGAACAACATATGCTTATTTATTATTTTTTATGTCCTACTTTTGTACCGGTGAAACTACATATTTTCAATACAAGAAATAAATCTGCAGCTTGATAAGACTACAGATAACCAGCATTTCAATGTGACCAAGGTAAAATGTGTGCTCATCGACAACAGCAACAATATATTCATCATCTGAATTAGCACTCTTTAATTAAGAAAAAAAAAATCCAGCCTGGAATTGTGAATAAAACCAAAAGAATTCTTTAGTTTTAGGTCTTTTGGGACTAAAATGTCATCAAATGGTGGTCCGTGGCTCAAATGCTGAATAAATGGTGGTCCCTGGTGTCAAAAAGGTTGAAAACCCCTGATATATAGGATCTTAAGAAGATGAATGGGGGTTGTCACTGTAACTGTACGGTTTCTCTTCCTGGAAAGTTAGCGTTACCTGAAATGGAAACCGTTGTTATTGCACTGATGAACGAGACAAAAACTAAACTTGCAGCCCTCGTTTAGTCTATGGCAGTGGCCGGCAACCCAAGATGTTGAAAGAGCCATTTTCGACCAAAAATTAAATTCAAAATCTGTCTGGAGCCGCATTTTATTTATTTATTTTTTCTGAGAGTGTCCATTTGGTTAACATCCTCAAAGACAAATCATTAACATGGTGAAACACAACCTTTCTTCAGAAATGGAGTTTCTAAAAAAATAAAGGAGTTTTACAGAACTCCATTTCTAGTCCACACAACATCTCTAAGGTATATTAATGACATAGTAAACTGAGTAAACTTTGAAAATGGGTGGTTCTGATAACTGCTGGGCTTTTTTTGACATGGCCAAGTGCTACTTTAACTGGCAACTGTCAGACAGTGCAACACGTTTTGGGTGACTGAAATGTTTATATTATTTTGGTGCGGATCACCCCAGTGTGTGTATGTAATAATGCTACAGCCACTGAGCCACTAGGGCTGTGTTCTAGAGCCCAGTGTGTATGTAATAATGCTACAGCCACTGAGCCACTAGGGCTGTGTTCTAGAGCCCAGTGTGTATGTAATAATGCTACAGCCACTGAACCACTAGGGCTGTGTTCTAGAGCCCAGTGTGTATGTAATAATGCTACAGCCACTAGGGCTGTGTTCTAGAGCCCAGTGTGTATGTAATAATGCTACAGCCACTGAGCCACTAGGGCTGTGTTCTAGAGCCCAGTGTGTATGTAATAATGCTACAGCCACTGAGCCACTAGGGCTGTGTTCTAGAGCCGCAGGTTGCTGGCCCCTGGTCTATGGTATTGCGTGTTCTGTTGCTTTTCTGTAGCTTTATAATTTGAATAAATGTCCTGTCCAGACTAAACACTTTTTTACGTGAAGTCGCTGATGTATATTTTCTTGCGGGAGAAATACTGTACACACATCTGAAATAAAAATGTGTTCTAACAAGTTTAAATGCTCCGCAGTTACTCAATGGTAATAACACACTTCATTATCTCCAGTGGAAACTGCCCAAGATGCGGATTGGCCATCTGGAGTACAGGGAGTTTTCCTGGTGGCCTGTGCCAAGTAGTGGCCTGGACAGTTTTTTTTTTTTTTTTTTTTTTTTTTTTGCCATGATTCAAAATGCACTAGTGGCACTTCCAAAATGCACTAGAATGTACTAGATGCTCGCCTGGAACATAGATTTCAAAATGACCGTTAATCTTCTACATTCTCTAGTTGTGTAAATTAAGTTGGGCCAATTCACATGATGAATATTTTAACGCAAAAATGCAACGCAAAAATGAAACTAAATGGACCCGCAAGGGTCCATTTGGTTTCATTTTTGCGCTCTCAAAGAGTTACATCTGGTTAAACAGCTGCCCCCACACGGTGGCCTGGCAAAGGCAAAATTGTCCCGGTGGGAAAATATGTGCCAATCCGCCCCTAATTATTTGTAGATTTGTGTGAAAAGTGTCACAGTTGAAATGTGCACCACGACGGTTTTGACTTGCCAGTTCTAAAAATAATTAAGCGATCATTTCCAGTAGGTTGCTGCTTGTCATGCTAATCTTCTTGTCACATGCTGTGAGACAACTTGAGTTGATAAGCGTCCTCGGCCCCGACCGCACCGCAAGCACGCGATCCCTTTTAGGGCCTTGATACACCTAGCAATGTTTTGATCAATATCAACAAGCAACGTCAACTATCAACGTTGACTTTCCACCTTTCTATAGAAAAGTTGTGTGAAAATGATTCAATGCAAACTAAGGCTTCTTTTTTTCTGAGAGTGTACAAATGGAACCAAATGGACCTGTTGGGGTCCATTTGGTTCACAGTTGTACACTCTCAGGAAAAAAAAATGAAAATGGGTGGAATTTCCCTTTCAATGGGAGGTGTTGCCTGTTGCCATGTGTCTCATCATGTTGCCCGTTGATGTTGACATTGCTAGTTGATATTCATCAAAATATTGCTAGTGTAGCAGGGCCTTAAAATGGCAGCCCTGAAGCGATACAAATATTAACTATTTTTAAACTACAAACATACAGTATGTGTTTTAAATGTTCAATTCTAGTTGATGATATATTTATGAGGTAGAGTTCTCAACGGGCCTGAAGATTGAGGCCCGGCCCTAACTGATCAGGCCCAAAGCCCGGCCCGGCCCGACCAATTAGCATAGTTTTTAGGCCCGACCCGGCCCTATGTCGGGCCTGGTCGGGTTCGGGCAGAGTTTGAGAACTCTACACTGAGTAAAAGTGAAAATACCAATCAGCACCATCTTCATAAGAGGTAAATACACAGACAGAACAGAACTATTATTTTTATCATAATAAAATAATTCAATATATATTGCTTTTTTCATGGAGCCCTATAGGCCCGATCCGGCCCTACTGATCTACATACATTTTAGGCCCGAGCCTGACCCTAAAATGTCGGGTCGGGTCGGGCCTGGTCGGGTTCGGGCAGAGTTTGAGAACTCTAATATGAGGCTTATTAGCCTTGGATGGTTTTAAAGCATGTCTGGTGCTGCCACGGTGCTATCCTTGTGGAGTGGGCGAGGCCAACTGAACACTGTTTACACAGCGCAGACAACGCTCCAACTGATGTTCTTTATTTATGTTCTGTGAATAAAAAAACTCAATGAAACCACACAAAACACCTTTTTAAACACAATGATTTATGACAGCATGGATCTATTACAGTGTGTCCTTTTCGACAGCCACAGCTGTCTTCCTACTTAATGCTCATATCAATGGTAAATGGTGCATTTATATAACGCCTTTATCCAAGGCGCTTTACATAGATTGTGCATCACATTCACACACACACACACACACATTCATACACTGATGGCAGTGGAAACCATGCAAGGTACCTACTAGCACATCAGGAGCAATTAGGGGTTCAGTGTCTTGCTCAAGGACACTTCAACACTAACTCTGCAGGAGCCTGGGATCGAACCGGCAACCTTGTGGTTACCATCCGGTGACTCTACCTCTGAGCCACTGCCGCCCCTTATATCATATCAATGAAAATAAGTCAGCTCTGCTCTGGAACAACACCCTTTTATAGTGTCTCATAGTGAGTCTCATTTTCTGTATTCACTTTATCCACACGAGGGAGAAAAAGACCACATAATGAAATTAGTTTGAGACCCAAGCAGACTTCATAAGCGTATGGAATGGACACTGAACACAACTTTTGTTTTGAGTTCATTAATTAGAGAAATGTTTGTTTGTTTTTTTTTCTTCTTTTTTGTAGTTATGTCGGCTTAAAAACAAACAAACTGACCTTTAGGCACAAGCGTCTGTTTGCGAGGATGGAATAAAATCAAATAAAATCAAATTACGCTGGCTGATAGAACAGTTTTAACTACTTAGGGCTCCATTTTGGTTACATAAGTTGTCCCTGACACTGCCTGCAACCTGCAATCAATTCCCTTATTGTTATTTTCGTCACCTTTCCTTTTCCCTTAGCCACTATTCTTTATGCCCACACCATTATTTGTGACTGGAGGTGTGGTCATAGGTGTGTTTACTACGCAGTCCCTTAAGTTGCTAATTTCGTCAAATAGATTTGATTTCAAAGCACCCGCTAACCCATATGAAAAGGCAGAGCCACGTGGGGGCGTCTGTGCGCATTGGAGCTGCTGCATCAGTTCAATTCATCTCCTTATTTACTGGTTGTCCTATACAGCTTTAGATTGCCTGCTGTCTGTCACTTCCTTGTGTTTAGGTAACGTACCATAATTAAATACATTAATTCACTTGTGACGCATTGCTGCTGCTTTCACGTTTCCACCGAATTCCCACCAGTTACGCTTTGCTTGATCCCGCTTCGTACAGAAGACCTACCTGCATATTCTATACAGCATCTGAGAGAGTGATGTTTGCCCGTCACACTGCATTTTGAAATGTAAAAAATGGTCCAGAATTGACCGAGATATGAATGATCAAAAGACTGTTTTTGCCGAGAATTTCCCGATTGTTTTGCAATTTACTTTATAACGTTTCATAGACTTGGGATAAATGCACGCCACATACAGAAAAAAACATGGAACGTGTTTTTTCAACATAACATGTTGAATGGTAAGAAATGATCGAGAATTGACCGAGCTATAATTGTTTGAAAATACGAGCTATAATCGTTTGAGAATCAGCAGCCAGGCTGCGGGCTTAGGAGTAGGCATAGCAGTAGGGATAAGGGAAATAGATATGGGATGAATTAAAGGCAATGGCAAGACCAACACGGATTGGATGAAAGCTAAAAACGCCCAAACCACACCTATGCATAATGTAACTGGTCTAGGAGGTGTTTAAGGGAGATAGGATGGTAACGAAATTACCGACTTTATCGTGGGAACGCCTCTTCCCCAATGCTAAATGCCCTAATTGCGTATAACAGATGATGTAACCAAAATGGAGCCCTTAGTGTCAACTAGGGGTGTGGTATATCATTATCGTGATAATATCGTATACTTCCTCCCGCAATATACTGTATATCGTATATTCCCCAGCAAATATTGTGATATTTGCTCAGCAAATATCTCCGATCAGTGCTTCCTCAACAAATATCGTGATATTTGCTGAGTGATAATTCCAGGAGGAAAAACGGGTAAAATGTTAACTGACTTCTATAGCTGTTTCATTCCCAAAAAACAAACAAGATAAAAACAAAAGAGAATCAGTTGAGACAAATAAAAGCTAAGATTAATACCTGAGGATATACATTAGTAAGTTCTTTTTTTTTTCGTCTTTTAGTTTTTTATTCATTCATTTATTGTTTTTTGTTTTTGTTCTTCAGCTACAGTTACAGTATCATGATATATCGTTGATGAATTTCATGCAATATATTGATATATCGCAAATATCTCAATATATCAAATATCATGATATATTCATTATCGAAGGCCTAATATTGCCACCTATATCGTATTGTGAGGTACCAATATTGTCCAAGCCCTAGTGCCAACCCCTTACCCCTGTGTCTGATCACTGGTTAGACTGGTATATTCACCATAGTGTCAACCCCTTACCCCTGTGTCTGATCACTGGTTAGACTGGTATATTCACCATAGTGTCAATCCCTTACCCCTGTGTCTGATCACTGGTTAGACTGGTATATTCACCATAGTGTCAACCCCTTACCCCTGTGTCTGATCACTGGTTAGACTGGTATATTCACCATAGTGTCAACCCCTTACCCCTGTGTCTGATCACTGGTTAGACTGGCATATTCACCATAGTGTCAACCCCTTACCCCTGTGTCTGATCACTGGTTAGACTGGTATATTCACCATAGTGTCAACCCCTTACCCCTGTGTCTGATCACTGGTTAGACTGGCATATTCACCATAGTGTCAACCCCTTACCCCTGTGTCTGATCACTGGTTAGACTGGCATACAGTATCAGCCTGTTACCCCCAACAGTGACTAGACTGGCTCAAGTTCCATGTTGCAATTACCAACAGTCAATTAGCAACAAAATAAAAGGCATCAATATGGCTATGTATCCAGGGTTGGACTGAGAAAAAAACTTTCTTGACCCTGACATTCTCACAGAATTTTGGCCCAGAATGGCCTCCCACAACCTCCTAGTTGCCTGGAATTGTCTGAGGGGAAAGCTTTGAAAATGGCCTTTACAGTAAGTCCACCATTGACATTCTATTGAAGGCAACTATTTTCTAAATTTCATTGTGTTTTAAGTAGCAAGTGACGTATCAAACTAGAGAGATTTCATGGTGCTGAATCCATTCTTAGCATTAGTTATGCCCAAAAACACTCATTGGGTGAAATGTCGCCATAACAACGTGCCCAAATGTGCTGACCTCATCATATTTGTCAACACGGTTATGGCGGTTTCCAACCCAAGGAAGATGTTTTGGGCAAAAGTAATGCTTGGAATGGATTCAGCATCATGAAAACTCCATAGTTTGATATGCCACTTGCTACTTAAAGCACAATGAAATTTAGAAAATATTTGCCTCAAACCTTTCCCCTCAGACAATTCCAGGCAACTTTTTATCTGTTATTCAGGATATATTGAAGATACAAAATCAGCTGAGTTTGCTTTTTTTGCAATTAGTCCCAGGTTGACCCCTTCTATTCCATGTAATGCCTGTACTAATTGTATTTTACACTTATACTTCATGTGCACTCACACATTCATTTGTTTATTTCTCACTCTAAATGGAATGGCAGCAGAAACTCATTGGACAATGGATCCAGAACAGGCAGTGTCTCAGTAGAAGAAGTCCAAACCTATAAGAATGAATATGAATGCTATTAATATTAATGACAATAGTAATGGTCTACAAAATCCACCCATTTTCATCATTTTACTGTCATTAGAGATCCTGTGTGGAAAGAAGAAGAAGAAAAATGTAAAATGTAGCTCTGTCCAACTAATTGCAACAATGAGCTGCAAATTTACTACAGCATTTAATATACTTTTCAGATGCTCCACATTTCTGGTTTAAACACATTTTTATTGGTCTCGTGAAATATTCTAATTCATTGAAAAGGGATTTTGGATTTTCAGGAGCTGTATGCCATAACTATCAAGATAAAAGGGGGGGGGGGGGGGCAATATCTGATGTCTGATTCTTTTCAGGGGTCAGCTCAGCCGAGAGATTCTGATACCGATAGGGTAGGGGTTTTCAACAGGGGATTCCAGGTGGTCCCCAGGCTAAATGATGGAAAGTTGGTTAACCAAATGTAACTCTTTGAGAGTGTAAAGATGAAACCAAATGGACCCTTGCGATAGGTAATAAAGCAAAGTATTTTTCAACATATCTTCAAATAATACTCCCTAACTAACGTTCATGATGAAATGCGACCATAGTTTTGTCCATTTTCATAACATACCTTATCCCTGACGCTGCCAGAAGTCCGCAACAAATTCCCTTATTGCTATTTTCGTCGCCTTTCCTCTTCCCATAGCCACTATTCATTATGCCGACACCGTCATAGGCAGGTTTGTCACGAAGTCTCTTAAATTGCTAATTTTGTCCACTAGATTTGGGAAATAGATAACAGGATTTCAAAGCACCCGCTAACCTATAGGAGAAGGCAGAGCCAAGTGTGGGAATCTGTGCGCATTGGAGAGATGTCCACGTGGAACAGCTGGTGCATCAGCTCAATTCATCTCCTTATTTATTGATTATCCTATAAACAGAGGTAGATTGCCTGCTGTCGGTCACTTTCTTGTGTTTAGGTAATGTATCTACTATAATTAAATGCATTAATTTACTTGTGACGCATTGCTGCTGCTTTCACGTTTCCACCGAATTCCCGACAGTTACGTTTCGCTTGATTCCGCTTCGTAGAGAAGACCTACCCGCATATTCTATACAGCATCCGAGAGAGTGATGTTTGCCCGTCACACTGCATTTTGAAATGTAAAGAATGGTCCAGAATTGACCGAGATATGAATGATCAAAAAGACGTCTGTTTTGGACGAGAATTTCCCGACTTTTTTGCAATTTTTTTATAACGTGTTGTAGACTTGGGATAAATGCAGCGAGGCTGCGGGCTTAGGAGTAGGCATAGCAGTAGGGATAAGAGGAATAGATATGGGATGAATTAAAGGCAATGGCAAGACCAACAGGGATTGGATGAAAGCTAAAAACGGCCAAACCACACCTATGCATAATGTAACGGGTATAGGAGGTGTTTAAGGGAAATAGGATTGTAATGAAAATAGCAACTGTAGTGTGGGAACACCTGTTCCCAAATGCTAGATGCTCTAATAGCATATAAAGGGAGATGAGACGAAATTGGAGCCCTTTGTCTATGTCAGTGGTTTTCAACCTTTTTCATCCCAGGGCCCACCATTTATTCAGAATTTCAGCCACGGACCACCATTTGAGGACACTACGGGGCCCCACAGATGCCATAACTAAAGATTTCTTTTGCTTCTCTCCATGACCATTAATCTTCTAATTGTGGTGTAGATTTGGACTAATTCACATGAATATTTTAACTCTTGAGAGCGTAAAAATGAAACCAAATGGACCCGCCAGGGTCCATTTGGTTTCAATTTTACGTTCTCAAGAGTTACATCTGGTTAAACAACTTAGCTGGGGACCACCTGGAACCCTCTCAAGGACCACGAAAACCCCTGCTCTACCGCATTCTAGTGCATTTTGGATTCAATTTTACGTTCTCAAGAGTTACATCTGGTTAAAGGTAGGGGAAGTGATTTGAAATTCATGGTGTAGTACCAGCCTGGTGCACTAGGGGCCCCCAACAGTAGCTACACTATGTGAACCTGCTGCTCGCTCCTGATTGGAGGAGAATTGGTGGTGACCTGGGGAACTTTTATTAGCTCCTCTGCTAACGTGGGGGAGGGGGAAACTCCATATGTGGTTTCCACACCTTATAATAGAGCATTTTAACAGAAAAAAAACATTTTTTGGGTGATATCTGACAAAAGTGAAATCACTTCCCCTACCTTTAAACAACTTAGCTGGTGAGAACCGGTAATATTAAGGTGGTTTGAAAAGTGGCGCAGTGGCCCTTTAAGGGTTATATCAGATGGGTGGTGGAACGTACCATCTCTTCAGGCACAGGAGGGGTGGTGGAACGTACCATCTCTTCAGGCACAGGAGGGGTGGTGGAACGTACCATCTCTTCAGGCACAGGAGGGGTGGTGGAACGTACCATCTCTTCAGGCACAGGAGGGGTGGGGGTGTCCAGTTGAGGTGGAGAAGGAGGTGGTGTATCACTGTGGAAGACATAATGATGAGCTGTATTCATATAGCAGCACCGTCAAAAAAAAAAAAAAAAACACACACACCTGTGCACATCATCGTACTTCATCATTGTACGTCATCATCAAGAACAGTGGTGTCAGATGTCGAAATGATTGCGTTAACATGCTACCATTAGCATGTTAGCATTAACATTAGCATTCTACTATTAGCATGTTATATATATATATATATATATATATATATATATATATATATATATATATATATATATATATATATATATATATATATATATATATATATATATATATATATATATATATATATATATATACCGTAATTTCCGGACAATAAGCTGCTACTTTTTTCACATGCTTTTGACCCTGCGGCTTATACAACGGTGCGGCCAATCTATGGATTTTCTAGGTTCCAGTTGGGCTCCGCAGACTAAATGATAGAAAGTTGGTTAACCAGATGTAACTCTTTGAGAGCGTAAAAAAGTTGATATTCACCATATAAATTAGCACCACTTAATTAATAAGTCATAAGTCATGTTCATTTTGGTCTAATTTTGATGTTTTGCCTCTTTTGTTTGCAAAAATCCATCCTGGAATTGTGAACAAAACCAAAAGAAATCTTTAGTTTTGGGGTCTGTGGGGTGAAGATGAAAACCACTGCTCTAACATGAAGCACCTGACTATAAGCCTGGTGCGGCTTATAGTCAGGTGCGGCTTAGACAAGGAAAAATCAGTATTTTGCCCCAAATTTAGCTGGTGCGGCTTATATTCAGGTGCTTATAATCCGGAAATGACGGTACTGTATATATACAGTCATCAGTATTTTCATGTCATTGTGATGTCACTTACGGGGACTCGTGACAGCGTGTTCTGGGGACATATGGTCCGTCAATCACAGGCGGTTCTGTACAAACACACATGAAACACACATTCCGTCTTTTTAATACCATTTTAAATAAATTCATATTTACCATTTTAAAAACATTCATAATGTGAACATCCTCCAAAAACGACATAATAAAAATACAAATGAAAAAAAAAAGTTGCTGACTTTTTTTTTGTTAGATTTTTACTTGAATGAATGTTAGGGCTAAGGTCAGGGTTAGGGTGAATAAATACAGTCATGGAAAAAAAAAAATATTGTGTTTTTGGCGGTACAATCGCTATGATTTTTCACACAGTCATTGACCATAACATTAGGAAGAGACTGACGAAGCCCTTTTTTCAAATTAACAATTTGTTGATTAATAATGAATTTATTGGAGCATTCAATTTCCCCATTCGGTTAACATTGACAATTCCCTTTTCGGCCACAGGGGGCAATGCAAATAGCAAATGCATGCGCACACACACACACACACACACACACACACACACACACACACACACACACACACACACACACACACACACACACACACACACACACACACACACACACATCAAAATACTTGCATCTTGCATATTTACAACGTGTAAGGTCCTAGTCATTATAATTGTCCAAACAAATGTACCTTTAGTTGAGCCAGGCATTAAAATTAACAACAACTTGAAGAAAACAGGTTGGTCTAATAATTTTTGCCATGACTGTAAATAATAAAAAGTAACAAATCTAAAGTAATTTTTTCTCCCTGAGCCCAGCAGACTTGTCGGCTAGGCTAGAGACATTTGGCTGACTTATTTGTTTTGATTAGGTGTTCCTTCGCTGTCGTTTTTGCATGACTAGAATGTTGTTTCAACTAATCAGATTGCTTCCTACGGTTTTGGATGACACCAGAAATTTAGACGGTGGTCAGTGGCCATATATAGATGACTTTGGGGGTCCTTGACATGAAATGCTGAGGACCACTGACATAGTAAACTGTCAGAAGACATAGAAACTAAGACTGACTAATAGAAGAAACTAATAACATTCATTCATTTTGTTGATTAATCTGATTAAAAATGAAATTAACATTGATTCAACCCACTGAGCATTTTAAAAATGAAAAGAAAAAAAAAAAAAAAAAAAAAAAAAAAAAAAGAAGCTGGGTGTCTGTCACCAGAGCCATAGAGTATAGCACAAGCATTGGGGGCTTGTAGATCACCAGATCATTTTGATCCCCCCCCCCAAGATTATTTTTCTTTTTTAAATGTTACAAATCATGTACAGGAAGACATGGCATATGCCACTGAGTGGCGCGCTGCGAGCTTGTAGCTCTGATATTTTGGAAAATGTGTGTAAATGTGATGCAAATCTTGAATATATTCTGTCAGAAGTAAATATTTTGAACTAAAATCGTTGCTTCTGGGGGGGGGGGGGGGGGGGGGGATCCCTAGAACAACACGTTTTCAGATGGGGGTGGGTGGGGGGGTGGGGGGGTCCGCAGAGATTCTGGGGATCCTTGGCGTGAAATATGTTGAGCATCTCCGACACAGGAACATAGATTTTTCAGAAAAAAACTAGAATCTAGTGTCAGAAACTAGCATCAGAAACAGAAACTAGAAACTAATCAGAAACTAGAATCTAGTGTCAGAAACTGCAAATCAGGTGTCAAATAGAATACATTCTTAGATTTGCGCACCGTTTTCACAAAAGAAATCAGACCGGCGCGATATGAGCTTGTAGATCTGATTTTTTTCAATAGCTAAAGTGTAACATAATGCGTTGAACATCAAAACGTGCTCAGTACAGAAAGGCCGAATGCATGTTTCAATGAATAAATCAGGGGTTGTCAACGGGTGGTCCGGGGACCACCAGTGGTCCTTGAGAGGGTTCCAGGTGGTCCCCAGGCTAAATGATGGAAAGTTGGTTAACCAGATGTAACTCTTGAGAGTGTAAAAATGAAACCAAATGGACCCTTGCGGGTGCATTTGGTTTCATTTTCACACTCTCAAGAGTTAAAATATTCATCATCTGAATTAGCACTATTTAATTAAGAAGTCTACACTGTTTTGTTTGCAAAAATCCAGCCTGGAATTGTGAACAAAACCAAAAGAATTCTTTAGTTTTAGGTCTTTGGGGCTAAAATGTCATCAAATGGTGGTCCGTGGCTCAAGTGCTGAATAAATGGTGGTCCCTGGTGTCAAAAAGGTTGAAAACCCCTGGAATAAATGAACGGATCAAGCAGTAGAATGGGATATGTCTCGGTATACAGTACTTGACTTGAAGCGAGAGAAGGCGTGGTCCTTGGGGATGTCAGGGTACAGGTAGACCAGAGGGTTGCCTTGCTGCTGGAACTTGTAGTTGTAGACCTCGTCCGCGATGGACACGCCCTTGGCCTGCTCCTTGGGCTTCACCCCCGCTAGATCGTCCCTGGTGTACGGCTGCACCGCGCGCACCGTGGCTATACGTGCACGCACGCACGCACGCGCGCACGCACGCACACACACACACACACACACAGATTTGATATATTCATTCAAGCAGGGGCGGATCTAGGCATGGGCATGTGTGTGTGTGTGTGTGTGTGGGGGGGGGGGGGGTCAGGGGGGCAATGCCCCCCATAAATACTGTGACCGGCTGCCCCACCCAACATGACTGCATGCAAACAACCCACATTTCAAAGATATTTTAAATTGAAGTGCTTATATTTAAAATGATTTGAAACACTACTACTGCTACTAACTAACTACAGCTGTGTCACCACTAAACCAACAGCATTTCATCATTGAAAACAGAAAAACTCTCTGAGTCAGACCTTTAGCTTTATGCATGCTGCGTGTCTGTTGCAACTTCAACAACAACTGATGTTATTATTGATGCTTTACTTGACTAATAAAAGTCCTGTAACTGAAAATGGCATGGGTGATATATTGATTCCTCTGCACTTAAACAAAGTTCTAAGTATAAGATTGCCTTACAAAGTGCATTATAAGGCAGGGCATTCAGAAAGGATCCGTTTTGATAATGGCTGGTATTCTCGAACAGTTATGACATCGCCAGGTATGCACTTTAGGCTTTTGGTCTACTACCTACTAATTACCTCTGTGTCCGATGCGTTCCACCCAGCTGAAGGTAATGGCTCCGTCTCTGTAGCTGTCGCTGAAGCGAAGCAGAAACGTTCCGTTTGGTTTGTCCATCAGCAGAGCCCCGGCTGCCTCTTTACTCACAAACCCCATGATGTACCTGAAAGCATCCGTAGAATACAGTACAACTCCCATGATGCACCTGAAACCATCCGTAGAATACAACTCCCATGATGCACCTGAAACCATCCGTAGAATACAACTCCCATGATGCACCTGAAACCATCCGTAGAATACAACTCCCATGATGCACCTGAAACCATCCGTAGAATACAACTCCCATGATGCACCTGAAACCATCCGTAGAATACAACTCCCATGATGTACCTGAAAGCATCCGTAGAATACAACTCCCATGATGCACCTGAAACCATCCGTAGAATACAACTCCCATGATGCACCTGAAACCACCCGTAGAATACAACTCCCATGATGCACCTGAAACCATCCGTAGAATACAACTCCCATGATGCACCTGAAACCATCCGTAGAATACAACTCCCATGATGCACCTGAAACCATCAATAGAATACAACTCCCATGATGCACATGAAACCATCCGTAGAATACAACTCCCATGATGCATCTGAAACCATCAATAGAATACAACTGCCATGATGCATCTGAATCACATGCACCAACAGTGCCTCCAGGCTTGAAGCTGTGGGCCCTGGTGGCGAAAAGTGGAAGTGCAGCCCTATAATGGAAGTGAACGGGCTTCATGACGTCACAGGTGTCATGGCGGCACACTGGTGACCACCAAAATTTGGTGTCCGGAAGTTGCCTACAATGTTATTCCAATGGGAACTTCCGGCAGTCTCCCGGGTGCTTCAAAACGCCACTGAGCAACTTATATTGAAATGAACGGCAAGGGGGCGGGGCTATCGCTCGAGTCCGCTCTCTATATTTTATTACTCTATGATCTGAATCCATTCATAGAATACAAATCTCAGAATGCACCTGAAACCATCCAGAGAATACAAATCCCATGATTCACCTGAAACCATCCATAGAATACAACTCCCATGATTCACCTGAAACCATCCATAAAATACAGATCCCACAATGGACCCAAACCATCCATGCACTACAAATCCCATGATACACCTGAAACCATCCATAGAAGACAAAACCCATGATCCAAACTAGGGAATAAAAAAAAAAAAAAAAAAAAAAAAAAAAAAGTTCAACAAACTTGCCGCTATATCCATGTCCTAATATGAAATCAGGAATAAATAAACTAAATAAATCGATAAATTAATGTTTTGCATTCTAGTTTAATACATCAAAAGCTCAAAAACAATCATCAACAACAACAACACAACAGTATCAACTCACCCTGCATCCCAGAGTTCCAGCAGGTTGGTCGTTTTGATCAATTCCAGGATCCCATTGATCCAAAACCACACACCATCATTCTAGACAAAAACATATTATTTATATATTAAACCATATGTCTTGTCCTGGACATGTGCGTGTGTACGTGTGTGTGTGTGTGTGTGTGTGTGTGTGTGTGTGTGTGTGTGTGTGTGTGTGTGTGTGTGTGTGTGTGTGTGTACGTGCATGTGTGCATGTGCGCATGCATGCGTGTGTGTGGCTGTGACACGCCCACCTTGCAGAAGCGTCCCCAGGTGATGATGTCATCAGGGTCATCTGCAAGGATGTAAACAAACATGTCACGCCTGGGTTGCTATATAGTCCAGTAGTAATAGGGTTACACCCGGAACAAATTAGTAACAAGCTGAAAATTTCAGGATATGTTCAGAATACCTTTAGGAATGACATACTAAAAGTCCCCGTGAATCCCCCTTGTGCTCTCTGAGATATTCAAGATGGCGTACAACTTGCCTATTAGATATAATGGCCCTAATTGGGGGTGAAAAAGGCAAAATTTTAAACTGAGAGATATTTCTACGAAAATTCACAGGTTGATCAATTATATAAATACAAGCATTTTTTGTATTGGAACTTCCCGTGAAATCCAATATGGCTGCCCAATATGGCGACCACAATATTAGTGTATTGGCTATTAGATATAATGGGGGGTGAATAGGGCAAAAAATTAAACTGAGAGATATTTCTACAAAAATTCACAGGTTGATCAAGTATATAAATACAAACATTTTTTGTATTGGAACTTTCCATGAAATCCAATATGGCCGTCCAATATGGCGACCAGAATATTAGTGTACCTGTACTATAGTATTAGTGCTAATATTAAGAATGCCATATTGGGCGGACATATTGGATTTCATAGAAAGTTGCAATACAAAAAATGTTTGTATTTATATAATTGATCAACCTGTGAAGTTTCGTCGAAATATCTCTCAGTTCAATTTTTTGCCCTATTCACCCCCCATTATATCTAATAGCCAATACACTAATATTGTGGTCGCCATATTGGGCAGCCATATTGGATTTCATGGAAAGTTCCAATACAAAAAATGCTTGTATTTATATAATTGATCAACCTGTGAATTTTCGTAGAAATATCTCTCAGTTTAAAATTTTGCCTTTTTCACCCCCAATTAGGGCCATTATATCTAATAGGCAAGTTGTATGCCATCTTGAATATCTCAGAGAGCACAAGGGGGATTCACGGGGACTTTTAGTATGTCATTCCTAAAGGTATTCTGAACATATCCTGAAATTTTCAGCTTGTTACTAATTTGTTCCGGGTTTGACTACATTTTGAGCTAATGGTTCGGCCTCCTGCAACAGCACAGTCGTAGCATACTGAGACACTACACTGTCTCTGTGCATTCTATGATCCTATAGTTTACTGAGACACTACACTGTTTCTGTGCATTCTATGATCCTATAGTTTACTGAGACACTACACTGTCTCTGTGCATTCTATGATCCTATAGTTTACTGAGACACTACACTGTCTCTCTGCATTCTATGATCCTATAGTTTACTGAGACACTACACTGTCTCTGTGCATTCTATGATCCTATAGTTTACTGAGACACTACACTGTCTCTCTGCATTCTATGATCCTATAGTTTACTGAGACACTACACTGTCTCTCTGCATTCTATGATCCTATAGTTTACTGAGACACTACACTGTCTCTCTGCATTCTATGATCCTATAGTTTACTGAGACACTACACTGTCTCTCTGCATTCTATGATCCTATAGTTTACTGAGACACTACACTGTCTCTCTGCATTCTATGATCCTATAGTTTACTGAGACACTACACTGTCTCTCTGCATTCTATGATCCTATAGTTTACTGAGACACTACACTGTCTCTCTGCATTCTGTGATCCTATAGTTTACTGAGACACTACACTGTCTCTCTGCATTCTATGATCCTATAGTTTACTGAGACACTACACTGTCTCTCTGCATTCTATGATCCTATAGTTTACTGAGACACTGTCTCTCTGCATTCTATGATCCTATAGTTTACTGAGACACTACACTGTCTCTGTGCATTCTATGATCCTATAGTTTACTGAGACACTACACTGTCTCTCTGCATTCTATGATCCTATAGTTTACTGAGACACTACACTGTCTCTCTGCATTCTATGATCCTATAGTTTACTGAGACACTGCACTGTCTCTCTGCATTCTATGATCCTATAGTTTACTGAGACACTGTCTCTCTGCATTCTATGATCCTATAGTTTACTGAGACACTGTCTCTCTGCATTCTATGATCCTATAGTTTACTGAGACACTGCACTGTCTCTCTGCATTCTATGATTCTATAGTTTACTGAGACACTACACTGTCTCTCTGCATTCTATGATCCTATAGTTTACTGAGACACTACACTGTCTCTCTGCATTCTATGATCCTATAGTTTACTGAGACACTACACTGTCTCTGTGCATTCTATGATCCTATAGTTTACTGAGACACTACACTGTCTCTGTGCATTCTATGATCCTATAGTTTACTGAGACACTACACTGTCTCTGTGCATTCTATGATCCTATAGTTTACTGAGACACTACACTGTCTCTCTGCATTCTATGATCCTATAGTTTACTGAGACACTACACTGTCTCTGTGCATTCTATGATCCTATAGTTTACTGAGACACTACACTGTCTCTCTGCATTCTATGATCCTATAGTTTACTGAGACACTACACTGTCTCTCTGCATTCTATGATCCTATAGTTTACTGAGACACTACACTGTCTCTCTGCATTCTATGATCCTATAGTTTACTGAGACACTACACTGTCTCTCTGCATTCTATGATCCTATAGTTTACTGAGACACTACACTGTCTCTCTGCATTCTATGATCCTATAGTTTACTGAGACACTACACTGTCTCTCTGCATTCTGTGATCCTATAGTTTACTGAGACACTACACTGTCTCTCTGCATTCTGTGATCCTATAGTTTACTGAGACACTACACTGTCTCTCTGCATTCTATGATCCTATAGTTTACTGAGACACTACACTGTCTCTCTGCATTCTATGATCCTATAGTTTACTGAGACACTGTCTCTCTGCATTCTATGATCCTATAGTTTACTGAGACACTACACTGTCTCTGTGCATTCTATGATCCTATAGTTTACTGAGACACTACACTGTCTCTCTGCATTCTATGATCCTATAGTTTACTGAGACACTACACTGTCTCTCTGCATTCTATGATCCTATAGTTTACTGAGACACTGCACTGTCTCTCTGCATTCTATGATCCTATAGTTTACTGAGACACTGTCTCTCTGCATTCTATGATCCTATAGTTTACTGAGACACTGCCTCTCTGCATTCTATGATCCTATAGTTTACTGAGACACTGCACTGTCTCTCTGCATTCTATGATCCTATAGTTTACTGAGACACTACACTGTCTCTCTGCATTCTATGATCCTATAGTTTACTGAGACACTACACTGTCTCTCTGCATTCTATGATCCTATAGTTTACTGAGACACTACACTGTCTCTGTGCATTCTATGATCCTATAGTTTACTGAGACACTACACTGTCTCTCTGCATTCTATGATCCTATAGTTTACTGAGACACTACACTGTCTCTCTGCATTCTATGATCCTATAGTTTACTGAGACACTACACTGTCTCTCTGCATTCTATGATCCTATAGTTTACTGAGACACTACACTGTCTCTGTGCATTCTATGATCCTATAGTTTACTGAGACACTACACTGTCTCTCTGCATTCTATGATCCTATAGTTTACTGAGACACTACACTGTCTCTCTGCATTCTATGATCCTATAGTTTACTGAGACACTACACTGTCTCTGCATTCTATGATCCTATAGTTTACTGAGACACTACACTGTCTCTCTGCATTCTATGATCCTATAGTTTACTGAGACACTACACTGTCTCTCTGCATTCTATGATCCTATAGTTTACTGAGACACTACACTGTCTCTCTGCATTCTATGATCCTATAGTTTACTGAGACACTACACTGTCTCTCTGCATTCTATGATCCTATAGTTTACTGAGACACTACACTGTCTCTCTGCATTCTATGATCCTATAGTTTACTGAGACACTACACTGTCTCTCTGCATTCTATGATCCTATAGTTTACTGAGACACTGTCTCTCTGCATTCTATGATCCTATAGTTTACTGAGACACTGCACTGTCTCTCTGCATTCTATGATCCTATAGTTTACTGAGACACTACACTGTCTCTCTGCATTCTATGATCCTATAGTTTACTGAGACACTACACTGTCTCTCTGCATTCTATGATCCTATAGTTTACTGAGACACTACACTGTCTCTCTGCATTCTATGATTCTATAGTTTACTGAGACACTACACTGTCTCTGCATTCTATGATCCTATAGCTTACTGAGACACTACACTGTCTCTCTGCATTCTATGATCCTATAGTTTACTGAGACACTACACTGTCTCTGCATCCTACATGTGTTTGCATTGTCTTTAAGTCATTTAAAGTCACTTGCAGACAGACAGACAGACAGACAGACAGACAGACAGACAGACAGACAGACAGACAGACAGACAGACAGACAGACAGACAGACAGACAGACAGACCGGTCAGCTTGTGTTTGATAGCGTTCAGTTGCAGGTCGTCGAGGCCCCGTCTGCTGATGCACTTGAACTGCCAGCTCAACACATCTGACAGGACCTGCCATGGCAATGGAGGAGGCTTGACGAACAACGACAGGTCCTAAAGTCAAAAAAAAAAAGAAAAAAAAAAAAAAAAAAAAACACAGGTCCTAAAAACAGTCCTAGAAACATAGCGGACAGGACGACATGGCAATGTGTGTGCGTGTGTGTGTACCTGTTCAGGGCCCACCATGCTGTACCAGAGGACTGAGGCCCAGGCTGCAGGATACTGACAAGCGCTGGACACCACTACCACTGGTAGACTGTAGGCCTACAACAGAGTGCATTATGGTTCATGTAGTTAATGCTTTATACCACTACCACTGGTAAACTGGAGGCCTACAACACAGTGCATTATGGTTCATGTAGTTACTGCTTTTGCCACTACCACTGGTAGACTGTAGGGCCACAACCCAATGCATTATGGTCCATGTAGTTACTGCTTTATGCCACTACAACTCAATGCATTATGGTTCATGTAGTTACTGCATTATACCACTACCACTGGTAGACTGTAGGCCTACAACACAGTGCATTATGGGTCATGTAGTTACTGCTTTATGCCACAAACAACACAGTGCATTATGGTCCATGTAGTTACTGCTTTATACCACTACCACTGCTAGTGGTATAAAGCACTAACAGAGTGCATTATGGTTCATGTAGTTAATGCTTTATCACTACTGCTGGACATTGGTAGACTACAACACAGTGCATTATGGGTCATGTAGTTAATGCTTTATCACTACCACTGGACACTGGTAGACTACAACACAGTGCATTATGGGTCATGTAGTTAATGCTTTATCACTACCACTGGACACTGGTAGACTACAACACAGTGCATTATGGGTCATGTAGTTAATGCTTTATCACTACCACTGGACACTGGTAGACTACAACACAGTGCATTATGGTTCATGTAGTTACTGCTTTATACCACTACCACTGGTAGACTGTAGGCCTACAACACAGTGCATTATGGGTCATGTAGTTAATGCTTTATCACTACCACTGGACACTGGTAGACTACAACACAGTGCATTATGGGTCATGTAGTTAATGCTTTATCACTACCACTGGACACTGGTAGACTACAACACAGTGCATTATGTTTTATGTAGTTACTGCTTTTGCCACTACCACTGGTAGACTGGAGGCCCACAACCCAATGCATTATGGTTAACGTAGTCACTGCCGAACCTTACCTGTATGTCCACCTGTAAGCCATCCTTGTGCAGCTGAGTGACAAACTTAATAAGGTGCAGTTCCTCTGTGACAGCTACTGGACCCTGAAGTTAAACAAAATATATTAAAAAAAGATGGCAGACGGTCAGTGATTGGCTCCACAGTAGCGAGGGGTTCAAATGTCAATGATTGGCTTGGCTCTGTAGTGGGAGGGCTTAAATATCCTAGGCATTCGGTGATTGGCTGCAATGTTTAAGACGGCATACCTCAGTAGACCTCCTGCTTTTCTCCTTGAGCGACTGCAGGCAGAAAAAACAAACAAACAAAGATATGAACTTTGGAATGTGCATGTGCAAGTGCGTGCAAAATGTAGCACCGTTTTTAGAGTTCAGGAAAACGGCCGCAACTAAACCTAGCTTTAGCCCTAAACTTAGCCTCAGCAAAACCTACGCCTGAACGGCTTGACGGCAGCAGCACGGGAGAGCAGGTGAAACACGACATGACAAACATTTAAAAACTTTACGGACTTTACGGACATTAAAAACTTTGAACGAAAGAACAACTTCGAACGAACAATTTAATCATGCCGCCTAAGATGGTGCAGTGGCGTGCACAGAGATTTTGAAGGACAGGTGCTCAAATGTTACCAGGAGGGCATCCCAGAAATTTTGGGGGGTTTCGGGGGGTTAAAAACGCATAGATAACTGCATTTCAGCATCTACAAGTACAACTATTCAAACACATTAGGATACTGCTATATAAAATGGTTTGAAGAAAATAAACACACAAGAGAATAATGGCTTCTTCGCCACTGATTGTATTTCAAACTCAAGGGGAGAGCAAATTCCACTCTATCCCTTTAAAACAGGCCTTGACTCTTGTGGACAACAGTGCCATCTTCTGGCACAAAGTGGTAGTTTTTTATTAAACAGAGTGCTTTTAAAAGGGCATGTTGGTCCAGAGAGGGCCACTTGGGGGTGCTCAAGCACCACTTGGCGTCTATCTGTGCACGCCACTGCCCTGGTGTCAAAACGTTTGAAAACCCACGGCTGTATGTTGTCCTCACCAGCACGGAGTCTGAAGACTGTCCAAACTGCACCACCAGTCCACCGCCACGGCTCTCCACGTCCATGACTTTACTTTGGTCTTTTCCGTCTTCGAACACGAATTCGCGAAACCTGAGGATATTTACATGAAGCAGAGTTTCAAGGAACAGGCTAACAGCACATACACCAAAGCCCCCCTCATTCTGATTGGATGAAAGGCTTTTCTCCCAAATAAAAGCCCCAAAGTTAAACTATTTTTTTTCCCAGGGGCTCACTGGGGACAGGGAAGAACCCCTTATATTAGTGGTTTTCAACCTTTTTGACGCCAGGGACCACCATTTATTCAGCATTTGAGCCACGGACCACCATTTGATGATATTTTAGCCCCAAAGACCTAAAACTAAAGACATTTTTTGGTTTTGTTCACAATTCCAGGCTCGATTTGGGGGAAAGAAAACAGTGTAGACTTCTTAATTAAATAGGGCTAATTCAGATGATATTAACTCTTGAATATTTTAACTCTTGAGAGCGTGAAAATGAAAAAGGTTTCATTTTCACGCTCAAGAGTTACATCTGGTTAACCAACTTTCCATCATTTAGCCTGGGGACCACCTGGAACCTTCTCAAGGACCACTGGTGGTCCCCGGACCACCTGTTGAAAACCCCTGCCTATGGTTATCACACTCTACAGTAGGGAGAATTAGCCAAAAAACTAATAACAAAATAACAATATTTGAATTAAGTGAAATCACCTACTACAGGTATACCTTTAATATGTAAGGGATAACACCCGACGAGCCGGTATTTGTTTCCTAATAACATGGCTTACGTCAGTGGTTTTCAACCAGTGGTCCGAGGACCACCAGTGGTCCTTGAGAGGGTGATGGCAACGGCATGTAAACAACCAAATACGTAGCTAAGTGCTAACCAAATGGACCCGCTAACGGCGTGCTGGAACTAAATGCGGAAGCGCACCGCGGGCTTACAGTACGTCAGTGGTTTTCAACCAGTGGTCCGAGGACCACCAGTGGTCCTTGAGAGGGTGACGACAACGGCATGTAAACAACCAAATACGTAGCTAACCAAATGGACCCGCTAACGGCGTGCTGGAGCTAAATGCAGAAGCGCAGCACGGATTGATATGAACACAGCTGTTTGCACTTTGGGGAACTTGTTTATGCAGCGGTCAATAATAGCGCAGAGCGGTGATTATAGTGTATTATGTGACCGCTCACGTGACGTGAACGCTGGCTTCTGATTGGAGCATTCATTCAAGCCATGTAATAATACATTTAATGAATCTTCCGCCTTTATTATCTCATTAAAACAAATAATTAAATAAACCTACAACCCAGCTTTATGAGATAATATAAATGTTGTTATAGGCCTAGAGCAGGGGTTTTTAACAGGTGGTCCGGGGACCACCAGTGGTCCGTTAGAGGGTTCCAGGTGGTCCCCAGCTAAGTTGGTTAACCAGATGTAACTCTTGCGAACGTAACTCTCAAGAGTTAAAATATTCATCATCTGAATTAGCCATTTTGGAATGTATCTTTTGCTTGTTTTGTTTCCCAAATCCAGCCTGGAATTGTGGGCAAAAGCAAAATAAATCTTCAGATTTGGGGTCTGTGGGGCTAAAATATCCCCAAACGGTGGTCCATGGCTCAAATCCTGAATAAATGGTGGTCCCTGGGATGAAAAAGGTTGAAAGCCCTTGGCCTAGTCCCTAGAGTTATTATTGTGAATGATAAAGACACATACCCTTTAACACTGCTGCTGTGGATGAAAAAAGAAAAAAAGAAATGCATACATTAGGAGTAAAAACCACATTCTCATGAATAATCAATCAAACAAAATGTGATAATAATAGACATTGTTCACTCACGCCTGAAGAACTGCCTCCACTTTGAGAAGAAACCTGAATTCTTGGAGTTTGGCCAGAAACCTGAACACAGTGGGAGGAATAATGAGCACTGTTGTACAGATCATTATTAGTATACTACTGTATGTTACATACTCAGGGCTTAATTTATGCCGGAACAAGCCGGAACGCCATTCCGGCTTGGGCCAAATGCGTTCCGGCTTGGGGAACTTGCGTTCCGGCTGCGTCCGTGAGCTGTCACTGCGCTCCCCCACCTGCAGAGACCGATCCAGCCTCGTTCATTACTGTTGTTGCTAGGATACCCGTACAGACACAGTACTAGGCATAGATCTGGTACTAGTCCTTCCCAGCTATGGGGCTTATTCCCAGCTACGGATTATGATCGCTAGGTATCTAGGAAGCGGACGGACCCCTTATGGGTCCTTACATTTTGTGGTCTCGATTCTCTGAAAACACAAGCACATTGCGCTACGGATTGAGCTTGTGGATCGGCTGTGTGTGGCATAGTAGTGCAACACACACACACACACACACACACACACACACACACACACGCGCGCGCGCGCACACATGCACGCACACGCACACACACACACACACACACACACACACACGCACACACACACACACACGCACACACACACACGCACGCACACACACACACACACGCACACGCACACACGCACGCACGCGCGACACACCACACAATATTCTGCCCAAAAAACGACTTTTCGGCAGGCGTGCGCACGTGCACGCACATGCACGCGCGTCCCGCACGTGCACGCGCGCATGCATGTGTGTGAGGTGCGTTCCGGCACCTTCCGAGTTACAAATTAAGCACTGTACATACTGTATATTAAAAGGATCCCTGGATAATGAGACAAATATGGATAAATACATTATACTTGTCTTTTTTTGTTTTTACAACTTAATTAGAAGCAAACGTTCTCGAAGCTCGCTCGGGAATTCCTCAAACCCCCAATATCAGGCCTACTATACAGCACTATAGTGATAAATTGTGTCATAGCAGCCGCGCTTCCTGTAAGGGTTGTCGTTCTAAAATGCGGCAGCTTAACGCGTTTTGGTGTTTTATCTGTTGAAAAACAGCAGATCTACAAGCTCATATCGCGCCACCGAGTGGCGCAATATGAGCTTGTAGTTCTGCTGTTTTTGAAAAACTGTGAAAATGTGCTGCAAATCTCTGAATACATTATTTTGGAAGAAAACATTTTTAACCTCATCTAACTTTTAGATGAGGTTCTGCAGCTAAATAATAGATATTTCTGGGGGTCCTTCCTATGAAATATGTTAAGCATCACTGACACAGAAAGAGATTTTTCCAAAAAACTACAGTAGAACCTCGCGCCAGGGACTAGAATTTAGTGTCACAAACTAGAATTTAGTGTCATGGACTAGAATCTAGTGTCGGGAACTAGAATCTAGTGTCAGAAACTGGAATCCAACTTCAGAAACTACAATCTACTGAGAGGAACTAGAATCTACCGTGGGGGACTAGAATCTAGCATGAGGAACTAGAATCTAGCGTCAGAAACTAGAATCTAGCATGAGGAACTAGAATCTAGCGTCAGAAACTAGAATCCAGCATGAGGAACTAGAATCTAGCATCAGAAATTAGAATCTGAACAGGACACAATGGGTTAAAGTCCCTATTATAGCGGTACAGATGGTACAGATGGATCCAGGACTCACCTGAGCTTGACTGAGAACTGAGTCTTAGTTTTCACAACCAGCGGGCGATGAGGCAGAGACGACATGCAGGGCTGTCTCTCTACTACCAGAGCACTGGGGGAAGAACAAACAGGTGGATATTAGGAAGGACATTGCTCCCCTAAATGCCTAGACTGCCCCACCAAACACGATGGCATGCAAAACAACCCAAGATATGTCAGTGCTTATATCTAAAAAGTATTTGAAACACTACTATACTGCTACTAACTACCATGGTCTCACCACTAAACCAACAGCATTTCACCATTGAAAACAGAAAACTCTCTGAGTCAGACCTTTAGCTTTATTCATGCTGCGTGTCTGTTGCAACTTCAACAACAACAACTGATGTTATTATTGATGCTTATACTTGCCTAATAAAAGTCCTGTGCAAGATATAAATCTTGTGGGTCACAGAGCTCAAGAATTTAAATGGAAATGGTACGGGTGCGGCTTCGTCGGCGATGAAGCCGCACCCGTACCATTTTCGTTCTGCCCCCCCCCACACCAATTTGGAAATAATACATCCGGGCCTGCTGCCAGCTTGTGAACTTCTGCGCCAGACATGCCCATGCTCATTCATTTTCCACATAGACTTTTCGAAAATGGTTAATAAAAACACGACTGCGCCACGGCCAAAGCCAACTCGGGTCGTGACAAATCATGACAACAAACACAATATCAAAAGTTTAAAAAAGTAACGCACATCCTTAACTGGTGCTGAGCCCAAAAAACTGCAAAAACACAGCAAACGTGGACAAAAAGGAGAGAAGGGGCTCGCAACTCACTTTAAAGTGCTCCAAAGTGCTTCGAAAAGTCTATGTGGAAAATGAATGAGCATGGGCATGTCTGGCGCAGAAGTTCACCAGTTAAGGATGTGCGTTACTTTTTTAAACTTTTCATTATAACCGGACTCTGTACCTGTGTTTGATAACAGCACTCCCGGTGTGACTCCATTGAAGCGACAAGCAGAAGTAAACAATGAATATGGAAGGTACAGCGTATCTCCACAACACACGAGAATACTCCACGGAAGACTACGAGAGGATCCTCCTGAAGGAGTCGTTGTTCACTGGTGGTCTATCTGCACAACTGACGGAAACCAACACAACTACGACAACGAAAAAGACACTAAAGAAACTGTACAGTCAGGAAACCAGACTACATCTCCACGCCGTGATGCTCAGTGACTATCTCAGAGCCAAACGGATCCCGAAAGGACTGAGAATTGAAAAGAGCCCGATGATCGGTAAGGAGAATGACATTTTCTGCCAAAAGTGGTGCGAGATCACAAACAAATGTTCCTTTGATTTAATGGCACTAACAATTGAAGAATGCGCCTCCCAATTAACAAATGTGCGTGCATCCATACAAGAAAATATGAAAATCTTTGAGAACATGGACAAACAACTTGTGACCACAATAACAAATGAATTGGAGGAATTTAAGAACAAAGTGGAGAAGGAAACTAAAGCTAAAAAAATGTGGAAATTCCAAAGAGATGCTAATGATTATGAAAAAAATGAAGTTTATGCATGGAGGATACCCAAGGATAAACGGGGAAGAAATGTACCCATGACCAATGGTGTGATCTACTCCTCCAATACAGATCTCGACACAATGTCGGAGACCAGTGGACCTACATCCACCGAGCCCAGTTTTTTAGAACGGGGCGACCAGCGAGACCGAGGAGGACCGACAATACGACGAGGACGTGGAAGAAATGCCGCAGGGGGCAGAGGAAGAGGAAGAAGCCAGAGGACCTACTACAACACCCGGAACGCCACCAAGTGGTCAACATCATGAACTTGAGTGACAAACCGCTCTCTAATGCATGTGAGTCAGCACTTAAAAAAGGCTTATCTTTTGTTCCCACCACAGACTGCAACGAATTCAACACAATCATTGACTTTCAAAAATTCTTTCGGTCCATAAGACTTAAGGAGTTCTTTGGAAATAAGAGGGTGGATATATCTGATGCAGTTGAGCTTTCAAATGATGAAAACATAATAGAATCAACACCTGTGATTAATGCAGGTCCAGAAGCTCGGGATAAATTCCGTGCAAAATCAACCTTTATACCACCCAAACACAGGAATGCGTCCATAGACACATATTGTAGATTAGTAGAACAACATGTAATAAACATCCTCAAAAAAGAGAACGACACAAAGTACGTAACAATCTCACAAAAGAAGAAAGGGAAGCAATAAATATGTTGTCAAAAGACCCCACCTTGATTGTGAAGAATGCAGATAAGGGAGGAGCGATTGTGGTTCAAAACAGGAGTGACTATGAAAAAGAAGTCTATCGCCAATTGGGTGACACGAAACATTACAAAGAACTGTCTGGAAGCCCTACATCTACTTACAAAAAAGAAATCCATGGTCAATTAAAAGACTTACTGGACAATGGTCTCCTAACCAAAAAAGAATATAATTATCTAAAAGTTGATCATCCCACCACTCCTGTTTTTACTGTCTGCCTAAAGTACATAAAGACCCTGTGAAACCTAAAGGCCGACCTATAGTGGCAGCTATAGGATCTCTCACAGAGAATATTTCTTCCTATGTGGATCACTTCTTACAACCCATAGTGAAATCTCTCCCATCCTTCACACAGGACTCCACGGACCTGCTCAAGACTCTGAAGTCAATCCAGGACCCAACTGATGTCACGTACATGGCCTGCCTGGATGTAGAGTCCTTATACACCTCAGTACCCCACACGGGGGCACTCGAATCCCTTACACTGTTCTTGGACCGGAGACCTTCTGATGCTACACCAGAGACCTGTGTTCTGGTAGGACTGACAGAGACTCTACTCACTCACAATTATTTTATGTTCCAAGACAAGAACTATCTACAAATAAAAGGAGTGAGTATGGGCAGCAAAGCTAGTCCATCCATAGCCAACATCTACATGGGACTATTTGAAGAAAACTTTGTTTTCAATACAGACAATGCATACTTACCATACATTAAAATGTGGAAAAGGTACATCGATGATATTTGCTTTTTGTGGACTGGGGATGAAGAGACACTTCTCAAGTTTTTTGATTTCCTTAATCAGAAAAATGAACATCTAAAGTTTACTATTGAATATGACCGTTACCAAGTAAATTTCTTGGACATAAAAATCAACAAAGAACTAGACACCTTTCAAACAGATGTCTACAGGAAACCATGTTATAGAAACTCTCTATTGAGAAGTGAGTCTTTTCATCCCACCCCCCTAAAAAATAGCCTACCTATCAGCCAGTTCTATAGAATCCGTAGGATTTGCAGCACAGAGGAGTCATTCAAAGAACAAACAAAAACATTGAAAACTATGTTCAAAACAAGAGGGTACACTGAAGATGTTCTAGACAAAGCAATAAGTAAAGTAAGTCAAAAAACGCAAGAAGAGTGTTTACAACCCACAATAAAGAAAACTTTGTCAACACAACCTTTGATGTGTGTGACACAGTATTCTCCCTTGGGTAACCTTTTTAAAAAGAGCATTAAAAAACACTGGTATCTTCTCAGTTCAGATCCCAGTCTGGACAAATCCTTTCAGATTCCGCCTCGTCTGGTGTATAAGAGAGCACCTAGTATCCGAGACATGGTAGTTAAGTCGGACTTACCCCCAGAACGCCCGCTCACATTCCTAGATGGCCTGCCAGATGGGAATAGACGGTGTGGTGCCTGTGCACAATGTCACTTCACGGAGAAATGTAATTTCTTTTATCATCCATCAACGGGGAAACCCATCAAAATAAGAGGAAAAATAACATGCAGTACGACTCATGTCATTTATACTTATTGAAATGTCCCTGTGGGAAAGCTTATGTGGGAAAAACTAAACATGCTCTAAAGACACGCATAGCAGAACACAGGAGCACAATAAGAAATGGGGATGAGAGAAGCCCCGTAGCACTACATTTTAAAGAAGCTCACCACAAGGTCTCTTCACTAAGGTATCTAGGTATAGAAATAGTAGACCATCCCAGACGAGGAGGTGATATAGAGAAAATATTACTCCAAAGGGAACTATGGTGGATACATTACTTAAAAACCATGTCACCTATAGGACTCAATGAGGAATTTGATATCCGTCCTTTTCTGTAAAAAAGCCTCCCATAATGTGTTGACTTATATCTTTATAATGGGACCTAAGTCGATGTTTACGCTTACTGTTTGTTTCTCAAGAGTGGGACTCAGTGCACTGACGACCAGACTGACTATTACCCAGCTTCTTGACTAATGTTTTTAAACTTTTTTATTTATTATATAATCATGTTGTACAGAGAATCATGTCGCGAAACTAAATTTGTTGTATATCTAATCATGTTATAAATCAAATAGAATCATGTTGAGCTATATACCTAATCATGTTGTAAATCAAATAGAATCATGTTGAGCTATATATTTCTCAAGAGAATTATGTTGTTGTACATTTTTAATCATGTTGTAAACATTTCCCTGAATAGAATGAAATCCTGTTGAAGATGCCTAATGGCCAATCATGTTTTTCATTCATTGGTACCACCCTTTGGTCACCAGATGGGACTAATGATTTGCATGGTGTATATATTGCGTCATATCCTGTTATCTCTCATGCCTGATGAAGACCTGAACAGGTCGAAACGTCGCTGCCGTAACCCTTGTCGCTGAATAAAATTTCGAGCACTTTAAAGTGAGTTGCGAGCCCCTTCTCTCCTTTTTGTCAACAAACACAATATCGTCATATAATATCTAATTAGCAAGAAGTAGAAAATGGCATGATACAAGACTTTGTGTTTCGTTTTTCATCTTAGAAATGATTTGAAAAAGTTTGTGTGTGTCATCATGATTCGTCACGACCCAAGTTGGCTTTGTCCGCGGCGTAATCGTCATTATATAAATTATTTTCGAAAAGTCTATGAGAAAAATGAATGGGGAATCCGTTTCTGGAACAGGGGCGGTGACGTCACTGCACAGGTCTATTAGTCCAGGCTTTCCATTTCCGCGCAAAGGCGGAGGAAAATGAAAGCCTGGGTGTCGAGGCTAAGACAAGACAAGACAAGACAAGACAAGATAGTTACTTTTGCAGAAGCTTTTCCAGGACGGTGTGCAAGTTCTGCAGCAGCTCTCGGACAGACTCCTCGCCGCCAAAGAGCTGCAGGCAGCTGGAAGGTTTGTTCTGAAGACGCCAACGCAACCGCAGGAGCAACTCGGCCACCGCTGTGAACCTGTGAAAAAATAAATAAAATAAAATAATCATGAAAATCTGCGCCCAAGTAGTTGAAATTAGGGATATCGGGTATCGGAAAAAAAGTATGGCATCGGCCCTTTTTTTGGTCATATCGGTATCGGCAAATACTGTATGGGTATCGGAAAAGTATCAGCATTTATTTGTCATTATCGGGTCATAATGGTATTGGTCAAATGTCAGTCCAACTCCAGGTCTGACACAGGGGTAAGGGGTTGACACTATGGTAGTTAAATGCAGTGTTGGGACAAGTGCAACTACGTAACTTAATATATTACATAATAATAATAATATATTACCAAAATGCAGTAACTTGTAATATAAATATATTACTTAACTAAAACAATATATTATACTTTTCTTTCTGCATTACTGCATTACTTTCAATATTACTTTCTGTCAATCTGTCTCATTGAAAATGTTCTTGTGAAATTATATTGACAACTGCAGATAAAACTGCAGTGAAATAATTACTTATTTTCTATCATTTGTCATCAAATTATTTATTCAGGAGTGATGTTTTTTTTTCTTTTTTTTCTTAAGTTGATTTCATATGGATTTGGGCAGATAGGCAAGTGTGCTTGCTTTATTCTAGGCATGCCACTGGCCTACGCAATATTTGATTAATAGTGACACTAAATATTTCATTATATATTTTGTAAAAAGTTTTATGTAATAGTAATATTAATCTATTACACTTGCTCAGACAGTAATATTGTAATATAATATATTGCTGTAAAATGAAGGTAATAATTAATAAGTAAAGTAATATTCCCATCACTGGTTAAATGGCATGTTGGGTCATGTGGAGTTTGCTTTAGAGTTGCCCAAGTGCACATTTCAGTAAGGAGTCTGCTATTCTCAGTAGGTGGAGTTCATATTTTTTTATTCTTTGATGTTATTGTATATATATTATTTATTTGGTGTCGGTATTTGGTGCCGGTCCACAGAAATTGTGGTACACTGTAAAAAGTAAAACATTGGATCAACTCAAAAATTGTTGAGCAATCATTCACACCAAATATTTTTACGTTGACTCAATTTTAAATAATTGAATCAGTTCAACCTTTATTTTTTTACTCCATGCAAACCATTTTCTTAAGGTTGAAGCAAACCAATTTTTTTAAGGTGTCCTAACTTAAAAAAATTAGGACACCTTGAAGAATTGGTTTGCTTCAACCTAAAAAAAATGGTTTGAATGGAGTTAAAAAATAAAGGTTGAACTGACCCAATTATCTAAAATTGAGTCAACGTAAAAATATTTGGTGTGAATCGATTGCTCAACAATTTTTAAGTTGAGACAATGTTTTTAGTTTAAGTTACTTCAAATTAGAAAGTTAAAGTTCCTTCAACTTAGAAAGTTAAAGGAACACTGCTGATCTCCAACAAGCTTTGTATAATTACAAAATGAGTAGAAGATCAGAACAGTTTGGCAGGCATTTGTTTAGTTTGGCAGTTATTGAGGATTATTTGAGTTAAGTTGTGGACCAGTGATGTCATTTATGCACAAATGCCATCACTGGTCCACAACTTAACTCAACTGTAACTCAATAACTGTAACTAAACAAATGCCTGCCAAAATGTTCTGATATTCTACTCATTTTGTAATGATACAAAGCTGGTTGAAAACCAGAGTTAAAATACATGCAATGTCATGACCCCAAACTCATAACTGTTAAAATTCATGCAATAATGACCCCAAACTCATAACTGTTAAAATACATGCAATAACGACCCCAAACTCGTAACTTCAACTTCAGAACTTAATTTATTTGCAGAACCTATGTTTGTTTTAAAATTACAATATAACAATTACATACCAATTTTGTTTTTGCACAATATCTCACACACCTTAGTGTAGTGTTTGCAGATCTGTTTAACAGTTACTAATAGCCCTCTTTCATGCTGTGAAGAGATTACTAAAATCACTGTAACTGACGACAATATGATGTGGTGCCTTCTGGTGGCATGCTTACATCATGTGAGATAAAATGTGCAAAATAAATCTTAATTTATTAATTCAAGTTTTAAAGTTAACCAAAAAGCAATGTACAGACTTTGCTGTAGCTTCAGAACTTCCTCTTAACAGTCTCGAACTCTACATTCCTTTGGATCCCTGAACTTGGAATTTAAAATACATTTATAATGTAAATACTGCAGTGAACATATTAAAGTGCATCCTCTACATTTATTTTAGTGCCTACTACTATTTCAGCCTGTGAGGTTTGTAGTCCCTGAACATGGGCAACATTTTGTAATGTAAATACTGCAGTGAAAATATTTAAAGTGCAACATCCTCTACATTCTTATATTGCCTACTACTATTTCGGCGTTTGAGGTAGTCCCTGAACTCAGGTAAAACATTTGTATGCTTCAGTTAACATACAGTGTAATAACTGGCTGATATCAGCCTTTTAAAGGCATCAAGTGCTACTGGCCTAATAGCCTCTATACACTTTTCTTATGACCTCCTGGAGCATCAGGAATCATCATAAGCAAACATGTCGTTTCAACCGAATGCCAAACTCTAAAGGGTCATCTTGAACTCTACATTCTTTGAGTGCACGCCACAGACTTTAGTCTGCAAGGCTGGGAGTCCCTGAACATTGGCAGACATTGTTCTACATTACAGCAGTAAACATGGTCATCTAAGTGCAACCTCCGAACACCATCCTATCTAAGGGTTTAAGTTGTCAAAGGGTCCGAGTCTTGAGTGAATAAAGTGTCAATGGAATTGAAGGTACATTCAGTGATTATATTAAAATAAGTGTTAAATGGCTCTATATTCTGACAGCAAACACTGTAGTACTGCATACTGGGAAGACGTGCCTCCACAAGCATAACTTGTAGATAGTTTGAGGTCAGCGCCAATTTTTATCCAGTCAGAGCAAGGTTTATATTTTCTGGGAAATGGAAGATTGAATCAAGTCACTGACCGAACACTATTTCAGTGATTACTGTCAGAATATAGAGCCATTTAACATTTATTATCTAACAAAAACAAACAATCACCTGAATCGTGAATGTACCTTTAAACTGCCTACTCTTGGCAGTTTAGCTCAGTGCACAGTTTGTGCACTTTTGGGCTCAACTTTTTTGCGTCAAGTTCCATGAGGACTTTTTGTACAAATTCAAATGTGTGTTTGTGTTTTTTTGGATACTGTAGGTTGAGTGCATACATGAGCCCGAACAACATGGCAAAAGCTTTGTCAACAGAGGGCACCTCATTCAGGACCATGGTTTCTTCAATCACTATTTTGATGTCTTTTGGTTGATGGGCAGGATGCTCTTTCCCAGTGACGAAGATTGCCATGGTTGTCTTATTCAGCTCGACCCCAGCCTCATCATCTTGGGTTTCCTGCAAAAAAAAAGCAACAGATGGCAACAACTTAAAGAATGCACAGTAGAGTGCAGATGTCCGCCTAAAGGGCTTGTGACAAGATAAATCGCTGTACTATAAACTTATATAGTACAGCAAGTAATGATCGGACGGCCACACATACTAATTTCTATTTTCGACCATTGGCACTTACACGAGCTGCTGCTCTAGCTGCAGTTGCATGGAAGAACTATAGCTAGGAGCTAGCAGGAGTAGCTTAGTCAAAAGAAAATGGTTCCTACATGACAGGAGGAGTTAGCCCAGAAGGCTTGCCATCAGGAAGCCATGACACAGAACAGAGGAATCGCCACAACTCTTAAAACATGTTTCACTGCATTTTTTGGTAGTTATGGATGGGGTTAAGCAAGATAAAAATATATATAAAAGTTAGGGTCCTCTCATTTAACTACAACCCTAAATGACAGGGAAAATTACAATTGCTCACTGACGGCATCACAATTGTTCATGTAACAGCGCGCACGCCAATTGTAACTAAGATGGGTCTGTGACTGTGAGCAAGAGAGAGATACCCTACCTGGTACTCTTTGACCAGCTCCGCGACAGGTTCACCCAAGTAGATGATGAGACATTTGATGAGGCATTCCCGTCTGATGGTGATGTCAGGCGCCTGCTAAAAAACAGTTACTGTAATTAAAATGACATAAACACAAAGACTCTTCAGCCATGGATCCCACTGATACACAACTAATTGATAGATACCTGATCCAAAACCTGCAAAACCGTGGCAAGCTTCGCTTTCACAGCTCCCCCCTTGCTCCTGACGATTTGCAGCAGTTTTGTGGAGTACTTATCCAACTGCGCCATGAACTTGACCTCCAAGGGAACTGTAGTCACTCTCAGGAACTCTGCGTTTATCTGGAAAATAAAAACAGGCAGAGCAGAAGGAAGTGTGAGAATTTTGAATTAAAGGGATATGTTAGTCTTTTTAATGTGGGGTTGTATGAGGTACTTCCATAGAGTCAGTGCAGTAGAATGTAGCTGGTGTGGTGCCAGAAAGTGAAAAGAAAATTGAGCAACTTTAAGAAATGTGCACTATGCCTTTGCATGAGTGAGTAACTGACTAATAGACTAATAAGGTGCTCTGCATCTAAAAACATGCAGTACCTCTTCCATCAGAAAAAGTGCAGGCCATTTCTCCAAGACGAGTCTTACGCCCGGCTGCTTATTCACGATTTCTTGTCTCCGGTATGCAAAGGTCTTAGCCATCTTTTCTTTGACTGCTTGCCGGTTGTTCCTTATCTGAAGTTCTGTCAAAAGGGACATCCTCACTTGCTCCATGCTTTCTTCAGTCTCACCAGTTGGCAGGGAAGGAAAGTGGTTGGACTCGGCTCGTCTAGGTCTCTTCACACTCTTGGCTGGGTGGGCATTCTCTTCAGCCTTGGATTTTACAGAATTCACAGCAAGCTCAGCAGATGTGTTCCCGTGGGCCCTAAGTTGAGTCCGGTAGTTGCCCATTTTTACCTTGAGCCTTCCTTTCCATCCATGGCGGTCATTTTCAGCTCCCAATGTCAGGCACGGATGCTTCTTTATCAGTGCCAGAGCAACTTCACGGTAGTCAGCATCTGCAGGGTATGCTTTGTATGTAGTATGTAGATTTTTTCTACCAGTTTCTCCAGGATGTCCGACAGCATTTTTGAGGCGGGTGTCAGTACAGTTTGGCTTCTTGCATATTCTGCATTCCCCCTCTGCAATTGACATTCAGTGTCAAAGGAGAAGGTTGGGATTGGGAACACCTTTGGCCACTGCAGTGTTCTTAAGGAGTCGGTGCTGCTGAGCAGTGATTGCTCATCTGCATGTGAAGATCCTGAGGAGCTGAGGATCAATGTTGTGTCTGAGTGGTCACTATCCGGTCCAGATGAAGAGGACCTACTCACTGTTGGGATGGGAACCGTGAGATCAACAGGGCTGAGAATAACAGTTTCGGTGTCAGGGTCTAATGGGACAACTTTGATAACTGTAAGATCCTTGACTACATTCTTGATTACAGTTTCTGAAGTCAGATTTACAAAAATGTTCCCAAAATCCTTGTCCAAGTACTGCAGCCGTATGTATCCTTCTAATCCACATGCATTGGTGACCTTTTCAATGAGCTCTGGCAGCGAGTTGGGGACTCCATTGGTTAGCTCCATTCTTATGTTGTTGTCCTCATTCAAGATGACCAGCAATCGAACAGGTGTGATATCTGCCATGGTGCCCTGAGTGTGAGAGAGAGCGAGATGGCATGAGTGCTGGTGAAAAAACAAAAACAAAGACCAAACTTTTTGTACAGCGAAGCTTGTTTGCATACATCTCACTTATATCACTTTCACACAGGAATTCAGATATTATCTGGAGATTCGCCTTTTGGGTTGTCAGTGTAAACACAATTATAGCCCGAGTGCCCCGTAAGCTTCAAAACGCTGTGGCTATTTTCCTCCCGTTACTCATGTGTAATGGGCGGAGTGACCCCCATCCTTCAACTGCAGGAGCTCTTGGCGACTAAATAATATCCCAAATAATAGATGAATAAAGAGCAATGGATTGTAGCCTATTCATGCACTGCCCTCTGCGTGAACAATTAAATAATACACACGCATGTTAATACCGGGCACTTACCTAATGGACATTAAGTAACTGGCTGAGGAAACAAAACAATTCAACTTTTGTTAAACGCGCTGCAGCTGACAAGAGTACCTGTGTGAAAGTCATATTAGCCTATCAATATTCCTTATCAGTTAGGCTCTTTTAGATACTCTTACAGGTTGTTCTCAATCGAATATTTGGTTTAAAAATGTTATGTTATAAATCATGAACAAATTCATATCAGGATTAGATTTCTTTAGATGTTAAAGTATAAAAAGACAATCTAGAGCAGTAACAGCTAACATTTACAACTGCAACGTCAACTTTTAAACTCAATAGCCGACTGGAAACATATGGAAATGTGAATAAAATAAATGACAATCCTGGTATCAATTACTGAGTGAAGTTTAGAAAGGATGAAGAACAGACATCAGTATCATAGTGGGTTGTCTCTGCCTACCAATTTAACTAGAATTTGTATTGTATAGAATTTATCATTTAAAGACACATGGCAAACTAATTTAAGAGTTTACAGACAGCTGCTTGACAATAGCGCCAACGCCACACACAAAATAGACCCTATGCCTCAGCATGAGCAAGATGCGGGATGAGATGAAAGAGCGCGGGGGTGAGAGAACAGAGAGACAGTATGTCCAACAGTATGTTATGTTACCTTCAGTAAGTCACTTGTGCGATCACTTGTGGAACCACCTGTAGGGGAATGATAAGGAGACAGAAAGAGTAATTAAAAAAAAGTATACCATCAAAACTAGGTGGAAAGCTATAGACATGCTGAACTATTTCAGTTCTACGCTCAACAAAAACGCAACACTTGTTTTTGCTCCCATTTTTCCAGGGGATGGAAAATTCATTCCAGATACACAATATTACCATTTCTCTCAAACACTGTTCACAAATCTGTCTAAATGTGTGATATTGAGCACTTCTGCTTTGTTAAGATAATCCATCCCACCTCACACGTGTGCCACATCAAGATGCAGATGTGACATCATGGTTAGTGCACAGGTGTACCTTAGACTGTCCACAATAAAAGGCCAACATGAAATGTGCAATTTGTTTTGCCTTATTGGGTATATGGGCCAATACGCAAATAGTGGTCACACCAGATACTGACTGGTTCGGAGTCCTTTACCGCCAATAAGGCACAAAAATGCACATTTCAGGGTGGCCTTTTATTGTGGACAGTCTAAGGTACACATGTGCACTAACCATGATGTCACATCTGCATCTTGATGTGGCACACCTGTGAGGTGGGATGGATTATCTTAACAAAACAGAAGTTCTCAATATCCCACATTTAGGCAGATTTGTGAACAGTGTTTGAGAGAAATCGTAATATTGTTGCGTTTATATTTTAGGTTAGGTTGCGTTTATATTTTTGATGAGTGTATTTAGCTTTAAGGAAAAAAGGTTTTAAAGAGTAAATTCAGATAATCTACAATCATTGGTTAACAACCTATATTAATAATCCAAGTGTTATTTCCTTTAACTAGTAAAATTGGGATTATTGTGAACATGAACTCTTGAGCCAAAGGCAGGACGTGGAATGTTTTGAGACACATTTCACTGAATTCTGACCTTAAACATGTATGTATCTTTTCAGAGTAATCAGACGCATCCCTCCAACTATGTAATCAGCCAATGGGTATGGATCTGTCAGTTCATCTGAGTCAAGAAGTTCCACTTCTTTCGGACACGTTATCAGTTCATAGGCTCTGTAGTGTTCCCTGTACCACGCGCTCATCTTTCTGACAATGAAAAGAAGCTTGTCCTTGACAACAATCATCTGGATTATTTCGGTAAATTCAGGCAGCCCCGACAAAGAGCCATGTGGAAGGATCATTCCATTCCTGTAATTTATGCCACTGTATGTTGCATTTGTAGCCAAGCACACAGGATCCAAGTCTGGGTACCTCTGCTTAATAGCAAATGCAATTTCCTCTTTCAAAACATCAATGGGAAGAGTTGAAACATTTGCTATCTCCAGGGGGATTTAGGAAGGCTGGACATGTGGATATGAAGTGCCATGAGAAACTCTGCCAAGGACAGCAACACATTTTTGAAACAGGTCATATGCCGCACAACTCTCTTGAAGAAGCTGTGCTTTGATTCGAAGCGCATGGTCCATAGTGCAACTAATGGTCCAAAATTACGGATTAACTGAGGATAATGCTCCACAAAATGGTGTTTAGGTAGGATGTTTGACTGTGGAAAAACCTCCTGAAATCTAACTCTGTGCTCAGAGATCTTAAAGGTCAAATATCCAATTGAGTCCTCAGTTTGAACAGGAGAAACAACAAGGTCCACAATGTCCTTTAAGTCACCAAGGAGCTGCCAGGCTGGTTCATCAGTGGGCACTTTCTGTCCAAGTAGTAGGGGAAAAAATCTTAGTAAACTCCAGTTTTCATGGGCGTTTCCACCAATTGTTTTTCTGGATGCATATGTCAGTGGAACAGGGTGGGGGCGATTTGTTTTATCAGACCATTTAAAAGGAAAATCCTCAATTGCCTTGTTCAAAGTGTCCAAAGTAAAATACTTTTTGGAAATGAAAACAGTCAGACAGAGAGCGATTTCAACTGGAACTATTCCCTCAAATAAATCATGGGCAATGTCTGGAGGAAAGCCAGTAGTAATCTTGAAATGGGAAAGTTTTTCTGACAAAACACACGTTCCCTTAACACCGTAACAGTTGTTCAAAGAATTTTCCTCAAGGCTTTTAAGATGACTTGTGTGAATCTCTTCAGTTCTTAAAGTGAAATCACCCGTTCCAACTTGCTTGACCTGAAAATCTGACCTCTCTGCCGTACAAACACGACAAACGTATGTGCCAGAGAAACTCTCTACAAAACCGGCAATACTGTGTGCTCCGAGGTTGTCAGCAACAACACACTGCACTGTGCCCTTTAAAGTTTTCCCCAACTTAGACACAAAAACCCCGTGTTGTTCTAACACTATGAGATCCTTAATCAAAGGCTCCAACACTTTCTCATAACCGTAAACTTTGACATCATTGCTATTTATTAATGCAGCCAAATGGATAGAGGACAATGAGGATTGATAACCAGGTGGCAGATTGCCTAAAATCCAGTACAGGCCACAGATTTTATATTTTTTACGCGACGTCCCTAAAACGTTGCAAATTTCATATTCGTCAATGTATAAAATCAAAGAAATTGCACACTCCTTTGATAGAATTGTGTTTCTTTTAAAGTGAAGTCCATCCCAAAATGATCTGTATTCATGAGTATCACTCTCCACAGGTTGATGTTTCTCTTTCAAATTTATAGCCTTATTTAGTATGGTGTCACAATTTAGAAGTTGCTGCAAAGATTTCAGTAAAGGCACATACTGAAAAGACCTTCCTGCCTTTTGGTCTAATACATATTCTACTGGTTCCACAACATTGAAATTGTTTTTGTAATATTTCTTCCGTTTCCAAGAGGTCGACAGTGGACCATGCTTTCCTATTGCAACTTGAATGGGATTTGAATTGCAAAGTACGGTAGCTAAGTCTTTCACAACTGATTCATCAACTTGGCTGTTGTGATCTTGTAAGAATTGCAAGATAGTCTTTTGGGTGACCGGCACAGAGGCAGTACCAATTAAATATTGAAGCTCTTCAAGTAGTTCATTCACAGCTGCGCTTGAGACCAGAAAATCATGTTCTAACTTCATTAACACTGAGGCTAATTTTAGTTCAATCACTTTTGTCAAATCAGTAGGTTCTTCATCAGGGACTTCTTCAGATGGTAAGTCTTCATCAGGAAGTTCTACAGACAGTACTTCATCATCTGACTGCTCAGTAATGCCGCTTTCAAATGATTCAACAGCAGGACGATCAACAATGCCAGGCTTTAAATTGTTAATTGTATAGGGGGTATGTTTTCTCCATTTGTGGGTATGGAAGGCACCATAAATATTTGTTTTGTAAGAGCAACCATCAAACACACAAGTGACAGTTTCATGGTTCTTCAAATGTTTCCCAATGTGTTGAAAATAGCTTGTCTCCGTAGAGAGTTGATTGTAGTCGCAGATGTGACACTTGAATAGTGACAAATTATCTTTCTGTGACGATTGTTGAGCACGATGGTGTTTGCTTAGATGGGTCAGTAGCGCTATCCATGTCTTGAACGTGCATGGACAATCCTCATAAGTGCAGGGATAGGCACGCCCCCGTCCATAATGCAGATGTTGAAGCTTATAATGTTTCAGGAGTTCTGATCTCTTGTTATATGGATTTCCACAGTCTTTGCATTTCCACATGAACTGAGGAAACATGACATACAAGAGAGAACACAGTAATTTTAGAGGCTAGGTTTCCATTCCATTTCAAGACAATTAGACAATTGATCAGTGCAACTTAGTAGTGTTAGATTCGAGACCACCTAACTCGAGACCACCTAACGCGAGACCAAGACAAGAGCAAGACCGATGTCAACCTGAGCAAGGTTGCGTACCATTGGATTAGGAGCCCCCAAAATGCCCTCCTCATAACATGATATTGTTCACAGAACCTACCTCAGAAAGGGATTGCAGGGAGCTTCAGTACAGGTGCAGTACAGGTGGCTCCACCGATGCTTTGTGGGGTCTGTGGTGCTGCTCTGGTGGAAGCAGCGGTCTTGTGAAACGGCTTCAGCAGACACAGCAAAAGACAGGAGGGCGAGAGGCAGATACACAGGAGAGAGGCAGAGGGAGAGATGGCATTTATACCTGGCACCAGCATGCATTTTAAAGTAGCACATCATTTTAATTGGCTGATTCAAAGTCTAAGCCAATCGATCAGAGCACTAATAATTACAGGGATGCAAAGTGAAAAAGGTGACAGATACCAAGTTAAACCACTCAAAATAATTCAATTAAGTGCCCCATTTTGGGATCAAAAAGGTGACCGTCACCTAAAAGTGACTAGTTTGCATCAATGAAATTAGTACAAAATTCCCCTCTCACGGCATGATATTATCTGATCTGGTGGAGGCAACGGTCTCGTGAAACAGCTTCAGCAGACACAGCGAGAGACAGAGAGTAATTTACCCATTGTGTTTGTCTTAAAAATGTGACAAATACAAACAAAAATCTGTTGGACTCAATTCTCCATGGGGTGAGTAATCAATAGAAAAAAGTCATTTTGGGGTGAACTATTCCTTTAAAATAGAATTTCAAGTTACAATGGGTTTATATGGGAAGGGGGTGTGTCTGATCTAAAGCAACTCAAAAACCGCCCCTGGTCCCAAAAGCCTAATTGTCTCTACTATTAGATGATAAAATTACCAAAAGTTTGAGAAGTGAAATAACCCTTTAATTCAAGCACTTAGAAATAGCCTATTTCATCATATCCAGTGTTGATTTTGGCAGGCATCAGCTAAATGAGTCAACATACAGATCAAAATGAGCATTAATATTCCACATTTTTTAGTTGTGTAGACTTGGGCTACTTGACATGAATATTTAACTCTTGAGAGTGTAAACATGAAACCAAATGGACCAGCAAGGGTCCATTTGGTTTCATGTTTACAGTCTCAGAGAGTTACAGCTGGTCTACCAACTTTCCATTTAGCTGGGGACCACCTGGAATCCTCACATGGACCACTGGTTGAAAAGCCCTGGTCTATAAAAGAATCCAGCCACTGTCCTGAACATGAAGTCTATCCTGTTGATCGTTGCCGACATGCTAACGCTAGTAAGGAGACAAGCTACTGAATACAGTATACACAGAGTTACGACAACTCCGCCCACTCCATGGGGCAAGTTCAATGGCGGCTTTTCTACTGACACTTGAATAGAGAATGGGGACAACAAATAGGCACAAGTCCTGGAACTAAAGTCGGCAGTAATTGCATTGGACTCAGGCAACAGCCACAGCGTTAATGATCTTAAAATCGCTTTATTTTAGATAGTCTTTAGTAATAGTGCAACAAGTACAATGACATTGTTACTGTACAATGTTGAAAACTTGCATAAAATAGCTGTTATTTGCGTCGCCCTCATTGAAAACAATGCATTTTGTCCCTATTCAGGCTGCATGAACTGAGCGCTGCTCGAGCGCTCAGTTTCTGACCCCTCAATGTCGCAACTCTACTAGATGGCTCCACTGCCTTTGAGTGACTTGCATTGTTCTGCTCGCCTCCGTTCAATCCGCCATTACTCCACCCGACCAGCCTCTCTTCTCTAGTGGAAATATAAAGAACGTTTTACCTACTCACCAAAATAAACACGTCTTGTGTCATTAGAAAGCCTACTTACCTTAGTGGCAGTACTCTGGGCCCCCCACCACACGAATAAAATGGACTTTTTGGCCAGAACGCGGTCGTTTTTCACCGGAAAAAAACAGGATTTGCGCCCTCTACCGATATTGCCAATAGAAAAGTTCCATGGGAAATATTTTTCCTTCAGTGAAAAACGATCGCGTTCTGGCCAAAAAGTCCATTTTATTCGTGTGGTGGGGGGCTCAGAGTGCTACCACTAAGTTAAGTAGGCTTTCTAATGACACAAAACGTGTTTATTTTGGTGAGTAGGTAAAGCGGTCTTTATATATCCACTAGAGAAGAGAGGCTGGTCGGGTGGTGTAATGGCCGAATGCACGGAGAGGAGCAGAGCTCCAATGCAGTCGAGCTCTGGACCAGAGCTATGAAGGAGGATGACGGGGAGAGACAGCTTGCATTCATTGCTTTTAATTCAGTTGCGTAGTGCGTTTTGAAACTTTTGTCAATCCACTACATTCTCGTCACGTCAACCATAACTCACAAACGTCTAGTCATATTTTAGTCATCATAGATAGCTAGCTGTAGCAAAGCTAGCTAGCTGTAGCATAGCTAGCTGGCTGTAGCACTAACTTGACGCTGTGCTTACTAGGGCTATCACTCGTCTCAGCCTCGTCCCCGGTACAACTGTTTTATCCAAAGACGAACAACAGACAGTTTGAGAAAACAGTGTATGCAAAGAATATTTTGTATCTTACCTTCTCTTACAGAAAAACACGTTCAGTGAGCCAGCGGGACAGTAGACAGTACAGGCGAGGACTCGGTCTGATATGAAGAAGTAGGAAGCAAAATCCCGCCTGATCTTTGAATGCCCCTCCTCCCCAACCCCATGTCAAGACTGCGCATGCGCAAATCTGTTTGAGCCATAAAAAATGATTTGATCCAAATAACAAATTTCAGATTGGTATGCCGCTGAAATTTCACTTTGTATCAGTCAATAAAAAAAGGTTCAGAAATAAAAGTGAATTAGAAATTTTATATTAGATTATCAACTTACAAATTTTCACCTCTTGGGGGGGAGAAAATGAACATTAAACCAGGAACATCATGTTTTACTATTTTCAGTGTATCGGGATCGGATCAGAAATTTTAAAAAAGTGTCATCGGGACATCCCTAGTTGAAATACTCTGTCACGGTGAACAGGGGCGATCTTGCCATTAAGGCAGACTAGGCAGTTGCCTGGCTGGGGCGCCATGGGGAGGGAGGGGGGTTCGCTGAGGCGACCACCAGGCATGCTTTAAAACAGGGCTTTTCAACTGGTTGTCCGCGGACCACCAGTGGTCCTTGAGAGGGTTCCAGGTGGTCCCCAGCTAAGCTGGTTAACCAGATGTAACTCTTTAGAGTTAAAATATTCATTATCCGAATTAGCACCGCTTAATTAAGAAGTTTACACTGTTTTGTGTACCAAATGGACCCATGAGAGTCCATTTGGTTTCATTTTAACGCTCTCATTACAGATCTATTAGGGTCCATTTGTTCACCAACTGTCCATCAATTAGCTGCGGACCACCTGCAATCCTCTCAGGCAGTGGTTTTCAACCGTTTTGATGCCAGGGCCCACCATTTATTCAGCATTTGAGCCACGGACCAACATTTGGTTACATTTCCACCCCAAAGACCCCAAAAACTAAAGAATTATTTTGATCTGTCCACAATTCAGGGCCGGATTTTGCAAACAAAACAGTGCAGACTTCTCAATTAGGTGGCGCTAATTCAGATTTTAACTCTTGAGAGTGTGAAAATGAAACCAAATGGACCCGCAAGGGTCCATTTGGTTTCATTTTTACACTCTCAAAGAGTTACATCTGGTTAACCAACTTTCCATCATTTAGCCTGGGGACCACCAGGAACCCTCTCAAGGACCACTGGTGGTCCCCGGACCACCTGTTGCTCTCAGGGACCACTTCTCTCTCTCCTACCATTTCTCCAGCTGGTCCAGCGAAGCGTCGTCCGGACCCCCGATGCAGGCGACCTGCTGCCTGCGGCGCCAGCGCGGAAGCTCTGTGTCGGTCAGGGTCTGGACCGTCTGCGCAGACAGCTGCAGCAGGCTCATCACGCGCTGCGCAGCCGCCTGCAAGGCAGACACGCAGACAGACAGACAGACAGACAGACAGACAGACAGACAGACAGACAGGCAGGCAGGCAGGCAGGCAGGCAGGCAGGCAGGCAGGCAGGCAGGCAGGCAGACAGACAGACAGACAGACAGGCAGGCAGGCAGGCAGGCAGGCAGGCAGGCAGGCAGGCAGGCAGGCAGGCAGGCAGGCAGACAGACAGACAGACAGACAGGCAGGCAGGCAGGCAGGCAGGCAGCAGACAGACAGACACGCAGACAGACAGACAGGCAGACACGCAGACAGACAGACAGACAGACAAACAGGCACCATGAAATACACAGTGAAAATACTGCAGCAGAACCACAGTTGCAGGGGTTTTCAACCTTTTTCCTCTCAGGGACCACCATTTATTCAGGATTTGAGCCACGGAGGACCACCATTTGAGGATATTTTAGCCCCACAGACCCCCAAACCTAAAATATTTATTTTTGCTTTTGTCCACAATTCCATCCAGGCTGGATTTGGGAAAACAAAACAGGCAAAACATACATTACAAAATGGCTAATTCAGATGATGAATATTTTAACTCTTGAGAGTGTAAAAATGAAACCAAATGGACCCGCAAGGGTCCATTTGGTTTCATTTTTACACTCTCAAGAGTTACATCTGGTTAACCAACTTAGCTGGGGACCACCTGGAAACCTCTCATGGACCACTGGTGGTCCCCGGACCGCTGGTTGAAAACCCCTGCCACAGTGCATGAGCAGCAGTAGACAGGGAATACGATATAAAAAACCTGATTGAAGGGTGTACCAAACTTTTTTGTCGTTTTTTTTCTGCTTTGTAATTATTTGTTATTTACCTGTTTGGTGGCATTCAGGGAGTTCAAATCAGCCTCGATGCAGCGTTGTTCATTTTGTAAGGTCAGAGGAAGGGCTGAGGCCTTCAGCTGGTTCACTATGGACACACACACACACACACACACACACACACACACACACACACACACACACACACACACACACACACACACACACACACACACACACACACACACACACACACACACACTACATAAAACATTTGCAGTGACAGAATATTCGTAGATTTGCGCCAAGTTTTCACAATTAAAAAGAAAAAAAAAGACATCTACAAGCTTGCAGGTGTGCTATTATTCGATAGCTAAAACACAACATAATGCTTAGAACACAAAACCATCTACTGTTAAAAAACGTTTCATTGACAGTTCATTGATGGGCGCTTTATAGATTACAAATGTTGCTCCTTTTTATTACATGTTCAATAGGTTTGACTACATTTACAAAACGTTATTGCTGTTGCACAATGAGTACGTCAGGTAAACGCTGATGCCAAGCTTCACCGCTTTTGAACTTTTTCATTTTCATTTTTTTTGAAAGTACATTTTCCAAAAGTTTCATTATATTTAATGAAAAAAAAAAAAAAAAAAAAAACACTGGTTCTGTCACTGAATGGGAGGTGAAGTGATGATGACTCAGGACCCATAAGGTCTAAACCACGGGTTTTCAACCTTTTTGATCCCAGGGACCACCATTTATTCAGCATTTGAGCCACGGACCACCAATTGATGACATTTTCACCCCAAAGACCTAAAACTAAAGAATTCTTTTGGTTTTGTCCACAATTCCAGGCTGGATTTTGCAAACAAAACAGTGTAGACTTCATATTTAAATAGTGCTAATTCAGATGATGAATATTTTAACTCTTGAGAGTGTGAAAATGAAACCAAATGGACCCGCAAGGGTCCATTTGGTTTCATTTTCACACTCTTAAGAGTTACATCTGGTTAACCAACTGTCCATCATTTAGCCTGGGGACCACCTGGAACCCTTTCAGGGACCACTGGTGGTCCCCGGACCACCTGTTGAAAACCCCTGGTCTAAACGTTGCATGAAAGGCAGCTTGGAAGCTTCAAACAGTTTTGAGTTATAAAGCTCCTATATGTCCTTTTATGGTCAAAATAATCATTACATCATTTTTTTTATTGTTTTTCATGAAATCTCCCTTTAATTAGATCATCTCCCGGCAGGACTATTTACTGGGCAATCAGAAGGACCCTCTCTGAGCTGCCTCTGTTTAAGGAAAAAGGGAGGACTGGTGGAGTCAAATGTGGAGGTGGTGGAGCAGGGCTTGACACTAACACTTGCCCGCTTGCTTTGTTTACCGGGGCAAGTAAAAAAAAATGGTGGGGCAAGTGAAGACTGCTACCTGGTTGCCCGATCGGGCAAGTGTGCAACTTAGTGCACTATAGCACAACACAAGATAAATTTGTCTTGAAGGCAGTCATTGCACTCTGCCTCTGTGTCTTTCCCTGCTTTCTAGCTATCTCTACCTATCTCTCTCCCAGGTCCATTTGGTTCCAAACTATCATTTTGCTGGGGTCAGGGACCACTGGGTTTGTGACCACTATGGGCTAATTAAGATGATGAATTTTAACTCTTGAGAGCGTAAAAATGAAACCAAATGGACCCCTGGTCCAAATTAAACCCCTGGTTTAAAGCACCCAAGTAGGAAGTAAGCTTAAATGCAAAATTTACAATATATTTTTGGGGGGCAAGTGACCATGACCTGAGGGCAAGTAGAACCTGACTTGCACTTGCCCGATGGGCAAGCGCCTCGGAGACCTTAGTGTCAACCCCTGTGTGCTGGAGGATGCCACGTTACTTGCTCTGATTCTTTGTTCTTTGTTTACCTTGATCAGTGAAGCTTTTTATCTTCAACTCCACTTCCTCCTGTTTGTCCAACACAGACTCTACTTCCTGTATGAAGAAAACAAAAATATTAATACCTATTATAACTGTTAGAAACAAGTTCTGGTTACAGGTTATGTGGAAGCATTCTAGGTCACCGTGGCTAGCGATTAAGTCCAGGCTTTCCCCTTTTCACGGACGGAAATGAAAGCTTAGATGTTGAGCTTTAAACTAGGACTGGAATACGTTGTTTACTAATGATGTTTTTTTTAATCCCCTACCTACACAGTGACTTATATCAGTGGTTTTCAACCTTTTTCATACCAGGGCCCACTATTTATTCAGCGTTTTTAGACCCAAAGACCCAAAACTCTTTTGCTTTTGTCCACAAAACCAGGCTGGATTTGGGAAGCAACACAGGCAAACATACAGATCAAAAGATTGTAGATTTGGGCAAATTCAGATGACGCATATTTTAACTCTGGAGAGTGTAAATGAACTAAACATGAAACCAAATGGACCCGCAAGGGTCCATTTGTCTACCTGCAAATAAAAATGAATTTAAAAAATAAATAAATAAATAAATAAATAAAATTAATAATAATGATAAAAATCTGTTTGACAGCTTACACCTCATCTGTTCAAAACGCTCTCTTCACATTACGTGAATAAATAAAAAACTGATTTTGTAAACTTCCTCGTTCTCATTAAATAACACGTTTTTGTTCAGTAGGGTTTGATCACAGAGATGTGGCTTTTTACTGTGTGTTTCCTTAACCCTTTGTGTACCGAACGCATTCGGGTGTTCCATGCATTAACTAGCTTTAACTATTGAAAAATAGCAGATCTACAAGCTCGTATCGCGCCACCGAGTGGCACGATACGAGCTTGTAGGTCTGCTATTTTTGGAAAATCCTTAAAACATGGTGCAATCTCTCTATATAATTCAAGCAAGCGTGTCTGTACACTTCCTGCACAACTGTACTGTGTCATTTGTCTCCATTTGCGTAACGCCACGGTGCACGGACAGCCTCACTGAACCTCGAGTCACACAGCCCTGTCATCCAGCACCAATATGCGCGGCTCATAAGCACCAAACATTATGCCCATCATTTTAATTTTAATACATTTGTGTCAAAAAAGAATCTTCGCGCACATGACGTGTCACCGGATACAGATAAAAAAAACATCACGTGTAACATCACGTGTCACGGAGACACATTTATTGTGGTCACAGTTTGCCGTATCACCTCCCCTTACGGCTACAGCCATTGGCGCTGGGTACAGTGTTCTCTGCTCTCGCTGTTTCGCCTTCCAGGCGACTGCCGACTGATCCACACAGGCAACGTTCTCTCGCCACGGCGTTCCAGGCGACTGCCGATTGATCAACACAGGCAATACTCTCGCCACGACGCGGTGACATACGCGCTACTACGGTCCGGGTCGCCTACAACTTCTTTCTACTACCACTATACTGCACCGTCTGGATATTAACGCGCGGCAGCCCACGGCATCCAGTCCTCTCCAAAGTTATTATTCAAACGCCACATTTACGCATTGGATATTAATGCGCGGCAGCCCACGGCACCAAGTCCGCTCCAAAATCATTATTCAAACGCCACATTTACGCGTGTGCGTCTGTGTAAAGTGCGACTACCAGGCTGTGTGACAGAGCATAGGCTACAAACTAGGTGTCATCTCATCCATACACATTGTAACGACCCTCTGGGTTTCTTACAATTACATTCACAACGACTAAAGTCTAACATTAACAGTAACCATATGACATTCATTTTGTGACCCAAGTTCCACCCAACTTTCCAACATCAACAATTCCCTCCCAATCAATGTGATCTGCACATAATTTCCAGATCATATAATACACAACGGGTATAGGACTAGTTCTTTAAATATTATTTTCTGTCGGAGCAAACATTATTAACTCCAATCTTTGTTTCTGGGAGGGGGTCCCTCCATGGGATATTTTCAGATGGGGGAGGGGGTCCTCCACAGCCTGCCAAACACAGACAATTCTAGGGGTCCTTGGCATGAAATATTTTGAGCATCACTGACACAGAAATATTGATTTTTCAGAATCTAGAATCTAGTGCTAGAAACTAGAATCTAGGGCCAGAAACTAGATCCTAGTGTCAGAAAGTACAATCAAATGCCAGGACACAATGGCTAATCTCTGTTGGTATTGACACGTATGTGCGCGTGTATGTGTGTGAACCTGAAGCATCTTTCTCAGTTGTGCGATCATGTTGTCCATCTGCAGTCCCTCTTCCAGCCTGGGGTTGGCGCTGTTCACTCCGTTATCCTGTGGGGTGAGCACAGATTTACACATTCAGTTGTGTGTGGAACTGTATACCTCCTGAATCCTACGCTATATTGATGTTTTTGGATATTTTTTGTGTACTGTAAAATGAGTCTTGACCCTACACTGTTTTCTGTCCACAGATAACTGTGACACTCTACTGTTTAGTGTGCACAGATAATAGTGACGCTACTGTTTACTTGTGTTAAGATAACATTGAATGTCGAATAATATAGTCCCCAGATATAAGCTAGTCCCCAGATATAAGATGACTCCGTTTTTTTAAGGATATCTCCATTGGAAAAAAAAACACTGTATTATACTCAGGCCAATAGGGTATTTGGGCTTGTTTCACATTTTTTTTTGAACCCATGGTTCCCACATTTCTTCCCATCAAGGAACCACAGATTAACTTGTCCACATACATGTTCTTTTCTCTTCCTTTTTAGGCCCTCCAGAAAAATGTGATTATGCGATCGCAGAATCCCTTGCATAATCAACCAAAAGGCGCAAGTTTATGTGGCTGTCAATTTATTTCTAAAAGAGCGCACAATTCCCGCATATTTTGCGTATTTTGCAGATCTCCGCGCTAAATATGAGCATTATGCGGGCATCGCTTATATTTTCGCATAAAGCTTATAAAGTTACAACCTCGCTCATTTCTTCACTCACACAGAAGCGCAGTGGTGATGAGCGCCCGTCTCTCTCTCTCTCTCTCTCTCTCTCTCTCTCGATCACTCTCTCTCTCTCTCTCTCTCTCTCTCTCAAAACATTGTGCGCAGTGTGTGTGCATGTGTGTGTGTGTGTGCGTGTGTGTGTGTGTGTGTGTGTGTGTGTGTGTGTGTGTGTGTGTGTGTGTGTGTGTGTGTGTGTGTCTGTGTGTGTGTGTGTGTGTGTGTGTGTGTCTGATACTGCGTCGGCTCGGTTAGCTGTTATTTTGTGACTGTATTGTGGAACACATCCATACGCAGCTTATATTACCGTCAGAAATCTTCCAAGACTCACCCCAGGTGACGACAATGCTAATAAGTGTATTCTTAGAAAGTATCGAAAAGCTCCGTTGAACGGGCAGTCCTTATAGCCTAAACAGCTGTTTAGGCTGTTTCAGCTGTTCTCATCGTATTTCTAGGTCTAAAAATGATGTCATGCACATTTGTCCAGTGCATAGCCGGCTATTTGTCTGCTTGACTAGATTTAGAAGCCATTTAGATTCTGAAACGATTGATTATTTAATTTAATCCTGTCATTTTACTGTAAACGTGGTGAAATATATTTTTATATTTATACATGTTGCTAAAGATCCCTCAAGGACTGCTGGGGGTCCCTGGACAGCACTTTAAGAACCAAATGCCTATTCACTTTTTTAATCAAAATGCATTTTTTCCCGCATACTTCGCATTCGTTCCGCAACTTTTGCAAAATCCCTCATTTTCACCGCATAATTGCATATTCCATCACATAATCAAGGATTTTTGCCCGCAACAATCACGTTTTCTAGCCCACATAATCAAGGATTTTCCCCCGCATTTTTCTGGAGGGCCTACTTTTTATTCAATTGTTCAAAACATTTCATATTTTTATTTGCAACGGGTCTTTGAATTACAGCCACACAAGGTGTCACTGTGAGCTTGTGGACGTTCATTTGCGCTTGTTTTCCTAGACCTGGCCACTTGTTTCTCTCGCAAAACAGGCAACCCGCCAAGCGATATCAGGAACGTTATCACACAAACACACAATAGTGAATAGAGTCTGGGACTACAAAGTCATTGCACTGACAGACAGACAGACAGACAGACAGACAGACAGACAGACAGACAGACAGACAGACAGACAGACAGACAGACAGACAGACAGACAGACAGACAGACCTGCGTGGCAGCAGACAGGATGTCCCGTTCTTTGGTCAGACAGCTGCAGATGATAGATGCCAAGTTGAGTGGATACTCCTGGAAACATCTCTGACAAAGAACAGAACATTTTTCAGGAGAGCCGCCATGGTTGCAGGCCTTTTGCGTGTTTCACTCTTTCACTCAGAGATCCATTTACCTACATGAAGTATGTCATATATTTTTTCAACTTAAGACAAAGGTCGGGAGTTCTTGAAGCAAACATGAACGCTGTTCCAGTGTTAAATTTGCCAAGCATGTGGGATTGATTGTATTCTTTGGCATTGCGTACAGACCAGGACTAACATGCAAAAATAAAAATAAATAAATTAAAAAAAAAAAAACTCCCTTCCCGGAGCCCTTAAGGGTGTTTAGGCATTTTATTTTAATGTAAGTTAAAGATGGAGTGCCATGATATTTTTCAAACGTAAATCATGATCAACAGGTATTATTGTTATATGAAGAGAAAGAATTTTCTCCAAAAGGTGTACAGTATTTGTTAAAATGATGTTTTTTATGTGGACTCCCCCACCAGCTCATTAAGTATGCCTGGTTTGCCTGGTGGGTGGTGATGGGTGGAGATCCACCTGAACTGAAGCCACGCCCACAGCTTTAGTTGTATGGTAAAGGAGTTAGGGGAGGATGATGTGATGTCACTACATTACAGCCTTTGCCGTTGGCACATTTGACTGGAAAGGTTTTAGCCTCCAGGAAGAAACCCTAAATACAAAGGGAAGGCATCATTCCACATAAAAAAAACACACCAAAGGTTCTAATGAAGTACCATCACCTCTTAAACATGTACAAAATTGGAAAAAATACAAAAATCACGGCACTCCCTCTTTAAATATTTCAATCTATGTTAAAGATCTCTCCTGAGCCCGACAGTGTTTTATTGTATTTGCGGAACATGCTCATAATTTTTGAAGGAACGTATAATCGATTGATAAATAAATCTCAATACAACAATACATATCCTATCATATATATGACATGCTATATTACCTGCATCTCACTTCTGAACCTGGTGAAATTGGGCCTCTGCAGAATGTTGTTTTCCTGGACGAAGCTTTCCCGCAGCGTGTCCAACTGGTGCAGGAGGTCGTTGAAATAACGTCTGGCCGTGACCTCATCCTCTGCTGCCAACCGCCTGCAGAACAACATTATTATTATTAAGTGAACAAGCAGTCACGAAGTGACTTGTTCACTTAATTGATATTGCTGCTTTTCTCCTTCTTCTTTTTCCGCCAGAAATAGCTGTTCTGGCTGAACCGTGCAGTCGGTTTTCGCGAAAATTGGTAATCTGGTAGAGGGTGATGCCAAACGGTGATGATGCGAAGCCTGTGACCACTGGTCAAATGGTGGCGCTATAGCACTCAACTGAAATTGCAAACTTTAAACACTTATAACTCATGAACTGCTCGACTCTCAGAAATGTAACTTATATTCACTTATGCGTCTGCTTATGCCGAACAACTTTTGTAGTCTGACTTTTGACCTCTGACCTTTAGATGAAACGCCATCTTGAATTATATGTAAAACAGTTAAAATGTCTCTTCTCCTACAATCTTTGATCAAAATGCATAACAATGACCTACACATGAACTTTGGAGCCATACAAACATGGGATGGGTGTGAATCATGTTTTTAGTGAAAAAAATGATGTTTTTACGAGCCAATGAAAATTGCTCGTTTGTGAAAATGATTCTAATGCCCCTAATCTACACATGCAGCGTAATCTGCTTCTGATATTTTACAGTTTTGTAGAGGGGGATGCCAAATAGCAGCAAAACCAGTCTTACTCCAATTGCTCAAATGGGGGCGCTATAACAATTCTTTGAAACTGAAACATTTGAATAACCACAACTCGGGCCTCGTTTGGCCAAAAATCATGGGACTTGTTTCTACATGTTCCTTGATTCATGTGGAACGCATCTGTAACTTTGACCGGTAAGCTCCACCCCCAGAGTGTCTGCCATTTTAAGCAGTTTGAAAAGTGCTCATGCCTGATTTTCTGCCTGGATTTTTGATCAATTTGCATGACACCTGCTACATGAGAACTTTGGCCCCATCCGGACAAAAGTTCCGAAGCAAATTTGTTTTCATCAAAAAATGACATTTTTATAAGCCAATGAAAATTGCTGCTTTGTGAAGAGTCTTGTAACCCAGCCAACCGCTTACCTCTGACAAACATGGCAACCCGCTTACCTTCCACCAACCTGGCAATCCACTCACACATATGACAGTTCTCACTCACTCCACTCCCATCTTCACCCTCTGTGGCAAGATGGCCGAAATGTTTGATACATGTGCAGCAGCTCCTCTCTTCTCCACAACAACTCCTTTGTACTAGACTTTACTCCACTCAGCGGTGAGTTAGTTGGCTTGGTATCATTAGTTTGATCATTGGTTCACTTATTTGATTATTTGATGTATTTGATTTTGAGTTATTTACAATTGTTTTGAGTTATGTTTGATTTCATTATGTGGTTTTGAATTGGCATTTTTGTTTGAAAAGATACTTTTAGGTAAATCATTTTGTTTACATGATTGGTCAAGCTAAAAGTTGGTTTTAAATTAACTCATTGACCGCTAGGGGGACCTTCTTTGTTTCCTCTCCATTGCCGCGGCTCAAACCAGTTCGATCGGTAAAAAAGCCCTTATTTTGAAGCTCAGATCTCCTAAACAGGATGTGCTGTTTCTGTTATGCTGTGTCTGTTGTCTTGCCTAATCGATCATCTGGCGATCTGCCCATATACATCCGGGTCACAAGTCAGGAAGAGCCGTGTAGCGCTAGTTGATTCACCAGTGCGACAACCCCATTCAGAGCGAAAACACAGGAGAGCCGTTTGAATGCATTGGATTGAATGGGAGTGAATGGGACAAAAAAAAGAGAGTTGTCGCTCAATTCTGTTCCAAATGAAAGCGAGCAACGGGATCATCATCAGACGATGCGCTGGGACTAATAGTTGGATTAAAGAATGAAATCTACATCTCGTCGTGATACGAGCCGTCCGCGTGACTGGCGGAGGGGACTCCACGGGTGGTCCACGAGCAGCTCGACAACGGCGCTTTAAGAATTAAGAGAAATGAATTCATGAATTGATTCAAAGATATTTAAGATGACTAAAACATTAAGTAGGGCTACTAAAGATTAAAAGCATGCTAATATGGAAACAATTTAAATTAATGAAAATGGATGAAAATGATCAATGAGTGAAATGACTTGATCTTGATCACATCAAGTCATTTCGTCATGATATTTGATTTAATTTATGTTTTATATTGCTTTGTTTGTACAACAATGGGAACTGATGTAGACACCTGGCCCTCCAGGCCAGGGTTTTTTTTTGTGTGCCCAGAACACCTTGGACCCAACATTGGATGGTTCTGGAACCGGCTGGTTCCAGACCTGGCGAGCCGACCCAGGAACCCCACCTCAGACCCACTCAGTCTTTGTATGTAGTTCATGGTTCTCCATCAAGGAGAAAGAGACTTGACTCACAGAGACTAAAACCTTGACTGGACTTAAAGGGCCCCCCATTCTTCTTTTTTTATTTTCTACACCCAAATGTACTGTGCTTCAATACAAACAAGGTCAATAATAATTTTGTGTTTAAAACTTTAATACTGCTTTTGTGTCTCATTGGTTTCACCCCATTCTATTGAGCTCCTTTGCCGAATCTAGTTACTTCTGGTTGTACGCAGTCATTAATGGTTATTTTTACAATTCAGTCAATTATTCAATTATTAATTAATTACTTCAGTTATCCATTGCGCCACTAGCTACAGTCTTCTTCTGCTTGTTTCTCTCTGGCAACACTGGAGCAAGTATATTGTGCCAGATTGTGTGAGAGCAATAAGCATGTGGAACTTATGGAAGCATGTGAAATATGGTCTTCTGCAAGGCGAGTTTTCCATTTTTATATGGCTTATTGTGCATATAGTGCTGTTTGCATATTGTCAGACGGTTTGGTGGTCTTGCATGTATCTGGGAGGCCAGGGTTTTTTTTTGTGTGCCCAGAACACCTTGGACCCAACATTGGATGGTTCTGGAACCGGCTGGTTCCAGACCTGGCGAGCCGACCCAGGAACCCCACCTCAGACCCACTCAGTCTTTGTATGTAGTTCATGGTTCTCCATCAAGGAGAAAGAGACTTGACTCACAGAGACTAAAACCTTGACTGGACTTAAAGGGCCCCCCATTCTTCTTTTTTTATTTTCTACACCCAAATGTACTGTGCTTCAATACAAACAAGGTCAATAATAATTTTGTGTTTAAAACTTTAATACTGCTTTTGTGTCTCATTGGTTTCACCCCATTCTATTGAGCTCCTTTGCCGAATCTAGTTACTTCTGGTTGTACGCAGTCATTAATGGTTATTTTTACAATTCAGTCAATTATTCAATTATTAATTAATTACTTCAGTTATCCATTGCGCCACTAGCTACAGTCTTCTTCTGCTTGTTTCTCTCTGGCAACACTGGAGCAAGTATATTGTGCCAGATTGTGTGAGAGCAATAAGCATGTGGAACTTATGGAAGCATGTGAAATATGGTCTTCTGCAAGGCGAGTTTTCCATTTTTATATGGCTTATTGTGCATATAGTGCTGTTTGCATATTGTCAGACGGTTTGGTGGTCTTGCATGTATCTGTGATGTGATGATGTGTTACGAGCATGTCAATGTGCAAAGTTCGAATACTTGGTACCAAGATATAAAAGCTCCCATCATGTGATGAATGAGTGGCAAGTGTACACCCACATAGGATATAGTATATCCTATAGTATATCCTATATATATATATATATATATATATATATATATATATATATATATATATATATATATATATATATATATATATATAGTGGTGTCTCACTGGGGATCCAGAGCCATAACTGTGTTTCCAGGGTAACAGGTCAAACAGGAACAGCACGGCCTGCCCATGGACGTGTCATAGAGGGAGTGTATGTTCCCAAGTCACTCCTCCGCCAGCTGCGCCTAATACAGCCGACTCCCGCTCGTTACCAATCAGCAGCAGCTGGGCACTATATAAAGCCCACACAAACAGTGCAGCAGTATAGACTGGTTCACCTCAAACCCTGACAGGCGGCGTGTTTGTTTCTTGGCTCTGGACGGTAAGCTGAACACACTCTCGCTATTAGATAGGTGTACTTTTAAAGACATTGTAAACTGGATGTTAACACTTCTCTGTGCTCCAACCTAATAGGCAACTACGAGTGGGGTTGGAAACACGAACAGGAGCTTGTGTCCCCCGTAACCTGTGCCCGGAGAAAAACCCTTTGTTTACATTGGACGTACCTGGAGCTGGATTGATGCAAGGACAAGAGGAAGCCTGAATCTCCAAGCCACCCAAGGTCGTAAGAAAAGACTATTTTTTTTTTTTACCACTTAATGGAATTAAAGCGGCACTGCCTAGAAGTCGCTAAGGATAAAGATTTTGTTTGAAGACACAAGTTGACGTTAACTGAAGAGGATATTTTTTGTTTCACGTCGTGAAAGAACTTTATTTGTCCCTTTATTCTGCCACTGAGTTTGTAGATCAGCCCAACCCCCCGCCGTGTAATTGAGTATAAATACTTACTTGAGCACTTACCTGACGGCCGAACCCACGGGGTCCCTACGAGGTGCTCTTTCGTCCCTAACTAAAAAGTATTTTCACTCTAATTACTTACCTCCGAAGAAAGTACTTTACTCTAATTACTTGCCCTGTAAAGTACTTTTACTCTAATTATTTTCTGCCTAAAGAAAGTACTTGTACTCCAATTACATAGCCTGTAAAGTACTTTTACTCTAATTATTTTCCGCCTAAAGAAAGTACTTGTACTCCAATTACATAGCCTGTAAAGTACTTTTACCCAGATTACTTACCTCCTGAAAGTATTTTTACTCTAAATACTCAAACCTGTAATTTGAGCGCCCTGCTTTCAAAACCACCCCCTGGAGGACCCCAACCTATGCTAATACTTACCGGACACCTGAAAGAGACCATACTTACCTTTCCATACCGCCTCCACCCCCCGAACCCTAGAAGAAAAGAGATCAGTTGGTTGACAGCCCAGACAGGAGCCTGAGGCCCCAACTACTACTCCACCTCTCATGTAGACTCACCTAACTTTGTTCTCTCGCCCCCTGCAGTACGAAGACTTCTGGAACCCCCTACACTTCTTGATTGAACTGTTAACCATCCTTGGCTGCTGATTGAAAACTGGCAATTTATTTACGTTTTTTGTTAATAAACCAAAGGGGCGCCACCGTGCGTCCACACACTGGTACTGTCTCTGTCCTCGATTTGTCTCAGACCTCCCACAATATATATATATATATATATATATATATATATATATATATATATGAAAATTGCTCGCTTGTATCTTTTTGACTGTCCCTATTCGGCCAAGTTGTCACTAGTGACAGTTCACAGCTCAGCTCACCACTCACTCAGAGCTCACCAATCATTCACTCCGTCACACCAGGTTGCAATCACACACACCACACCCCCAGTATAAAGCCAGTACTCTGTCTCAGTCAGTGAGGTGCACATCACTGGCTGGGGACAGGTCTGTATGCTCTCCTTCTCTCAAACATTTTCCCAAACATTGCAATATAAAGCATTATACTAACACAGATTAACATCCTTTTAGACCTACATACAAACCCCACAGGTGAGCGTACTGAGCATGAATGAGCTGTGAATCTGAACAGAATTGGTGAGTTTTGTTTTGGAAACATTTGTTTGATCCGTTTTGTTTGGATTTGATGGTATAATATTGACATTATTTGTGAATACTGATTTTTGTTATTTGAACTTGTAGATCAGTTAGTTGTTTTATTGTAGATGTTTAATTTGGCCTTGTTGTGTTCAGGTTTTTCCAGTTAACTCTTCGACCGTCTGATCATGGTGACGATGAAAGTGAAGACAATGGCAAGCTAACCCAAAACAAACCTACTGTTCTGTTTCTGTCCTAACCTGACGGTAGGACCCTCCATGTCCAAACACACACTCTGACTACTGACTACACACACACTGACTCTCAATGACACTGTGCCACATCAAGATGTAGATGTGACATCATGGTTAGTGCACAGGTGTACCTTAGACTGTCCACAACAAAAGGCCACCGTTAAATGTGCAATTTTTCTTTGCCTTATTGGGGGTATGGGACTCCGAACCAGTCAGTATCTGGTGTGACCACCATTTGCCTCATGCAGTGCAACACATCTTCTTCGCATAGAGTTTATCAGATTGTCAATTGTGGCCGGTGGAATGTTGGTCCACTCCTCTTCAATGGCAATGTGAAGTTGCTGGATATTAGTGGGAACTGGTACACACTGTAAAAATGGTAATAACACATTATTACCACAGTATTACCATTTCGACTCGATCATGGCCAAATAGTGACAACCACCATTACCATTACATTGAGTTTTACCCTGGGTTACATATGGCTTATTGTGCTTGTCATACTGCCATACTGTTAACAACAATGAAGGAAATTATTCAGTCTGGATAGTTCAGTCAGTAGAGCGCCAGACTTCGGAACAGAATGTTGTGGTTTCAAGTCTGGCGACTGACAATCCAAAGCGCGAGTCTGTCAGTCTTCAAAAACCCTACCCTGCTCCCACAATTAGCTGATGTATTTCTCAAGTTCAGGCTCCCATGTTACTGTGGCTTGCGCGTATTGTTCTGACTCCTTATTGCTGCTTGCTTGTTCACGTCTTATTGCTGCTTGCAGCTATATTTATTATTATTATTATTATTATTATTATTATTATTATTATTATTATTATTATTAGTAGTAGTAGTAGTAGTAGTAGTAGTAGTAGCAGGGGCATTGTAACATTTCCCAATTGGGGGTGGGGGGCAGGAGAAAATGGCATGGGGGCGCACCCATACCATTTTCGGTTACAGGACTTTTATTAGGCAAGTAAAGCATCAATAATAACATCAGTTGTTGTTGAAGTTGCAACAGACACGCAGCACGCATAAAGCTAAAGGTCTGATTGAGAGAGTTTTCTTTTTTCAATGATGAAATTGTAATGATGTTTTAGTGGTGACACAGCTGTAGTTAATTAGTAGCAGTAGTAGTGTTTCAAATCATTTTAAATGCAAGCACTTTCGTTTGAAATATCTTGGGTTGTTTTGCATGCCATCGTGTTTGGTGGGCAGACAGACAGACAGACAGACAGACAGACAGACAGACAGACAGACAGGCAGGCAGGCAGGCAGGCAGGCAGGCAGGCAGGCAGGCAGACAGACAGACAGACAGACAGACAGACAGACAGACAGACAGACAGACAGACAGACAGACAGCTTACCAGTCCATGCTCTCCATCCAGTGAGCCAGGTACTGTCTGACCTCCCTGGGGAAGTTCACCTCCTCATACAGCTGGTTGACCTGCTCCTGCTGCGCAGCGTCCAGACGCTGCAGCGCCCCCCACTGGGCCATCTAGGAATAATGACCTTACACAGATGAAATGCCACAGTCATTTAATTGGCAGCTGCAACTATTCAGGTTGCATTGAACAGCAGCTCCAGTGCTCAGTTTCTGACCCCTCAATGGCGCAACTGTTGTACTAGACTAGTACTACTCTGTCCAATCAGAAGTTGTCGTACGTTGCCATGACACTAGACAGCCAATCAGGGGAGCCCCTGAGCCCCCACAAAGATTACGCACCTGCTATCCCGGTTTCCGTACCATACTCATACTCCATACTCTGTTTACTGTTCACCAATAATAGTGACACTACTGTTTAGTGTTTACTGTACACAGATAATAGAGACACTTCTCTGTTTACTGTACAACAATAATAAAGACACTACTGTTTACTGCACACTGATAATAGTGACACTACTGTTTACTGTAAAGATCTCAACGGGCCTGAAAATTAAGGCCCGGCCCTACCCGGCCCTAACAGTTCAGGCCCTAGGCCCTACCCGGCCCTACTAAATGGAATAGATTTTAGGCCCTACCCGGCCCTAAACTGTCGGGTTTGGTCAAAATTTGAGAATTCACCACAGATTAAAATTGAAATGGCAATCAGCACCATCTTCATAATAGGTAAATACAGAAAATGACTATTATTCTAACTACCGGTATATTAAAATAATTCAATATATATTATTTTTTCATGGGGCCCGAGGCCCTACCCGGCCCTATTGATTAGGATAGATTTTCGGCCCTACCCGGCCCTAAATGTCGGGTCGGGCCTGTTCGGGTTCAGTCCTGGTCGCGGTCGGGCAGAATTTGAGAACTCTAACTCTACTGTACACAGATGATAGTGACACTACTGTTTACTGTACACGGATAATAGTGACAATACTCTGTTTACTGTACAACAATGATAGTGACAATACTCTGTTTACTGTACAACAATGATAGTGACAATACTCTGTTTACTGTACAACAATGATAGTGACACTACTGTTTACTGTGTACAGATAATAGTATTAGTGACACTACGGTTTACTGCACACATATAATAGTGACACTACTGTATTGTATTACCTTATCCTTTTCAGGGGTTGACAGGTCTCTGAGGCACTTGCCCATCGGGCAAGTGCAAGTCATTCATGTTCTACTTGCCCTCATACATTTTGCAGATGTAACTCTTGAGAACGTAAAAATGAAACCAATTACACTCTCAAGAGTTAAAATTCATCATCTTAATTAGCCCAGGTCTACACAACTAGAGAATGTAGAAGATTAATGGTCATTTTGATGTATGTTAATGTTAATTTGCCTGTTTTGTTTCCCAAATCCAGCCTGGAATTGTGGATATCTAGAAAGCAGGGAAAGACACAGAGGCAGAGTGCAATGACCGCCTTCAAGACACATTTATCTTGTGTTGTGTTATAGTGCACTAAGTTGCACACTTGCCCGATCGGGCAACCAGGTAGCAGTCTTCACTTGCCCCACCATTTTTTTTACTTGCCCCGGGCAAGTGGGCAAGTGTTAGTGTCAACCCCTGCTTTTGCATTGTTGTTTGGTGAAGGGCCAGACATGACCCAGGCAGGACATTAGTTAGACTTAGACTCTGGTTATGGTAACGGCCCGGGGTTACAGATGTCTGACTGATGTTCTCTCTGACTAATATGTCCTTTTAGGGGGGGGTGGGGGGTACATTCCACAGCTATGGAAACAGCTACTGAAACAATAATCAACATTATTGGCATTGATAATAGCAAAAACAGGGGAAACGGGGTTTTTAATTTAAAGCTGTTGAAAATAACGAGTTTATTAGTTAAATTAATTTTGTTGATTAATCTGATTAAACCAGAGCCATAGAGTTAGCTTGAGACATCTGCAAGCATTGGGGTCTTGTAGATCACATATTTTGATTTTGATAGATTATTTAGCAAATAAAGATCTTTTCCCCCAGATTATTTTTCTTTTTTTAAATGTTCAAATCCTGTAAAGGAAAACAGCCATATTTTAGACATTTGGAAGCTGTGATTAGTCTGATTAGCATTTTTAATCATTCAACAGCCTATGTGATCACACGATATTAGCCTAATAAATGATGCTGTGATTCTAAAGCACTGCCACTGATTGAACGTGTGCAGATCATATCTTCATACAGCTGTGTTTACAGATGACCGACATACAGTTGTTAAAAGCCTAGTTCTATAAAACTAATCAACAGCCATAATACATGCATAACGTAGAGGTTGTTACCTGAGCTGTGTGGTGTAGAAGTACAGGTCGGGACTATAGCTGCATAGAAAGTGTCACACGTAGGAAATCACAGCTACAGAACTGTCGGCTTAACATATATAGCCTACATACTTACACACACAAATAAACATGCACTAACACACCCACCCACCCACGTTACTGTCAGCGTTGCCACATTCCGAGACAAAAACAAGCAACCAGATCTTAGCACAGAGGAAGTGTGGCGCAATTAGTCCCACAGATCCAAAACTACAGAAACAAAAGTGACAAAACAGTTAAACATACATATCAAAATGACCATTAATATTCTACATTCACTAGTTTAACGCTTGAGGGTGTAAAAAGAAACCAAATGGACCCATTTTACACTTGCAAAGAGTAACCAAATTAATCTAAAATGCCCAATATATTTTTTTTCTGATAACTGATATTATCCTCCTAATATGTGAGAGGGGCCATATTTCATTTACAGTTTTCATTTAAATATTGTTTTGGGAAATGTAGCAGCCTATATTTTGGTGTGCCCACCGTGGTTGTGGCCAAACAAATAAAACAATATTTTTAAAATAAATGAAAACTGTAAATGAGAAAGCACGACCCTCTCACGAATTAGGAGGATAATATCAGTCACCAGAAAAAAGGGTGTTTTCAAATGAACTTTTAAGTTATAATGGGTTTGTAGAGGAAGGGGACGGGACAGCTAAAATGAACATTACATCTTTAAATACTGAATGGAATAGCTTAAAAACTGTCTGGGGAGTTCTGAGCCTGAGAAGACCATAAATGACCAAAGTTTTCTTAAAGTGAAATATCCCTTTAACTAGTGTAGGCCTATACATCCACAGCTTTTCCTGTTATGTTTTAGTTGTACTTGAATTATATTGTAAATCTCCAAGCTCAATACCAATTTGTTTGAACTCGTACTGTAATTCCTATTCCATTCCTAAAAAAAAAAAAAAAAAAAAAAAAAAAAAAAAAACTACACTCCATGAAAACAGAAAACACGCGAAAGACCGACGCTTGTAAAGAGCAGACTTGGCAACACCGACTGTAGGTCCGTGGGGTTTCTATTCACTGCTCAAGCTCACATCCGGTCCAGGTCCTCGTTCTGTTTCCGCTGTGTAGATCGGCTGCACAAACATGAACGACGCTGTTCCGGTCTACGCCGGAACAGCGTCGTGCAAAGTGAACTGATCCCCAGGGCCACCGTAAACATCTATGAGAGCCACGCCCACCTCCTGGCCACGTGATTCTCCGAGAAGCGTTACTTGAGGTACTTTGTTGCCTTTAATGATAGACCTGCGCAGTGACGTCACCGCCCTTGTTCCAGAAACAAACTCTCCATTCATTTTTTCTCATAGACTTTTCGAAAATAATTTATATAAAGACGATTACGCCGCGGACAAAGCCAGCTCGGGTCGTGACGAGTCATGATGGCACACACAAACTTTTGGGACAATCAAAAATAATGTCTAAGATGAAAAACGAAACAAAAAGTCTTAATTGTATCATGCCATTTTCTACTTCTTGCTAATTAGATATTATAATTTATATGACGATATTGTGTTTGTTGTCATGATCTGTCACGACCCGAGTTGGCTTTGGCCGCGGCGCAATCGTGTTTTTATTAACCATTTTCGAAAAGTCTATGAGGAAAATGAATGAGGATTCCACTAGTGGAACAGTTGAAGTTGGAAGTGTTACCTTCTCAGGGTCCACTGGTGGTCCCCGAGCCACCTTAACAACCATACAGTAAATTGCGTAATTCTCCGCAAACCGTGACTTAAGGTGCTCTATTGCCTTGTAACAAAAAAACAGTAAATGGAGACAGATTTAAAGGGGAATTCCACCGATTTTCAACATTTTTTTTCTGGGAGCGTACAAATGGAACCAAATGAACCCTAACGGGTTCATTTGGTTCCATTTGTAAATCCGTCTACAGTAAATGTAGACAGATTTAAAGGGGAATTCCACCCATTTCAACATTTTTTTTTCTGAGAGCGTACAAATGGAACAAAATGAACCCTAACGGGTTCATTTGGTTCCATTTGTACGCTCTCAGAAAAAAAAAAGAAAAAAAGAAGCGTCTAAAGAAATCCATTAACACGGTGAAAATACATCTTGATGATGTCATCAAGATGTTTCACCATGTTAGCGTTTTTCTTCAGACCTCCATTAATTGGGATTCGGGAACACAGAATGGGGGATTTTTTTTTTATCATGTTCACCCAACACCTCGAAGGTACATCAATGACTGAATAAAATGTTGAAAATGGGTGGAGTTTCCCTTTAGACGGAACTAAAATGAAGAGCAGAATGGACTCTCCAGTCCAGCCGAGACCAAAACACAGACGGACCGGAAGCGGAACTGAGCGGAAACAACAAAGTTGTGTGCGCCAGAAGAAGAAGAAGAAACAGAAAGACAACCTGACGGCTAACTGCTAACAGTAGGTTTATTCATTATTTATTATGGAACTTCTTTAACTATACGTTCGCGTTTAAAGGGGAATTCCACCCATTTTCAACGTTTTACTATGTCATTAATATACCTTAGAGATGTTGTGTGGACATGATAAAAACAAAAGTTCCCCCAATTCTGTATTTCCTAAAAATGGAGGTCTGGTAAAAAAGGTGAACTACTATACATCTTGATGACATCATCAAGATGTAGTTCACCATGTTAATGATTTTTCTTTCAGAAACTTTGCATGTTGTGAGACCAGTGGTTTTCAACCTTTTTTCCATAAAAGGGTCCACTATTCAGCCACATTTGATTGTTGAGTTTAATCTCTCTGAACCAAAAGCAATAATTTTAGTAATATTTTTTTTGTCTACAATTTAGGAGAGATATCTTGGTCAAAATAACAGGTACTAGCCACAATGTAGCTGCAACGCAACCTTTTATATTTATAATGGGACGAATGTAGAGTTGCCGTCCATTAACCCCGTGTGTGTGTGTGTGTGTGTGTGTGCGTGTGTGTGTGCGCGCGCGCGCGTGTGCGCGCATGGCGTGCGTGAATAGGTCAATGTAATGGAATACAGCAGTGGTTTTCAACCTTTTCCATACCCTGGCCCACTGTTTGTTCAGAATGTTTAGCCACGGAGGACCACCATTTGTGGACATTTCAGCCCCACAGACCCCAAAACTAAAGAATTCTTTTTGCCTCTGTCCACGATTCCAGGAAAACCAGCCAACATAGATCAACGATAATGACCATTACTCTTTCTCTAGTTGCGTAGACTTGGGCAAATTCAGATGATGAATATTCTAACTCTTGAGAGCGTAAATATGAAACCAAATGGACCCACAAGGGTCCGTTTGGTTTCATTTTTACACTCTCAAAGAGTTACATCTGGTTAACCAACTTTCCATCATTTAGCCTGGGGACCACCTGGAACCTTTTCAAGGGACCACTGGTTAAAAACCACTGGTATACAGGACAACTCACACATTAATTTTGTTTTTGTTTTGTTTTTTTAATATTTTTTTATCCCATGATTTTGCAACCCATTTTTTCACCCAGTGCCAATTCCTAATGTGATCCTGGGCTCTACACACCCTCCGCCAACCTGGGGAGGCAGCGGACTGGCCTCATGCTTCCTTCAATGCATGAGGAGTCCAAGCTGCCTTCTTTTCACCCGACAGGGGGGAGTTTCCCTGGTTGGACGTAGTGCATGGAAGGAACACGTTATTCCAACCAGTTCCTGTCCCCTCCATCAGGCGCCCCGGCTGGCTAGGGGGGGTAGTCTAGAGTCCAGGATCTACCCTAGGGGACACGGGGGAATTCACATGAATTTTGTTTTTCATGTGAGTTGCCAGGAATCTGCAGCCAAGAAGACAGAGGCGACAGACAGACAGACAGACATCGATGCTTCTTCCCAGCCAGTAGAATGAATCCCAGCGGGGGTGGTGGTCTGTTCGGGGCCTCGCCTCAAGGCGGGGCCTTCCAGGTTCCGGCTGGAGGAGGAGGCACCGGGGGCAACAAGCCTGTGGGCCTGTTCCAGTCTGCGTTTGGCTCTCAGACCCAGACAACAGGAGGCTTCTTCCAGTCTGGAGCGTTCCCACAGACCGCCATGATGCAGGGACACACAGTCGGAGGTGATGCAGCCTATAGGCCAGGGATGGGAATTATCAAAGAATGGATGGATGGATTCGTAGTTAATTCATGAATTGATTGTTTGATTCGTTCATTCATTCCTTGGTGATCGATGTGTTTATGATAACCTTATCCATCAACCAGTTGATAGGCGTTGATAACGTTTAAGAATCTTAATTTCACTTGGTGCCTAACATCGATGGATAGACGGATAAAAAAAATGAGTACATTTTGCGACGTACAGAATTAATTTGAAAGTCATATTTCATTCCTTAGTTAACAAATTTCGACCAGAGATTGTAAGTTTGCCCTGAAAGAATAATTTGGAAGATTTGTGTTGCATTTTCACAATTTCCCCCCAATATTTATTTTAATAAAGGTTAAAACATCCAAAATGCAGTACAGAATGGTTTAATCAAATATTTATCTGATCATCTGAGACACAGAGCCAGGCAATGACATCTCAGTATGAAAAATGGGTGTGTGTGTGTGTGTGTGTGTGTGTGTGTGTGTGTGTGTGTGTGTGTGTGTGTGTGTGTGTGTGTGTGTGTGTGTGTGTGTGTGTGTAAACACACATGCATGTTCCATTATTTAACAGTTACGTTTAACTGAACAACTTGACGATGATGATAATAACAATGATTGCGTGGTCTCCGTGGTTACACACAGGCTCGGCAGGGACCCCCATGTTTGGACAGACGCCGTCGTTCGGACAGACGGCCTCCTCCTCCTCACTGTTCGGACAGCCGCAGGGATCTGAACCGGCAACCCCCATGAACCAGGCAGGCGATGATGATGATGATGATGATGATGCTGTTATTGCTTCCCGTTAGGGCAGGGGTTTTCAACCTTTTTGATGCCAGGGACCACCATTTTTTCTGAATTTGAGCCACGGACCACCACTAGAGGACATTTTAGCCCCACAGACCCCAAAACTAAAGATTTCTTTTGCTTTTGTCCATCTTCTAGTTGTGTAGACTTGGGCTAATTCAGATGATGAATATTTTTAACTCTTGAGAGTGTAAAAATGAAACCAAATGGACCCGCAAGAGTTAATTTTTTTTTTTTTTTACACTCTCAAGAGTTACATCTGATTAACCAACTTAGCAGGGGACCACCTGGAACCCTCTCAGGGACCACTGGTGGTCCCCGGACCACCTGTTGAAAACCCCTGCGTTAGGGCAATGGTTTTCAACCGGTGGTCCCCAGCTAAATGATGGACAGTTGATAACCAAATGGACCCATTATATATCTGTAATTCTTGTGCGTGTGCAATGAAACCAAATGGACCCTTACGGGCCCATTTGGTTTCATTTCACGCTCTCAAGAGTTAAATTATATTTCAACTAAATTGCTTAATTTTCAAGAATGTACATATTGAGCAATGTAGAAGAATTGTTATTTTGACCAATGCTTTGCCAGTTCATCTCCTAAACTGTGGACTCAAACTTGAAAATCCTTAGTTTTGGGTCCGAGAGACTAAACTCAACATCAAGTGGTGGTCCGTGGCTTAAATGCAGAATAAATAGTGGGCCCTGGTATGAAACGGGTTGAAAACCACTGTGTTAGGGCATTAACTAAACATGCTTGTTTTTGGTAGTTGAATCGAATACTTTGGTAGTCAAATAATTTTTGACTAAATAAAAAAAATGCTGGAAAGATCAATAAAATATTGATCTCATGTCTAAACTTGAGCAAGATGCACGTAGCGCTACTCTGGAGACCGATCTATAATCAATGTTCTGTACTGTTCTGTTCTATTCCAGGCTTTTGGTCAGAGCAGCTCTATGTTCGGAGCAGGCAGTGGCAGCACACCAGCTTTTGGACAGGTTGGTCCATGTAAAGATTGTACTTTCTGACACTAGAATCTAGTTTCTGGCCCTAGATCGTAGTTTCTAGCTCTAGATTCTAGTTTTTTTTTTTTTTTTTTCGGAAAAATCGATATTTCTGTGTCAGTGATGCTCAAAATATTTCATGCCAAGGACCCCTAGAATTGTCTGTGTTTGGCAGGCTGCGGAGGACCCCCTCCCCTCCCCCATCTGAAAATATCCCATGGAGGGACCCCCTCCCAGAAACAAAGATTGGAGTTAATATCGTTTGCTCCGACAGAAGATAATATTCAAAGATTTGCACCATGTTTTAAAGGTAGGGGAAGTGATTTGAAATTCATGGTGTAGTACCAGCCTGGTGCACTAGGGGCCCCCAAAAGTAGCTACACTATGTGAACCTGCTGCTCTCTCCTGATTGGAGGAGAATTGTGGTGACCTGGGGAACTTTTATTAGCTCCTCTGCTAACGTGGGGGAGGGGGAAACTCCATATGTGGTTTCCACACCTTTATAATAGAGCATTTTAACAGAAAAAAAATATTTTTTGGGTGATATCTGACAAAAGTGAAATCACTTCCCCTACCTTTAAGGATTTTTCCAGGAATAGCAGACCTACAAGCTCGTGTCGCGCCACTCGGTGGCGCGATACGAGCTTGTAGATCTGCTATTTTTCAATAGTTAAAGCTAGTTAATGCTTGAAACACCCGAATGCGTTCAGTACAGAATGGATTAAAGGAAATGGAGGCAACTTTAGTGTGTACAAATACTGTGCCTGTAAACTGATTTGTTTAAAAAAAAAAAAAACAGAATATAACTCCACTTCAATGCTCCCATGTGTGTTCTCTATCCCCACAAATGACCTAGCTTGAACAATCAGTCTTTTCTCATATCATATAGGATCTTTAATGTAAATCACTCTCAGGAACAGCTCGTTTGACTTTGGCCTCATGATGATGTCATCAATGCACCCTGCTTTGTAGAATTCCTCCAGTCTGCAGTTCCATTTTGTTTATAATGTCCACCATTGTTGATTTTCCAAGTTGACGTGGAATTTAAACAAGCCTGGTTCTTGCATCAGTATTACTGTATAATGACTCTACTATAAAATATCCTGCATATCAATGCCCCCTGCAGCTAAACTGTTCCATAAAGGAATAACTAATGACTAAGGACTGGTTATATCAGTGGTGATTGAGGCTCAAACCATTAGTAATAAGCTTGAGGGACATAGACAGCATGATATTAAGTATTAAAAATAATTTTAGTAATCCTTGTGTGCCTTTAATATTAGCCAAAGGTTCCGGGACACGCGCTCATGGGCGGCCTTAAGGATCGGGGGGCCCCTTGCATGACGTCATCATATTAATAATTAAATAAAAGATCGATTATTAACTATAAAACAACGGCCGCGTTTGGTCCGCGCGCCGGCCCATTTTGGTCCACGGCCCATACGTTGCACATCATAGCCTCGCAAACAGCAACGCCTCCTCCTCCTCTGACACAAGGAAGCGACAACAACAAAAGCATGGAGCTCAGAGCTGCGATGCAGGCTTGTCTCGTGTCGCGCCTCGTCCGACATGCACCTCTTGTCATGGATAACAGCCAGGGGCAGGGAGACCCGGAGAAGTGGCATTGTCCCTTGTGTTGGTGCGGAGACAGACGGACAGGACAGCCTGTTTACTGCGCCGAGCCACCGTCAACTTTTAGATGTGTACAATGAAAACACGTGGGTTCTATACGCCTTATAGAACCATTTTCTCTAAAGGCCAAATAATACTGTCCCCCGTCCCCGGACCACTTTTGATAATCATAAACCGCCGGTTGTGACAAAAGCAGCAAAACTCCTTTCTTCCTCTCTGGCTCCGTGTCGTCTGTGTGTGTGTGTGTATGTGAGAGAGAGAGGGGGGAGCTAATGGGCGTTCCAACCAGTGTTGCCAACTGCCAAAATCCAAAATGCACTAGTGACACTTCCAATGCAGCTGCTACACTACACCGTACGACGGTGCGTAACCGAGAAATAGGCTACATTCTCCGCAACTATAAATGAACGCAAACCATATATACATATAAATCGTGGGGCCCCTGGAGGCTCGAGGGGGCCCTAGGGAGGCTCGGGGCCCCTTGCAATTGCAAGGGTTGCTATGTCCTTAAGGCCGCCTATGCACGCATGTCTTGCTCATGGTAGTTTTCATCGGTGTGACACGGTATATAATGGCGTGCTGATCCGTTTTCCTCCAGGTGAGTGGAGCTGTGTTTGGTCAGACCCCAGCCTTCGGTCAGCAGCAGCAGCAGCAGCCCCCCAACCCACCACCGGCGTTCGGACAGCAGCCTTCAGTGTTCGGCCACACCCCCACCACCACCGCTACAGGTAGGTTTACATCGCTTTCAATCGTCATGCGCGTTTCTGACACCAGGGGCCACCATTTATTCAGCATTTTAGCCACGGACCTGACCACCACTTGATGACATTTTCACCCCAAAGACCTAAAACGAAAGGATTCCTTTGTTTTTGTCCACAATTCCAGCCTGGATTTTGCAAACAAAACAGTGTGGACTTCTTAATTAAATAGTGCTAATTCAGATGGTGAATATTTTAACTCTTGAGAGTGTAAAAATGAAACCAAATGGACCCGCAAGGGTCCATTTCCCTGGAGCCCTGGAGCCCAGGGAAAATCTTGCCTAGGTGCTCCAAATTGCTTAGAAACGCCACTGTCAATCATTTACATATCAAGCCACGGAACCGCCATTCGATGAGATTTTAGCCTGGCCTAGCCTGAAATCATTTAATCCTCAAGAGTGCGTGATGTATACGCAGTGTGTATGTGTATTGGTATTTTCCATACTTTTTAAAAGTGGAATTCCACCCATTTTCAGAATTTTACTATGTCATTAATATACCTTAGAGATGTTGTGTGGACATGATTAAAAAAAATGTTCCCCTATTTTGTGTTTCCTAGACATTTTCTGGGAAAAAAAACATTAACATGGTAAAACACAACTTGATGACATAAAGTTGTTTCATGTTCTTTCAGGACCTTTTTTCGTGTGCTTAGCATAGCATTTTGGGGAGCAGCTTACTCTATTTAGAGTACAGGGCTTGACACTAACACTTGCCCGCTTGCCCGGGGCAAGTAAAAAAAAATGGTGGGGCAAGTGAAGACTGCTACCTGGTTGCCCGATCGGGCAAGACCTCTGTGTCTTTCCCTGCTTTCTAGCTATCCACAATTCCAGGCTGGATTTGGGAAACAAAACAGGCAAATTAACATACACATCAAAATCACCTAATCTTCTACATTCTCTAGTTGTGTAGACCTGGGCTAATTAAGGTGATGAATTTTAACTCTTGAGAGTGTAAAAATGAAACCAAATGGACCCGCAAGGGTCCATTTGGTTTCATTTTTACGTTCTCAAGAGTTACATCTGGTTAACCAACTTAACTGGGGACCACCTTCCTTACCCTCTCAGGGACCACTGGTGGTCCCCAGACCACCTGTTGAAAACCCCTGGTTTAAAGCACCCAAGTAGGAAGTAAACTTAAATGCAAAATTTACAATATATTTTTGGGGGGCAAGTGACCATGACCTGAGGGCAAGTAGAAACTGACTTGCACTTGCCCGATGGTCAAGTGCCTCGGAGACCTTAGTGTCAACCCGTACTATACATGGGGAGAGTAGCGACACTCCTGTCGGCTCCCAATGCTACAGCTGAACAGAGACTGCTATTGGCCGAAAAGCGCCTGTGACACCTGTTTGGAACCCTAAATGGTTCCAAACAATCCACTTTTCGGCCATCCACTTACACTGACTGCAGGACTCAAGTGCTGGCGCGAAGCGTGAGATGTAAGATCAATGCGTGTTGCCACTCTCCCTAATTATAGTACTTTAGGGACCGCTAAACCCCTTATGCCTTAACTTCTTAGCCTTTTTAAAATATTGTATTTTTTTTTTTTTCAAGATTGGCATGTTGAACTATTCCAAAAAGTTTTTCAAAATAATAAAAAAGGGAAAAGGGGTTTGGGATAAGTGCAAAAATAGAGCCCTAAGTCTATTAAGACTTCATCAAAAAAAGCTTTAACCTATTTCGAACCCGATGCTGGATTCTACAAAATGGTCGACGGGCAACTTAACAGGTCTAGTTATTCAAATCTCATTATTTCCACCCAACAGGTTCCACGTCTGCTACCACAGGCTCCTTTGGCTCCATGTTTGGCTCGGCCACACAGGGTTCATTGTCCGGGGTGGCAGTGGCGGCGTTCGGCTCGGCGACTCAACCCGGCGCGTCCTCCGGCGGCCTGTTCGGCACGGCGGGTTCGAGCCAAAGCAAAGGCCTGGCGCTGCCCCAGTTCAGCTTCAAGCCCTCCACTGAGGTGCTGTTCAAGCCCATCTTCAGCGCCAGCCCCGAACCACCACCTACCACCTCCTCCTCCTCCTCCAACGTAGAACCCAGTGCTGAGCAGTCCCACGGTGGCATGGAGAGCAGCGCTGCTCCTCCAGCACCTCCACAAGCCACCCTGGGGTTCAGCTTCTCCCAGCCTGCAAACATCTCCACGCAGAAAGAGCCTCCTCAGGTATGTACACTACACTATATACTGTACACATGTAACGCCCGGGATTCGAACCCGGGTCTCCCACGTGAAAGTCCAACATCTTAACCACTAGACCAAGAGGACATCCCCTTTGGTCCGGGGGCAGATACTAGACTTTGGAGGCCATCACGACAGAGGCTGTAGCCACCTGCTACACTCACCTCCCTTTTGACCTCCTTCCACGGGGAAACCCGATCCGGGTCACGGCACCAATGTAACGCCCGGGATTCGAACCCGGGTCTCCCACGTGAAAGTCCAACATCTTAACCACTAGACCAAGAGGACATCCCCTTTGGTCCGGGGGCAGATACTAGACTTTGGAGGCCATCACGACAGAGGCTGTAGCCACCTGCTACACTCACCTCCCTTTTGACCTCCTTCCACGGGGAAACCCGATCCGGGTCACGGCACCAATGTAACGCCCGGGATTCGAACCCGGGTCTCCCACGTGAAAGTCCAACATCTTAACCACTAGACCAAGAGGACATCCCCTTTGGTCCGGGGGCAGATACTAGACTTTGGAGGCCATCACGACAGAGGCTGTAGCCACCTGTTACACACACTAGCGTTCAAAAGTTTGGGGTCACTTAGAAACGCCTGCATTTAGGAGGCAGGCATCCCACATCCAAAACCTTTGGAGTTGGACCGCATTCCATGAACACTACTATATTATAATTTATACTAGGGGTTTTCAAGAGTTAAAATATTCATCATCTGAATTAGCACCACTTAATTAAGAAGTTTACACTGTTTTGTTGGCAAAATACAGCCTGGAATTGTGGACAAAATCAAAATAATTCTTTAATTTTAGGTCTTTGGTGTCCAGGGACCACCATTTATCCACCATTTGATTACATTTTCACACCAAAGACCTACAATTAAAGAATTATTTTGATTTTGTCCACAAATCCAGGCTGTATTTTGCCAACAAAACAGTGTAAACATCTTAACAGTTTTCGTGCCGTGGAAATGAATCTACGTCACCCGTTATCATTATGATTTACAGTAACAACTGATGCCGCTGACGTTAACGCTACTTGACGTGACGTTACTTACCGGCGCCGGTTTAATACGATCCCCATGCTAACAGCAGCTAGCAGCGACCGCAGCGACCATTGCTAGACCATAACAAGGGACGGGCCAACCCGGAACCAAAAGTGTGTGTCCGTCAACTAACTTGTCCGTCGGGAAACATGGACCGAAATATGAAATATGACTTTTAGATGAAAATCGCTGGCACTGGCGACCTCCAAAAATATGAAAAAGGGCTGGCACTGAGAGAGTTAATTAAGTGGTGCTAATATTTTAACTCCTGAGAGTGTCAAAATGAAACCAAATGAACCCGCAAGCGTCCATTTGGTTTCATTTTTACACTCTCAAGAGTTACATCTGGTTACCCAACCTTCGATCATTTAGCCTGGGGACCACCTGGAACCATCTCAAGGACCACTGGTGTTCCCCGGACCACCTGTTGAAAACCCCTGGTGTTCATGGAATGCGGTCCAACTCCAAAGGTTTTGGATGTGGGATGCCTGCCTCCTAAATGCAGGCGTTTCTAAGTGACCCCAAACTTTTGAACGCTAGTGTATGTTTAAAGGTATTATGACAGTGCTGTTTTCAACCTTTCTGATACCAGGGCCCACTATTATATTCAGCATTTGAGCCACGGAGGACCACCATTTGAGGACATTTTAGCCAGGTTGGATTTGGAAAACAAAACAAGTCAAACATATGACAGATGATGAAAATGACCGTTAATCTTCTACATTATCTAGACTTGGGCTAATTCAGATGAATATTTTTGTTAACTCTTAAGAGTGTAAAGTTCCATTTTACACTCCAAAAGAGTTGCATCTGGTTAACCAACTTTCCATCATTTAGCCTGGGGACCACCGATCCGGCACGCCTAGTCAATGGACGCAAATAAAACCCTGTGAATAACTCCCTGAATGAAATGCTATAAAATTCGAATCAAAACGCTCGTTTTTGAAGGTACCAGTAGCTGCATTTACTGTAAAATGACAGCCGATGATGTCAGATGCCACTCAAAGTCGAAGAAACTGATATAATGGGCTATTGCATTTTATCGTCTACTTGGTCTCATGTCAACACCACAGGCATTTTTTATTCAGTATTTTTAGCTGCCCGCCCCTTCCTATTAGGGGTGGGACAATTAACCAAAAAAAAAAAAAAGACAAACACATTTCCTTAATTATAGTATGGATATCCTTGTTAATAAAGCAGATATTGTCTTGTAAAGTAAACTCAAATGCAAATGCAACCAAATGAACCCTGGCGTGTTCATTTGGTTGCATTTGTACGCTCGTCTAAAGAAATCCATTAACATGGTGACAATACATCTTCAGGGGTTGACACTAAGGTCTCTGAGGCACTTGCCCGATGGGCAAGTGCCTCAGAGACCTTAGTCAGGTTCTACTTGCCCTCAGGTCATGGTCACTTTCCCCCCAGGTTCCAGGTGGTCCCCAGTTAAGTTGGTTAACCAGATGTAACTCTTGAGAGTGTAAAAATGAAACCAAATGGACCTGCAAGGGTCCATTTGGTTTCATTTTTTATTTTTTGCATTTTACACTCTCAAGAGTTAAAATTCATCATCTTAATTAGCCCAGGTCTACACTGTAGAAGATTAATGGTCATTTTGATGTGTTAATTTGCCTGTTTTGTTTCCCAAATCCAGCCTGGAATTGTGGATAGCTAGAAAGCAGTTAAAGACACAGAGGCAAAGTGCAATGACTGCCTTCAAGACAAATTTATGTTGCACACTTGCCCGATCGGGCAACCAGGTAGCAGTCTTCACTTGCCCCACCATTTTTTTTTTTTACTTGCCCCGGGCAAGCGGGCAAGTGTTAGTGTCAAGCCCTGCATCTTGATGATGTCATCAAGATGTTTCACCATGTTAGTGGTTTTCTTCAGACCTCCATTACTTGGGAACATAGACTTGGGAAAGTTTTCTTTTTTTTTATCATGTCCACCACCCAGCACCTCTAGAGTATACTAATGACATATTAGAATGTTATATTAAATGTTATATTAAGTGTTATATGTTATATTAAAAATGGGTGGACTTAAGGGTTAAGGGTTCGCCAATGGTTCCGGTGCACTCTTTGTGTTAATGACTTCAACAGTATAGGAACAGGAATATCAATACTATAACTAAGCAAATGTCTGTCTGTCTGTCTGAAGCGAGCATAACTCATCACTGGCTGCACCGATCACTATGATTTTTCACACAGTCATTGACCATAACATTAGGAAGAGACTGAGGAAGCCCTTTTTTCAAATTAACAAATTGTTGATTAATAATGAATTTATTTGTGCATGAAAATTTCCCCATTAAGTTTATATGGGAAAGTCCGACGGGGCCCCCTAGCGTTACACAATTCACAGGCCACCGTCATTGCTGTTACCCCACTGCCTTATTTCCACTGCTACACCAGCAACACAGCTAATAGTGGCCGCGGTGTTGTTGTCGGGGAGGAGGAGGAGGAGGAGGAGGAGGAACACCCCCGCTCAGGGTTCTACAGTGGAATGGGTATCGCATTTGTGACTACATCGTACAACGGCGGTGTTCGCTAAAAACACGCAGATCTACAAGCTAACAGCAGCCGACTCTTGCATGGAAGAGAGACCAGGCGCACGGCACACGGACAGGTTGCATGCCGAGGACAGCCTAACTTCTTCGGAATTCCCTGCACGGGGCATATCGTATTGTCACTCCCAGCACTGCGCGCTTGGTCCTCTACTAGCTCACCGACCGCTGTATTCACATGATATGATGTTTACTTCCACAGCAACTTTAGCGTGCGTGTGTGTGTGTGTGTGTGTGTGTGTGTGTGTGTGTGTGTGTGTGTGTGTGTGTGTGTGTGTGTGTGTGTGTGTGTGTGTGTGTGTGTGTGTGTGTGTGTGTGTGTGTGTGTGTGTGTGTGTGTGAGATCGTGATCGCGAAGCGTACTGCATTGCTAGACTTTGCGAATTAAGACGGACCCCCCCCCCCCCCCACACACACACACACACACATGCGTTCAAACTGGACAGTTGTTTGTTTCCATGTCGCTTTTCACTGGCATGTTCAAGTGGACAGCAGACCCACCATGGTAACAGAGGGTAACCGACTCCTGCGTCATGGCAACTACAGCAGGCGCATTTCTTTCCCTGGCCGCCTCGCAAACGAAAACGGCCCATCTACAATCTCACGCGACCGCAGTTTTCATATTTGTTGAGTTCTACAACGGCAGGGACATGCATATTTTGCGATGCGTGTGTGCGTGTCTGCCACCAAGTAGCCTACAGTGATTTTCTCCAGCTGCAGGCTGCAGCCTGCAGCTTCCCCCTGCCCGATGCCGATGCGTTATGCATTAATATACATATGGTTTTCTTATATCTATGAGATATACTGTAACACAAATAAGGTTACACTGTGCGTCTTCTTGATTTGGGCATATACACGCATGCACACGCACGCACACAAACACAGTTATTAAGACCCCCCTTCACTTTCTAAACCCCATGCCACTGGCTTCATATGTCCACAGAAACAGCTACTTTATCCGATTTTTCACCACGTTCCTGCATGGCACCCTTGCTTTGCTACAACTGTTTTCCCTAAAGCAGGGGTTTTCAACAGGTGGTCCGGGGACCACCAGTGGTCCCTGAGAGGGTTCCAGGTGGTCCCCAGCTAAGTTGGTTAACCAGATGTAACTCTTGAGAATGTAAAAATTAAACCAAATGGACCCGCAAGGTCTGTGGGGCTAAAATGTTCTCAAATGGTGGTCCGTGGCTCAAATGCTGAATAAATGGTGGTCCCTGGAGTCAAAAAGGTTGAAAACCCCTGCCCTAAAGTATAGCCTACCCACAACTACACATTAAAGCAGGGGTTTTCAACCAGTGGTCCGGGGACCACCAGTGGTCCTTGAGAGGGTTCCAGGTGGTCCCCAGGCTAAATGATGGAAAGTTGGTTAACCAGATGTAACTCTTGAGAATGTAAAAATTAAACCAAATGGACCCTTGCGGGTCAATTGGGCTTAATTTCACACTCTCAAGAGTTAAAATATTCATCTGAATTAGCACTATTTAAGTCTACACTGTTTGGTTTGCAAAATCCAGCCTGGAATTGTAAACAAAACCAAAAGAATTCTTTAGTTTTAGGACTTTGGGGCTAAAATGTCATCAAATGGTGGTCCGTGGCTCAAATGCTGAATAAATGGTGGTCCCTGGAGTCAAAAAGGTTGAAAACCCCTGCATTAAAGCAATTACATACTTACATGATTGGTATAATCTATTAATTCACTTTAATTCACCCACCCATGATCTGCTAATTCACTTTACACTGTACATTATTTGTTGCTCATATATTTACACTGTACATTATTTGTTGTTCATATACTCACAACGGGTAAGGTCCTAGTAGGAAAAAAAAACGACATTGTGACAATGTGATATTCTGTTTCTCCATATGTCCCACCACCCCCACCCCCATAGTCCCAGGCCTCCTCCTCATCCTCCACCACCTCCTCTACCGCGCTGCAGTTCACCTTCTCCCAGCCGGCTGCGCCCTGCGCCGGCACCACCAACGCTGCACCGCCCGCCGAACCCACCACCCCGTCTACGTTCAGGTGAGACCACCACCCCACCCACCACCACGCAATACCGTCTAGGCCGGGGGTCAGCAACCTGCGGCTCAGGAGCCGCATGCGGCTCTAGAACACAGCCCTAGTGGCTCAGTGGCTGTAGCATTATTACATACACACTGGGCTCTAGAACACAGCCCTAGTGGCTCAGTGGCTGTAGCATTATTACATACACACTGGGCTCCAGAACACAGCCCTAGTGGCTCAGTGGCTGTAGCATTATTACATACACACTGGGCTCTAGAACACAGCCCTAGTGGCTCAGTGGCTGTAGCATTATTACATACACACTGGGCTCCAGAACACAGCCCTAGTGGCTCAGTGGCTGTAGCATTATTACATACACACTGGGCTCTAGAACACAGCCCTAGTGGCTCAGTGGCTGTAGCATTATTACATACACACTGGGCTCTAGAACACAGCCCTAGTGGCTCAGTGGCTGTAGCATTATTACATACACACTGGGCTCTAGAACACAGCCCTAGTGGCTGTAGCATTATTACATACACACACTGGGCTCTAGAACACAGCCCTAGTGGCTCAGTGGCTGTAGCATTATTACATACACACTGGGCTCTAGAACACAGCCCTAGTGGCTCAGTGGCTGTAGCATTATTACACTCAACAAAAATATAAACGCAACACTTTTGTTTTTGCTCCCATTTTTCAAGGGATGGACTTAAAGCTCTAAAATTAATTCCAGATATACAATATAACCATTTCTATCAAACACTGTTCACAAATCTGCCTAAATGTGTGATATTGAGCACTTCTGCTTTGTTAAGATAATCCAGCCCACCTCACAGGTGTGCCACATCAGGATGCAGATTTGACATCATGGTTAGTGCACAGGTGTACCTCAGACTCTCTACAATAAAAAGACACCATGAAATGTGCAATTTTCTTTTGCCTTATTGGGTGTATGGGCCTCCGAACCAGTCAGTATCTGGTGTGACCACCATTTGCCTCATGCAGTGCAACACATCTTCTTCGCATAGAGTTTATCAGATTGTCAATTGTGTCCTCTGGAATGTTGGCCCACTCCTCTTCAATGGCTATGTGACGTTGCTGGATATTAGTGGGCACAGGTACACAATGTAAAAATGGTAATAACACAATATTACCACATTATTACCATTTCGACAGCGCATACCAGTTCCCACTAATATCCAGCAACTTCACACAGCCATTGAAGAGGAGTGGACCAACATTCCACAGGCCACAATTGACAATCTGATAAACTCTAAGCGAAGAAGATGTGTTGCACTGCATGAGGCAAATGGTGGTCACACCAGATACTGACTGGTTCGGAGGCCCATACACCCAATAAGGCAAAAGAAAATTGCACATTTCAGGGTGTCTTTTTATTGTGGAGAGTCTGAGGTACACCTGTGCACTAATCACGATGTCACACCTGCATCTTAATGTGGCACACCTGTGAGGTGGGATGGATTATCTTAACAAAGCAGAAGTGCTCAATATCACACATTTAGGCAGATTTGTGAACAGTGTTTGAGAGAAATGGTTATATTGTATATCTGGAATGAATTTTAGGGCTTTAAGTCCATCCCCTGAAAAATGGGAGCAAAAACAAAAGTGTTGCGTTTATATTTTTGTTGAGTGTACATACACACTGGGCTCTAGAACACAGCCCTAGTGGCTCAGTGGCTGTAGCATTATTACATACACACTGGGCTCTAGAACACAGCCCTAGTGGCTCCCTGGATGTAGCATTATTACATACACACCTGGGGTGATCCACACCAAAATAATATAAACATTTCAGTCACCCAAAACGCGTTGCGCTGTCTGACAGTTGCCAGTTAAAGTAGCACTTGGCCATGTCAAAAAAGCCCAGCAGTTATCAGAGGTGGAGCTTTCAATCTGAACCACCCATTTTCAAAGGTTTACTCAGTTTATTAATGTACCTTAGAGATGTTGTGTGGACTAGAAATGGGGTTCTGTAAAACTCCTTTATTTCTTTTTTAGAAATTCCATTTCTGAAGAAAGGTTGTGTTTCACCATGTTAATGATTTAGCTTTGAGGACCTTTTTTTCTGAGAGTGTGCAAATGGAACCAAATGGACCCGCCAGGGTCCATTTGGTTCACATTTGCACACTCTCAGGAAAAAAATATTAAAATGCGGCTCCAGACCGATTTTGAATTTAATTTCGGGTCGAAAATGGCTCTTTCAACATCTTGGGTTGCCGACCCCTGGTCTAGGCAGGTCCGACTCAAAAAACAAAAGGCTGTTGAATGATTATATTTTTTAATCCGCTTCATCACAGCTTCAGAATTAATTTAATCGTGATTTTATCACCATTTGAAATATGTCCAAAATATGCCATGTTTTCCTGTGCTGAATTTGAACATTAAAAAAAAATCTGGATATATTTATGTTGTTTTATTAGTATTTTTTTTTTTTTTTTTAATATTTATCTGGTGATAAATATTAGGTGATCTACAAGTCCTCAATGCTTGTACGTCCCTTGAGTGCTGTTCATACTTGTCCCCATTCTCAATCCGGCTAGTCAAGTAGTTTTCAACCATTTTTGATGCCAGGGCCCACTAATTTATTCAGCCACATATTTGATATTTTCACTCCACGGACCCCAAAAACTAAATATTTATTTCATTTTTGTCCACAATTCCATGCAGGATTTCGCAAAATAAAACAGGCAAACTATAAATACCAAAATGACCATTAATCTTCTACATTCTCAAGTTTATTCTCTTCAGTGGAGAGCGTAAACGTGAAACCAAATGGACCCGCATGGGGGTCCATTTGGTTTTGTTTTTACGCTCTCAAGAGTTATATCTTTACATCATTCAGTCTGGGGACCGCCTGGAACCCTCTCAGGGACCACTGGTTGAAAACCACGGGTCTAGTCTATGTAGAAGAGCCTCCATTGTCCTCCATGGACTACTCACTATCGTCAAAAAAACAAACAAAAAAACAACATAAAATAGGGCTTTTCAACAGGTTGGTCCGCGGACCACCAGTGGTCCTTGAGAGGGTTCCAGCTGGTCCCCAGCTAAGTTGGTTAACCAGATGTAACTCTTGAGAACGTAAAAATGAAACCAAATGGACCCTGGCGGGTCCATTTGGTTTCATATTTACACTCTCAAGAGTTAAAATATTCATCACACAAATTAGTCCAAATCTAATAATCTAATGGTCATGGCCAGAAGCAAAAGAAATCTTTAGTTTGGGAGTCTGTGGGCCTAAAATGTCGTCAAATGGTGGTCCGTGACTCAAATGCTGAATAAATGGTGGGCCCTGGGACGAAAAAGGTTGAAAACTAAAAATGTAAAATCATGGAATCCACTTTGCCTTGTCTTCTCTCCTCTCAGCTTCTCGGCCAAAGTCCTCCAGCCACAGATGGTAGCTCCTCTGTTCGGTTCCAGCGGCTCCTTCGGCCAGCCTTCCGCCTTCGGCGACCCCCAGAAAGCTAAGGAGGAGAGGAGCTCCTTGTCCTCCTCCTCCTCCGCAGACAGGGAGGCTAGTACGGGGGAGTACAACCCTTTCGCCGTGCTGCAAAGGCCCAGCAAAGGCACCAAGCGCAAGGAGAGCCCAGAGGACGTTCCAGAGAGCAGAGCCAAGAAGGAGGAGAACAGCAGCAGTGCGCTGGCGGAGGGGGAGACGCCGCGACAAGCACAGGTCATTACTTTTTTTGTTTTATCCCAGGGGGGTTTTCAACCTTTTATTCCAGGGGTTTTCAACCTTTTTCATCTCAGGGACCACCATATATTCAGGATTTGAGCCACGGACCACCATTTGAGGATATTTTAGCGCCACAGAGCCCAAAAATAAAGATTGATTTTGCTTTTGTCCACAATTCCAGGTTGGATTTGGGAAACCAAACAAGCAAAACATACATTCCAATTCAATTCTAATTTAGATGATGAATATTTTAACTTTTGAGAGTGTGAAAATGAAACCAAATGGACCCGCAAGGGTCCATTTTGGTTTCATTTTTACGTTCTCAAGAGTTACATCTGCGTAACCAACTTAGCTGGGGACCACCTGGAACCCTCTCAGGGACCACTGGTGGTCCCCGGGCCACCTGTTGAAAACCCAGGTTTAAAGCACCCAAGTAGGAAGTAAACTTCAATGCAAACTTTAGAATCTATTTTTGGGGGGCAAGTGACCATGACCTGAGGGCAAGTAGAACCTGACATGCACTTGCCCGATGGGCAACTGCCTCGGATACCTTAGTGTCAACCCCTGCTTAGGGATAGCGGTTAGAGTTAGGCATGGGTTTTACTGAGGGCTAGGGTTAGGAATTTTTCAACATTTTTTTTCTCCCGCCCCCAATACAAATTGACTGCTGGTCTGCTACGATAACCCTCTAATAAAGCTCCTATAGTCGTCCAACACCCCTGGCCTTTTTCCTTCAGAGGCAGCTCAGCAAGGCTCTTACTCCTGATTGGCTAAGAGCATCTGTCAGCCAATGACAAAGCTTAGAGGGATTTCTGTGGCGGCCTCCTGCAGCCCCTAGAAGCGTTCAAAACAATAGATTATTTGGAGACGAGGTGTGTAGAGGCTTGGATCACATTAGGAATTGGCACTGGGTGAAAAACGGGTTACAAAAATCGTGGGATTAAAAAAAAAAAAAGCAATGTTATATATCAGGGGTTTTCAACAGGTGGTCCGCGGACCACCAGTGGTCCTTGTGAGGGTTCCAGGTGGTCCCCAGTTAAGTTGGTTAACCAGATGTAACACTTGAGAGCGTAAAAATGAAACCAAATGGACCCTTGCGGGTCCATTTGGTTTCATTTTTACGCTCTCAAGAGTTAAAATATTCATCATCTGAATTAGCCCAAGTCTACACAACTAGCAGATGGACAAAAGCAAAAGAAATCTTTAGTTTTTGGGGGTCTGTGGGGCTAAAATGTCCTCAAATGGTGGTCCGTGGCTCAAATGCTGAATAAATGGTGGTGCCTGGTGTCAAAAAGGTTGAAAACCCCTGTTATATTTGCCCACCCCTACAGAAGAGGCCTCTGCTGCGGTCTCGGGGTCCCGGCGGCGGCCTGTTCGGACGGGCGCTGAGCGGGGTCCTGAAGGAGGCCAAACGGGTCAGGAGCCCCCAACTACTGCAGCAGCAGCTGCAGCAGCAGCAGCAGCCCACCAGCCAGGAGTGGACAAGGGAGCGCAGCCCCGCACAACAACAACAACAGCCCACGGCCCTGGCAGCTGCAGCAGACTGGACGTCACGGTCAGACAGCCCCGCTCAGGGGGCTGCCGCCCAGGACCCCAGCGGGTCCCAGGCTCCCACCCACAGAGAGGTCCTGGAGAGAGAGACGGCGGAGACGGGTACGTGGGTTACCTTTTTGCATGTGAAAGAATGCGCTTGTCTTCAGTGTACTTCCGTTAACCCATTGTGTCCTGTCTAGATTTCCTAGTTTCTAATATTCAAAGATTTGCACCACGTTTTCACGTTTTTTTCAAAAATAGCAGAGATACAAGCTCATAGCGCGCCACTCGGTGGCGCGCTATGAGCTTGTAGATCTGCTATTTTTCAATAGTTAAAACACAGCAACACAACCATTGTGTCCTGTCTAGATTCCTAGTTTCTGAATAACATACAGGTAATATTCAAAGATTTGCACCACGTGTTCACGATTTTCCAAAAATAGCAGAGATACAAGCTCATAGCGTGCCACTCGGTGGCGCGCTATGAGCTTGTAGATCTGCTATTTTTCAATAGTTAAAAGATAATGCTGTCTAGATTTCTAGTTTCTGAATAACATAATGTTCAAAGATTTGCACCACGTTTTCACGATTCTTCAAAAAATAGCAGAGATACAAGCTCATAGCGCGCCACTCGGTGGCGCGCTATGAGCTTGTAGATCTGCTATTTTTCAATAGTTAAAACACAGCAACACAACCATTGTGTCCTGTCTAGATTTCTAGTTTCTGAATAACATACAGGTAATATTCAAAGATTTGCACCACGTGTTCACGTTTTTTTTTCAAAAATAGCAGAGATACAAGCTCATAGCGCGCCACTCGGTGGCGCGCTATGAGCTTGTAGATCTGCTATTTTTCAATAGTTAAAACATAATGCTGTCTAGATTTCTAGTTTCTGAATAACATAATATTCAAAGATTTGCACCACGTTTTCACGATTTTTCAAAAAATAGCAGAGATACAAGCTCATAGCGCGCCACTCGGTGGCGCGCTATGAGCTTGTAGATCTGCTATTTTTCAATAGTTAAAACACAGCAACACAACCATTGTGTCCTGTCTAGATTTCTAGTTTCTGAATAACATACAGGTAATATTCAAAGATTTGCACCACGTGTTCACGTTTTTTTTCAAAAATAGCAGAGATACAAGCTCATAGCGCGCCACTCGGTGGCGCGCTATGAGCTTGTAGATCTGCTATTTTTCAATAGTTAAAACATAATGCTGTCTAGATTTCTAGTTTCTGAATAACATAATGTTCAAAGATTTGCACCACGTTTTCACGATTCTTCAAAAAATAGCAGAGATACAAGCTCATAGCGCGCCACCGGGTGGCGCGCTATGAGCTTGTAGATCTGCTATTTTTCAATAGTTAAAACATAATGCTGTCTAGATTTCTAGTTTCTGAATAACATAATGTTCAAAGATTTGCACCACGTTTTCACGATTTTTCAAAAAATAGCAGAGATACAAGCTCATAGCGCGCCACTCGGTGGCGCGCTATGAGCTTGTAGATCTGCTATTTTTCAATAGTTAAAACATAATGCTTAGAACACCAACACGCGTTCAGTACACTAAGGGTTAAAAGGGAATTCCACCCGTTTTCAACATTTTACTATGCCATTTAATATACCTTTTTAGATATGTTGTGTGGACACAACACATCTACATATCAAAACTGCATTCTCAACTTCGGCCATGCTGTCTCCATTCAATATATACTCAAAGGTCCTAACACACGACAGGGGTTGACACTAAGGTCTCGGAGGCACTTTCCCATCGGGCAAGTGCAAGTCAGGTTCTACTTGCCCTCAGGTCATGGTCACTTGCCCCCCAAAAATATATTGGTAAATTTTGCAGATGTAAAATGTGTGTCTTGAGAACGTAAACATGAAACCAAATGGACCCTTGCGGGTCCATTTGGTTTCATTTTTACACTCTCAAGAGTTAAAATTCATCATCTTTAGCCCAGGTCTACACAACTAGAAAATGTATAAGATTAGGTCATTTTGATGTGTATGTTAATCTGCCGTTTTGTTTCCCAAATCCAGCCTGGAATTGTAGAAAACAGGGAAAGACACAGAGGCAGAGTGCAATGACTGCCTTCAAGACAAATTTATCTTGTGTTGTGTTATAGTGCACTACGTTGCACACTTGCCCGATCGGGCAACCAGGTATTAGTCTTCACTTGCCCCACCATTTTTTTTTACTTGCCCTGGGCAAGCGGGCAAGTGTTAGTGTCAAGCCCTGCGTCTCTATTCAATATATAGTCAAAGGTCCTAACACACAATTTAATTATTCGCCCACAGTGGTGACGGCGGAGCCCGCGGCCGCCGCCCCACCACCGCCCGCCCCGGGCAGACGCGGCGGCGGCAGCCAGCGGCTGGAGAGCACGGAGGGCCTGTCTCCCAGCGAGCTGCGGGAGCTGACGGTGCTGCAGTGCAAGAACATCCCGCCTCCGCTCAACAAGAAGGACGTCCTCACCAAGCACTTCAGCCAGTACGGAGCCCTGAGGATGGTCTACTGCCGTCCAAACAAGAACCTGGCCATCATTCACTTCAGAGACCACGTGAGTTGTTGTCGTCCCCCCCACACACCCTCCTGTTGCCCCCCTAACCCTCTGTGTACTGACACACGTTTTGGTGTTTTAGCTGTTGAAAAATAGCAGATCTACAAGCTCATATGATATGAGCTCTGTAGTAGTTCTGCTATTTTTGGGGGAAAAAAAGGTAAAATGTGGTGCAAATCTTTGAATACATTATTTCGGAAGCAAATATTTTTAACTCCAATCTTTGCTTCTGGGGGATCCCCTAGAACAACATTTTTTTTTAGATGAGGTTCTGCAGCTAAATAATAGATATTTCTGGGGGTCCTTCCTATGAAATATGTTAAGCATCACTGACACAGAACAAGATTTTTCCAGAAAAACTAGAACCTCGCGCCAGAGACTAGAATTTAGTGTCACAAACTAGAATTTAGTGTCATGGACTAGAATCTAGTGTCGGGAACTAGAATCTGGTGTCGGGAACTAGAATCTAGTGGGAACTGGAATCTAACTTCAGAAACTACGGTCTACTGAGATGAACTAGAATCTACTGTGGGGGACTAGAATCTAGCACGAGGAAGTAGTAGTACTGCTACTAACTAACTCCTGCTGTGTCACCACTAAACCAACAGCATTTCATCTTTGAAAACAGAAAACTCTGAATGCCGATTCAGACTGAGTCTCTAGAAGTCAAAACATGCAAAATGTCGTCATGCTTTATGTATAGCATCGGTATGCTTTATGTATCCTTGAGACCTTACAAAAGTCTCTGCCACGTGAAGCGCTGCCGAGGTAGGAGTTAGCGACCTGCTGAGCATTGAGAAGTTCATATACAGGTCCATTCCAAAAAATCAGAATATCAAGGAAAAGTGTGTTTATTTCCACAATTCCATTAAAAAAAAAACGCACTTTCATTAATTATAGATCCAGTGCTCACATTGTGAATGATTTTGAAGTATTTGAAGTGAAGTATTTATTTGTTTATTTTTACACAATTTGTGTTGCAACATGTGGCACTGTTAAGGTGTTATGGAAGCCCAGTTTTGCTTCAATAACAGCCATAATGAATTTGTATTGTTCAGTCTTATGTCTCACACCTTCCTCTTGACAATACAATCCAGATTCTCTGTTGGGTTAAAGTCAGGACAGTTGGATGGACAGTTAAGCGCAGTAATACCATGGTCAGTACTGCAGCTACTAGTAGTTTTAGCTCTGTGGGCAGGTGCCAAATCGAGCTGGAAAGGAAAATTAGTGTCTCCATGAAGCTTGTCAACATACGAAGCACAAGATACTCTTCTACATTCTCTATTTGTGTAGACCTGGGCTAATTAAGACGATGAATTTTAGAGTGTAAAAATCAGGTTTCATTTGTACGTTCTCAACAGTTACATATGCAAAATGTACAATATATATTTTGGGGGGGCAAGTGACCATGAGCTGAGGGCAAGTAGAACCTGACTTGCACTTGCAAGTTAGGTGGGCAAGTGCCTCCGAGACCTTAGTGTCAACCCCTGCGTTTATAATATAAACTTTTTATAAACCTTTTATAGCAGTTTTCAGCGTCATACAATACGACATGGCAGCTTGTAGCACCGATTTACATCGCAGACCATCCATCTAGTATAAGAGTTGTGACATTGAGGGGCCAGAAAACAGGCTGGTCACATGGTTTATGTACTGTGCAAGCCCATAGACTCTGATTATCCCCATTTGTTGTCCCTATTCTCAATAGAAGTCGATGCAGAAGAGCTGCTATTTGACTGGCTCCATGAAGTGAGCGGAGTTTGCATAAATCTGTAACTCTGTTTGTACTCTAAGGCCTAGATTTTTGTCACCTCTAAACCTCTTATCCGTTAACTTCTTCGCCTTTTCAAACTCATTTAAAAAACATTTTTTTCAATAGTCAAAATGGCAAGTCTACAAGCTCACAACGTGTCAGTAGATTGGCATGTTGAACTATTCCAAAAAGTTTAATCACAATTGTAAATGAGGGATAAGAGGTTTAGCGTGTGAGGCTCTCACATTCTAGTAGTGTCGTGCATTGTCGGTCATATTAGTGAACGGTCGTTGCTACTGTATAGGATACCTGTACAGACCCAGTAGCCTAGTCAGGGGTTGACACTAAGGTCTCCGAGGCACTTGCCCATCGGGCAAGTACAAGTCAGGTTCTACTTGCCCTCAGGTCATGGTCACTTGCCCCCCAGGTTCCAGGTGGTCCCCAGTTAAGTTGGTTAACCAGATGTAACTCTTGAGAACGTAAAAATGAAACCAAATGGCAGGGGTTAAAGATTTCCGGCACGGTGCCGGAAGTCAGGCTTGCGGAAAAAAAAAAAAAAAAAAAAAAAACACGAGACCAATGTTGCCAACTGCCAAAATCCAAAATGCAGTGGCACTTCGAAAATGCACTAGAAGGAGGAGCCTGGGAAGTGGTTTTCAACCCAACTCACCAGCAAAAAAGCACTAGATTTTTTTACCTGGAGTTTTTTTTTAACGCTAGGGGGGTCTGGGAAAAAAGCTAAACATAGTGACAAGTTCGCCAAGTTGGCAACACTGACAGAGACACGTGGAGAGAGAGTGATGATCAGCGAACCGGTGTGAGGACTGGAGTCGGGACGCTGCAGTTCATGAAGCCATGGATAAAGGCATCATAAATAAATGGCACTGGGCATGGCTAGATGAGACTGGGCGAGATGGGAAGGCATTTAGCAGTTGGTGCAGGAAGCTAAGGGATCGAGGCAGGTGGGTGCTTGCTCTTCTGCACGCTGTGCTGGCGGTCCACGACCGGACCGCCGCACATCTCTGTCTGGACCCTTAAAAAATGGTCGAAAGAGAAGGGAAGAAAAAAGGCGCCGCGTAATTCCCAGAATAATTGCATAAACATGCCTCGCTTGATTTCACAATCCCCACATATTTTCGCATAAAGTTTATAAAGTTACAACCTCACCCATTTGGTCACTTATTTCACACAGAATCGCGGTGGTGGTAAAGAGCCCGTCTAAAAAGTCTCTCTCTCTCTCTCTCTCTCTCTCTCTCTCTGTCTCTCTCCCTCTCTCTCTCTCTCTCTCTCCTCTCTCCTCTCTCTCTCTCTCTCTCTATCTTCTTTCAAGAGAAAGATCTGTTGATTCCGTTTTTCTTTTTTCTTACTCCCCGCATCAACACCAGTACGTCTCCTCTCTTGTTTTAGCCGTGGTCCGGTGCGTCAGCCAGTCTCTCTCCCTGCTCTCTCAATGCCTCTCTGACGCGCGTTGGACACACCGCTGTGTGCCATCGCGGAGTGGAGCGAGGCGCGCACACACAAGACGCAGTAGCGGTGTTGAAACACGCACGCAAATTACCGGTAATGCCATGTAGAACGAGATAAGAGCGCATTGCTTTGAACCGTTGGTGGGAGATTTACAGGGTGAACGCACGGAGGTGCATGTGTGATAAAGTGTGTGCAGCACTGGCTGCAACGACAACGCAGCAGTTCCATATGGGAATGAGTGACTAACGTTAGCTTCGCTAGCTGGTTAGCCAAAAGTGTTTACATTAGAGTTGAAAGCTAATGCTAATTTCCAGCAGTCTGTCTAGCCCTAGCACTGGTCCATAGCTCCACTGTTAGAGCTATGAACCAGAGCTAGTATGGCCCCATATAGAACCCTCCTGCTAGCCCTCTGGAATGCTCTTCAGTCCAGTCCACAGACAGCTCTTTTCACTATCATTATTGAGTTATTGCTTCACCTTAGTGCCCCTCCAATAATGTTTTGTTGTCTTATGTCCCCATGCAAAGCAGTAGGCATAGTAGTATTCATATCAGTGGTTCTAATGCTGTATGAAAACTAATCAACACAGGATTGTTTTATATAAGAGGCAAGAATTGTGAAAATAGCTGGTCTACAGTTTCACAATGAGCTTGTAGATCTGCCATCTCCACAATATTTATCTGTGGAACCATTCTGTTGCTATAGTCTGGGTGGGGGGTCCCCAGTTCAAATATAATTAGGCTACAATGAATGGACTACCTGAATATTTGTAAAATTGCTATCCTATCTAGTGTCAGAGAGAAAAATAAATGTTTCATGTTATGTGTACAAATTAATATCCAATTAATCGATAATTTACATCCCTAACCCCAGGTAATGGCAATACTAATCAGTGTTCTTAGAAAGTATCGCAAAACTCTGTCCAACGGACAGTCGTTGTAAAGTTGACAGGTCTTGCACATTTGTCCAGTGCGTAGTCACCTCTATGTGTGGTTGAACTGATTTAGAAGCGTGATACTGAAATGATTGATTATTTACTGTATTAGAGAAATCAGTCATTTTACATGTATCTCAATCGAGTTTGTGCAGGACGGATCTAGGCATGGGGGGCAACGCATATTTATATATATATATATATATATATATATATATATATATATATATATATATATATATATATATATATATATATATATATATATATATATATATATATATATATATATATGTTTGGAAAGTTCAGGCCCAGGATTTTTTTTTGCTTTAATCCCTGAAATGGACCCTTGCGGGTCCATTTGGTTTCATTTTTACACTCTCAAGAGTTAAAATTCATCATCTTAATTAGCCCAGGTCTACACTGTAGAAGATTAATGGTCATTTTGATGTGTATGTTAATTTGCCCGTTTTGTTTCCCAAATCCAGCCTGGAATTGTGGATATCTAGAAAGCAGGGAAAGACACAGAGGCAGAGTGCAATGACTGCCTTCAAGACAAATTTATCTTGTGTTGTTATAGTGCACTATGTTGCACACTTGCCCGATCGGGCAACCAGGTAGCAGTCTTCACTTGCCCCACCATTTTTTTTACTTGCCCCGGGCAAGCGGGCAAGTGTTAGTGTCAAGCCCTGCTAGTAGTCACGAGACTCATTCCACATCACATTCCATAACAACAGCGGAACACCACTCTATTGGCTGAGCCGTCCTTACAGGCTATTGGATTTTTCACACACACTTGGTTACAAATAAAACAAAGTACAAAAAAGTATGGTATGAAAAAAACTGAAACTAAACTAAAACTAACTAAAACTAAAACTTTTTACAAAAATAAAAACTAAATAAAAACTAGCAAATGCACCCTAAAAACTAATTAAAACTAACTAAATCAATAAATTAAGAGTAAAAACTAACTAAAACTAAACTATAATAACCCTGACAGCCTCACGATTGCATTGATAACTGCTTATTTGCCCGTTCTCATCGTTCTCATCATGTTGTCTGGGAGCACACCCTCACGATTTGCATTGATAAGACGAAAACCCGGGAAGTCCTCTTCGATCAGCATGGCGGTTGGCCGCCTTGTTTTGAACCCTGTGTCAGCGTGGCGACGTGCTTGCGGTTATGTTTATAGTAATAATGTAGCTGAATGTGTGTTTTAAAAAAGGAGTGCATCACCACGTGTATTGAGCTGCACCTGCAGGCGACCGCCACACGAGGGAGACAAACACCAGGGGTTTGGTACTAGTCACACAAGCTGGGATAGCAGGCATGGCGATAACAGTCAAATCCACTGGCTGAGCACTCAGAAGTTCATATATTACTACAATATTATGTTGATAGGAGCTAGTAGGGTAGCACACTTTCTGTTTTTGTTTCCCACCTGAGACGTCACCACATTTTGAACCGAAATGGCTCAACACTTTGGTTCCAGCCATTTTATTCATTTATTTTTTCTGAGAAAAAAATAAATGAATAAAATTCCATTTGTACACTCAGGAAAAAAGGAAAATCATTGACATGGTGAAACACATCTTGATGATGTCATCAAGATGTGTTTCACCATGCTAATGTTTTTTTTTCAGACCTCCATTTCTAGGAAACACAGAATGGGGGGGGGGGGGGGGGGGGGGACTTTTTTTATAATGTCCACACAACATCTCTAAGGTATATTAATGACATGAAGTATTGAAAATGAGTGGAATTAATTCCCCTTTAAGACACGTGCATGCACGCACATGTGCGTGCACCTGCGCAACACACACACAGACACGCTATTAAAAGTATAGCATATTGAGAGAGATTGTTTAAAAACATAGGCCTACTTTTGCCTCAAAAATATTTTAGATGTGAGAAGTGGGGGACGCCGCCCCCCCCCCCCCCCCCCCCCCCCTCCACTACACCCCTGTATATAAAATATTTTAGATGTGAGAAGTGGTGGGACGCCGTCCCCCACGTCCCCCCTCCACTACACCCCTGTCTATGACATTGTTGACACGTTTGAACTTGGTCTCGTCTCAGGATTCTGCATCCAGGGCAAAGAAGAAAGGCAAGAACCTCCAGCGGCACGAACTCTACCTTCTCTGGCAGAGGAAGAAAGCCAGTAAATATCAGCCGTTCTGTCTGTCTGTCTGTCTGTCTGTCTGTCTGTCTGTCTGTCTGTCTGTCTGTCTGTCTGTCTGTGTGTGTGTGCAAATTGAACCAAATGGACCCCATTCGGTTGCATAATTTGTACACTTGGTGTGCTTTGGTAGAGCAGTGGTTCTCAACCTTTTTCATACCATGACCCACTGTTGTATTCAGCAGTTGAGCACACGGGCCACCATTCGATGCGTCTAATCTCTCAGACCCCAAAAAGCAAGGATTTTGAAGTACATTATTTGTCTACGATTTTAGGAGACATAACTGGCAAAACGTTGGCGAAAATAAGTGTGTAGATTCTTGACAACATAAGTAATTCAGATGTTTAAAATATAATGTAACTCAAGAGTTACGGATATCTAAAAGGGTCCGTTTTGGTTACCAACTGTCCGTCATTTAGCTCAGGGGTTTTCAACAGGTGGTCCGGGGACCACCAGTGGTCCTTGAGAGGGTTCCAGGTGGTCCCCAGGCTAAATGATGGACAGTTGGTTAACCAGATGTAACTCTTGAGCGTGAAAATGAAACCAAATGGACCCTTGCGGGTCCATTTGGTTTCATTTTCACACTCAAGAGTTAAAATATTCATCATCTGAATTAGCACCACCCAATTAAGAAGTCTACACTGCTTTGTTTGCAAAAAAAAAAAAAAAAAAAAAAAAAAAACAGCTCTGAATTGTGGACAAAACCAAAATAATTCTTTAGTTTTTGGTCTTTGGGGTGATAATGTAATCAAATGGTGGTCCGTGGCTCAAATGCTAAAAAAAATGGTGGTCCCTGGTGTAAAAAAAAGGTTGAAAACCCCTGACTTAGCTGCATGGGGATCACCTGGGACCACTGGTGGTCCCCGAAACCCATGCTTCGGAGTGACTGAAGCAACACTGTGGATCCTTTAGGTCCTGAGAAGGGGAAGAGAGGCCCTCCCAAGAGGCAGGAGGAGGAGACCAAGGCCCAGAGCTCCTCCTCCTCCTCCTCGTCCTCGTCTCCGCTCAGAAGAGCACCGGCGCCCCCTAGAGTTCCGCCCGTCGGCGCTGGAGCCTTTACCCGCAGGTAAGTCCTTCAAATCCTGTGAATTAACAGCCGGGAGCCATCCAGTAAACGCCAGTACAGGGCTTGACACTAACACTTGCCCGCTGGCCTGGGGCAAGTAAAAAAAATGGTGGGCCAAGTGAAGACTGCTACCTGGTTGCCCGATCGGGCAAGTGTCTGACTTAGTGCACTATAACACAACACGAGATGAATTTCTCTTGAAGGCAGTCATTGCACTCTGCCTCTGTGTCTTTCCCTGCTTTCTAGCTATCCACAATTCCAGGCTGGATTTGGGAAACAAAACAGGCAAATCAACACATCAAAATGACCATTAATCTCCTACATTCTCTAGTTGTGTAGACCTGGGCTAATTAAGATGATGAATTTTAACTATTGAGAGCGTAAAAATGAAACCAAATGGACCCGTAAGGGTCCATTTGGTTTCATTTTTACGTTCTCAAGAGTTACATCTGGTTAACCAACTTAACTGGGGACCTGGAACCTGGGGGGCAAGTGACCTGGACCTGAGGGCAAGTAGAACGTGACTTACACTTGCCCGATGGGCAAGTGCCTCGGAGACCTTAGTGTCAACCCCTGCCAGTATTTGTTTTGTCTATTCGCTTAACCCACGTATGTCAAACTCAAACGCACAGTGGGCCCAAAATATAATATATCGGTGCGGTCAACAATTGGAAGTCAAGGGCCAGAACCACCCAGGGAATATTCTAGCGAAACCTAAAAAAAAAGTAAAAAATTTCCTTCCAAAATCAATGTCCCTTAATAGCAACATAAATGCAAAGTTTAAAATCCATTTGCATATAAAAAAATGAAAATCATTAAAGCTCAGATCGTGTTCTATGATGCCCACTGCCTTCAAGTAAATCAATGAGTTACTTTCATTTCTTTCATGGTGTCTGCAATATACCGGAGGGGCAGTTCAAATGGTAATTAAATGTCATCTTGAGATTTCCATTGTTGGAGTATCAAACGTTTGGCCAGTAACATGCACAAAGAAATGGCTTGACCCTCAAATGAGTTGATAGTGGGGTTAGAGGTCGCCAAATCAAATCAAGCCAATAATGGCTCAATATTTTTCTTTTAGCTTTGATTAGGTTTTCTTAGCTTTTTGATTTAGATCAGTTGTTATTCACATCCAAACAATTTCACTGCACTGGCTGAATCGTCACCGGATCACAGTCAGGATTTGAGCCACGGACCACCATTTGATGACATTTTAGCCCCACAGATCCTAAAACTAAAGATTTATTTTGCTTTTGTCCGCAATTCCAGGCTGGATTTGGGAAACAAAACAAGCAAAATATACATTCCAAAATGGCTAATTCACATGATGAATATTTTAACTCTTGAGAGTGTAAAAGCGAAACAAATTGGACCCGCAAGGGTCCATTTGGTCCAAAAATGAAACCAAATGGGTCCAAAAACGAAACCAAATGGACCCACAACCAAATGGACCCTTGCGGGTCCATTTGGTTTCATTTTTACACTCTCAAGAGTTACATCTGGTTAACTAACTTGGCTGCGGACCACCTGGTCCCCCGGACCACCTTTTGAAAAACCCTGTACTACAGGAATTTGACTTTTTTTTTTATATAAATTCTGCTCAAACTCTATACTTTTACCTCCATTTTTTTTACTGACACTAACTTTACAAAGATGTGCCATAAGATGGGGATGAACCTGTTTTGAACCTGTTTTTACTTCATGATGGTAGTTCAGTAGTTCAGTTCAATTCCTCCAGTGGGATGTCCAGATACTTTATTTATAACTAGGACCTTACCCGTTGTGAATATATGAACACCAAAGGATGTACTGGGGAATGTGATATCACCAAAGATGCAAGTATTTTGCTGAAGGATTGCTTTAATGCACACATTTGCACAGACACTGCAATGGCCAGTCACACACACACACACACACACACACACACACACACACACACACACATTTCGTGTGTGTGTGTGTGTGTGTGTGTGTGTGTGTGTGTGTGTGTGTGTGTGTGTGTGTGTGTGTGTGTGTGTGTGTGTGTGTGTGTGTGTGTGTGTGTGTGTGTGTGTGTGTTTTGCTATTTGCATTTCCCCCTGTGGCCGAAAAGGGAATTGCCAATGTTAACCGAATGGGGAAATCTAATGCACCAATAAATTCATTATTAATCAACAATTTGTTAATTTGAAAAAAGGGCTTCCTCAGTCTCTTCCTAATGTTATGGTCAATGACTGTGTGAAAAATCATAGTGATCGGTGCAGCCAGTGATGAGTTATGCTCGCTTCAGACAGACAGACAGACAGACAGAGTGCTTAATTATTATAGTGATGTATCAGAAAAAGTATTGCATCTGCCCTTTTTTTGGATGTATCGGAAAATACTGTTATGGGTACCGGAAAAGTATCAGCATCGCTGCTTATTTGTACATTATCGGGTGATATTGGTATTGGCAAATATGCCAGTCTAACCACAGACCAGTCACAAGGGAAAGGGGTTGACACTATGGCCCTTAAATAAAATGTTGGACCAGGTGGAGTTTGCTTTAGAGTTGCCCAAAGTGCACATTTCAGTAAGGAGTCTGCTATTCCCAGTTGGTGGAGTTCATTTTTTTTTCTTCATATTCTTCTCTGGTATCTGTATTTGGTATCGGTATCAGCTAACACAGAAATTGTGGTATAGGTATCTGATCGAAAATGGAAAAAGTGGCATCGGGACATCCATAGTGGCAACGTTTAAGTTGGGAGAGAAACGGAATGTAAAATGAATACATTAAACAAGTAAACATAGCGGTAAAGTTCAAAATGGACATATCTGAGCAGTGAGCTTGTTGTTGTACAGAATGGACTGTTTCTCTCCACCTCTCACAATCGTTTTACCCTGTTCACATTGTTTTATAAATTTGGCTATAGCTGAAAATCTAACGTGGCAAATGCCGTCCATATTTGTGTGTGCGTCAGTGTCAGTTCTCCGGTCAAAAAGCCGGCGGCGGTCAAGACCCTGCCGCAGCAGCAGATGGACAGCGGTGACGGACAGCACAGAGGGGAGGAGCCTAGCCCCGATGCCCCGCCTCCAAGCACCAGCTCCGCCTCTTCCTCCTCCTCCTCCTCCTCGTCTTCCGCCGAGCGGCCCGTGCCCTCCTCCATCCTGCACCTGATTGGCCAGCTGGCCGAGACCGCCGAGGACAAGTACCGCCTCCTGGAGCAGCGGGACAAGATACTGCGTCAAGGTGACGACGAGGAGGCCACGCCTCTCTACACAGCGACACCGCTGAACACGCCCTCGTTAACCACTAGCTTGTTAAACGCGCCCGTGTTAGCCACACCAGGGCTTGACGCTAACACTTGCCCGCTTGCCGGGGCAAGTAAAAAAAAAAAATGGTCGGGCAAGTAAAGACTGCTACCTGGTTGCCCGATCCGGCAAGTGTGCAACTTATAGTGCACTATAACACAACACAAGATCAATTTGTCTTGAAGGCAGTCATTGCACTCTGCCTCTGTGTCTTTCCCTGCTTTCTAGATATCCACAATTCCAGGCTGGATTTGGGAAACAAAACAGGCAAATTAACATACACATCAAAATGACCATTAATCTTCTACATTCTCTAGTTGTTTAGACCTGGGCTAATTAAGATGATGAATTTTAACTCTTGAGAGTGTAAAAATGAAACCAAATGGACCCGCAAGGGTCCATTTGGTTTCATTTTTACGTTCTCAAGAGTTATATCTGCAAAATTTACAATATATTTTTGGGGGGCAAGTGACCATGAGCTGAGGGCAAGTAGAACCTGACTTGCACTTGCCCGATGAGCAAGTGCCTCCGAGACCTTAGTGTCAACCCCTGCACACCCTTGTGTGGTAACACCACTGGCTAAAAAAATCAAACGAACAAAAAAAAATTGTTGCACTGTTTTGAGTGTTTTAAGTGTTAAGTGACCAATCAGCTGCGTCCGTTCGCTTTTGTCATTTTACCAACCCCAAACTCAGTATGTGGTGTTGCCTGTAACTTAGCCTCGACACCCAGGCTTTCATTTTCGTTCGCCTTGCGCGAAAACGGAAAGCCTGGACTAACGCACGTTGGAAAGTGGCCTTGAGGGGGGAGTGAACCTTCCGGGGTGGGCGTCGCTCTAAATGATGTGACGTAGAACAGCAGTGGACGGGAGGGGGAGGGGCCGGAGATGACGACACGTTAGTGAGATCAAATCAGAGCGCAGCACTTCCGCCGTGTGGATCCCACGACATCCCGCCCCCCCAAGGCCAAAATCATTGAGGGCTAGACCAGGCTACCTGTAACTAGTCTTGGGCGGTATCGATTTTTTAATATCGGTGTTGATAATGTGTAGATCGATATTCAATATTACTGGTATTGACCACTAGATGGCAATGGCGTGCAATCAGAGTCGGACACGTTCCACCAGTCACCTAGTTCTCAGAATTGCGACATTGAGGGGTCAGAAACTGAGCGCTCTGCTGTTCAAGCAGCCTAAATAGGGACAAACTGGAGTTGGAAATACATTGTTTCCAAAAAGCCTAGCCCAAATAAGGGCTATTTTAGGCATGTGTGTAACATGAAAATTGTTTGTGTAGTTAGTTATATTTTAATACAATACACTATAATGGCGGTATTTGACGATATTCGGTATTCGATATTTTTTTTATAGACCCAACGATATTACTCGGTATTGATTTCCAATATCGCGATAAACGGTAATACCGGTATACTGTATTCCCCAAGACTACCTGTAACTGTCATTCTGACTACCTGTAACGGTCATTCTGTGTGTGTGTGTGTGTGTGTGTGTGTGTGTGTGTGTGTGTGTGTGTGTGTGTGTGTGTGTGTGTGTGTGTGTGTGTGTGTGTGTGTGTGTGTGTGTGTGTGTGTGTGTGTGTGTGTGTGTGTGTGTGTGTGCCGCAGGTCGCTCCAAGCGGACGGATCTGGACATGTCCAAGGTGTTTGTGGGGACGTGTCCCGACATGTGTCCAGAGAAGGAGCGCTACATGAGGGAGACGCGCAACCAGCTCAGCGCCTTCGAGGTTCTGCCCGACACCGAGATGGTAAACGTCCCTAACGGAATAAGTCAGGGGTTTTCAACCTTTTTTTATCTCAGGGACCACCATTTATTCAGGATTTGAGCCACGGACCACCATTTGAGGACATTTTAGCCCCACAGACCCCAAAACTAAAGATTTATTTTTGCTTTTGTCCACAATACCAGGCTGGATTTTGGAAAGAAAACAAGCAAAACATACATTCCAAAATGGCTAATTCAGATGATGAATATTTTAACTCTTGAGAGTGTAAAAATGAAACCAAATGGACCCGCAAGGGTCCATTTGGTTTCATTTTTACGTCCTGGAGCCATTTTTACGTCCAGGAGCCACCCGCAGACTGTCGAGAATCTTGGCTTGTAACGCCACAGAAACCCAGGCTAAACCTCCTGTTTGGGGAGGCCATCTTTGGTGCCGAGATGCTAATGTCAATGCTCAAAACGGGGCCCATCATCCCTGCTCCAGAAATCACCAAATGTTCCAAGAACTCTACCCTTTCTTACCTTTACTTGCAGGAGATTTATTTCCCAAAAAAGTGCTCCAGTTGTTATTTTGAAGAAGAGAGAAAAAAAATATATATTGGCTGTTTCCCCTACCCCAGCATAGGCATAGAATGTAGCTACAGTATGGGATGTTGTTCAAAGTGATGAGCAGACACGGTAGTAAATCAACTGTGTATTTTTTTTCCTGCTTTCTGTGATTCTGATTGTAGCTAAGCTAAGCTATTTTTTTTACACATTTGTAACAGGGGCGGATATAACATTTCCCAATGGGGGGGGGGGGGGGGGGGGGGGGGGCAGAAGAAAATGGTAAGGGGGAGCTTCATCGGGCGATGAAGCTCCCCCCTTACCAGCCCCCCCCCCCCCCCCCCCCCCCCGGTGATGAAGCCGCCCCCATACCATTTTCAGTAGTGTTTCAAATTTTAAATATAAGCACTGGAACATCTTGGGTTGTTTTGCATGCCATCATGTTTGGTGGGGCAGACTTGGCATTCAGGGGGGCATCCCCCCCCCATGCCTATGCCTAGATCCGCCCCTGATTTGTAAATGTCCGCTTGGTCTGCACATCAAGGCGGCGACCGCGTATTTACATTTTCAGCTTTGGGTTAGGGTTAGGGTTAGGGTTAGGTTCTAGTGTATTGCCATTAGAGGGCACCATAAAACAGCATGTAGTAGGGCTTTAACCATACGTATCACGTATAACTGATACGTATAACCATACGTATCAGGGGTTTTCAACCTGTTTCATCCCAGGGCCCACCATTTATTCAGCATTTGAGCCACGGAGGACCACCATTTAAGGACATTTTGGCCCCACAGACCCCAAAACTAAAGATTTCCTTTGCTTTCCTGGGGGAAATCATTTGGTTTCATTTTTACGTTCTCAAGAGTTACATCTGGTTAAACAACTTAACTGGGGACCACCTGGAACCCTCTCAGGGACCACTGGTGGTCCCCGGAGCACCTGTTGAAAACCTATGCGATACATGGTTGATGATACGATACATGAACAATGAGGGGTCATTCTGGGGATAGGATCCGATGTGATTCGATCATTTGAAATCGATGTAGTAACTATTTAAAATGCATTGCTATTGTCTTAATCTAAGTAATTAAAGCACTCTCAATCAACTTCTTTTTTTCTTTTAAAAATGCTAAATTCAATGTAGTTTTAATTCAATACTACATCAAAACTACAAAATTAAAATCTCTTACTTACTACTTTTTATTTTAAAAATGCTAAATTTGATGTAATGCAATCAATTATCTGCAAAGGAAATGATCCTATACAGATTATTTTGCATTGCAATACGATACGGTACATGGTCAATGTTGCTGTTTTTAATACAGTTATTCTTTAATTATTGGAAATAAAAATCTTTTTTTCTTTTTTTTTTGATGCAGTTACTGCACACACACACACACACACACACACACACACACACACACACACACACACACACACACACACACACACACACACACACACACACACACATTAAAAAGTTTGGGGTCACTTAGAAACGCCTGCATTTAGGAGGCAGGCATCCCACATCCAAAACCAAATCAAAAGAATTATTTCATTTTAGGTCTTTGGTGGGTCGTTTTCACACGAAAGACCTAAAATTAAAGAATTCTTTTGATTTTGTCCACAAATCCAGGCTGTATTTTGCCAACAAAACAGTGTAAACTTAATTAAGTGGTGCTAATTCAGATGATGAATATTTTAACTCTTGAGAGTGTAAAAATGAAACCAAATGGACCCGCAAGGGTCCATTTGGTTTCATTTTGACACTCTCAAGAGTTACATCTGGTTACCCAACCTTCCATCATTTAGCCTGGGGACCACCTGGAACCCTCTCAAGGACCACTGGTGGTCCCCGGACCACCTGTTGAAAACCCCTGGTATATAATATAGTAGTGTTCATGGAATGCGGTCCAACTCCAAAGGTTTTGGATGTGGGATGCCTGCCTCCTAAATGCAGGCGTTTCTAAGTGACCCCAAACTTTTGAACGCTATATAGATAGTTATTATTTTTTTTTCCTATCCATTCAGGTGGACCACAAGGCAGCCATCAAGGAGTACAGCCGTTCGTCGGCGGACCAGGAGGAGCCCCTCCCCCATGAGCTCCGCCCCCTCCCTGTGCTGTCGCGGACCATGGACTACCTGGTCACACACATCCTGGACCAGCCCCGGGAGAGCACGCGCGACTGGTACGACTTTGTGTGGAACCGCACCCGCGGGATACGCAAGGTCAGTGTCACGTATGATAAGATGGATATTTTATTATCCATAACAAGTGGCAGTTAACACGTACAGTATTTGGCTGAACATGGTGTTTTATCTGTTGAAAAATAGCAGATCTACAAGCTCATATCGCGCCACCGAGTGGCGCGATATGAGCTTGTAGATCTGCTATTTTTGAAAAAATTGTGAAAATGTGCTGCAAATCTCTGAATACATTATTTTGGAAGCATTTTTAACTCAAATCTTTGCTTCTGGGGGATCCCTAGAACAACATGTTTTCAGATGGGGGTCTGCAGCCAAACATGGATAATTCTGGTGGTCCTTGGCTTGAAATATGTTAGCATCACTGACACAGGAACACAGATGTTTCAGAAAAGCTAGAATCTAGTGTCAGAAACTATAGAATCTAGTGTCAAAAACATGACGTGTAGAAGATAAAGAAAAGGGCTGCACATTACAGGCCGTGACGTGGATATTTATTAAAATGAAACCTGATGTTTCCACCTCAAAATTCACACATTGACCGTGATCCCGTGTGCGTCTTTTCTGCCCTATGCCACGGCTCAAGCCAGTGGATTCGGTAAAAAAAAAAAAAAAACTTTATTTTGAAGCGCCAGATCTCCTAAACAGGATGTGCGATGACGTCATGCTGTTTCTGGTGTCTTGACTAACCTGTCCTCAGCAAAAAGTTCTGGGTCAAAAGTCAGGAAGTGACGTCTAGCCCTAGTTGATTTATCCATGCGCCCACGACATTCAGGGGCAGAATCTCAGGAGAGGCTTTTGAATGCATTGGATTGAATGGGTGCGAATGGGACAAAAAAAGTTGTCACAGCAATTCTGTTCCAAATGAAAGTCAGCAACGGGATCTTTATCAGACGATGCGCTGGGACTAATAGTTGGATTCAATAATTAAATCTACATTTCGTCGTTTTCTGCGCCTTCGTCGGAACCACGCACGACGAGCGCGGGATCGGCGGTCCAGGAGTTCGCCGAATATACTGCGGTTTGCTTTTAGAAATGGGTTTTTCGATGCAGTAACTATATCGTTCCCTTGCTCTCGTCCCCTGTTCTCCAGGACATTACCCAGCAGCACCTGTGCTGCCCGCTCACCGTGGCGCTCATCGAGAAGTGCACGCGCTTCCACGTGCACTGTGCACACCACCTGTGTGAGGAGCGCCTCATGACCTTTGACCCCAAGATCAACAACGAGAACATGACCAAGTGCCTGCAGAGCCTGAAGGAGATGTACCAGGTGAGGACATTAGCAAGTAAGATGATGTACCAGGTGAGGACATTAGCAAATAAGATGATGTACCAGGTGAGGACATTAGCAAATAAGATGATGTACCAGGTGAGGACATTAGCAAATAAGATGATGTACCAGGTGAGGACATTAGCAAATAAGATGATGTACCAGGTGAGGACATTAGCAAATAAGATGATGTACCAGGTGAGGACATTAGCAAATAAGATGATGTACCAGGTGAGGACATTAGCAACTAAGATGATGTACCAGGTGAGGACATTAGCAAATACTATGATGTACCAGGTGAGGACATTAGCAAATACTATGATGTACCAGGTGAGGACTGAGGACATTAGCAAATAAGGAGATGTGCATGTGCATGGGAGATGAAACCAGGTGAGGACATGACACTTAGGAGATGAAACCAGGTGAGGACGTGACACTTAGGAGATGAAACCAGGTGAGGACATGACCAAATTAGGAGATGAAACCAGGTGAGGACATGACACTTAGGAGATGAAATCAGGTGAGGACATGACCGAATTAGGAGATGAAACAGGTGATGACATGACACTTAGGAGATGAAACCAGGTGAGGACATGACCAAGTTGGCCATGTTCCAGTTGAGTTAATGTCCAAATATGGACATGTACCAGGAGAGTTAATGAGACATGTGCTGCCTCGGGTCGTGACTGTATCTGGAGTGTTGTCTCTGGTGCCAGATATTATTTTCTGAATTTCTGAATAAAGCTCTTGTCTTACTCCACCAGGATCTGGCCATGCGTGGTGTCTACTGCCCCCAGGAGGCCGAGTTCCGCCAGTACAACATTCTGGTCAAACTGAACGATGGAGACATCTTGCGGTCAGTTGGGGGGGGGGGGGGGGGGGGGGGGGGGGGGGGACCTGCAGTTCAGTCACTTTTAGACAGTACCCAGTGTCCTCACTGGGTCAGTTTGTTTGAGAATATTTTGAATTAGTCTTTTGAGTAACACACTTTTAGTCTTTTAGTCCCATTTAGTTTTCTGAAAATCTTTTTTTTTTTAGTGTAGTCTTAGTCTTAGACAAAATATCAACATTGATTTAGTCTTAGTCTCAGTAGTCTTTTTTTAATCTTAGTCTTTCAGTCTTCGTCTTGGTATTGCATTGTAGGTTTATATATGTTATGTCAGATTTATAGGTTTTAGTATGAAAGATGTCTCGTTTTATTTATTTGTATGAAATGACTGCATTAGTAATAAGTCCCTTTCCTGAAAATGTATCTATACTGCAAATATATTCACATACTATTCACATACAAAAAAAGAGTTAAAAATGTTTCCTATTTCCATTAGTCTTAGGTTGTGATTTAGTCTTCGTCTTCGTCTTAGTCTTTTGAAAACATACATCTTTTAGTCCCAATTAGTCTTCTGAAATTCATTTTTGTTAATCTAGTCTTAGTTGACTAAATATCAAAAACCTTAGTCGACTTAGTCTTTAGTCTTAGTCTTAGTCGACAAAAACAACCTCCTTTCCTTCAGTCTTCAGATACAAATTTGCATTTCCATTTTGTTTATAATGACTACCATTGTTGGGTTTTCCAAGTTGACATGGAATTTAAACAAGCCTGTTTTTTTTATCTAGCATCAGTATTATAATGACTCTACTATAAACTATCCCGCATATCAGCGCCCCCACCACCTCAGGACATTGTGGTACTGCAGCTAAAGAAATGACAAGGACTGGTTACATCAGTGGTGACTGAGGCTCAATCCATTAGAACAGTGGTTTTCAACCTTTTTGACTCCAGGGACCACCACTTATTCAGCATTTGAGCCACGGACCACCATTTGATTACATTTTCACACCAAAGACCTAAAATGAAAGAATTCTTTTGGTTTTGTCCACAATTCCAGGCTGTATTTTGCCAACACAACAATGTAAATTTGTTAATTAAGTGGTGCTAATTCAGATGATGAATATTTTAACTCTTGGAGTTACCCGCAAGGGTCCATTTGGTTTCATTTTTTACACTCTCAAGAGTTACATCTGGTTAAATAACTTTGCATCATTTAGCCTGGGGTCCACCTGGAACCCTCTCAAGGACCACTGGTGGTCCCCGGACCACCTGTTGAAAACCCCTGCATTAGAAATAAGCTTGAAATTAAGTGATGAAAACAGATTTAGGAATCCATGTCATTTGCGCTTTAACTGTGTGTGTGCGTGTGCGTGCGTGTGTGTGTGTGTGTGTGTGTGTGTCTCTCTCTCTCTCTCACAGTGAGGTGCAGCAGTACCACCCGTCGGTGCGTACCTCCCCAGAGGTCCAGTTTGCAGTGCAGTGCTTCTCCGCTCTGAACTGCAACAACTTTGTACGATTCTTCAAGCTGGTGAAGAGCGCCCTCCTACCTGTCTGGATGTCTACTGCACCGATACTTCAACCAGGTACTACTACTACGAAACAGGTGGTCCGGGGACCACCAGTAGTCCTTGAGAGGGTTCCAGGTGGTCGTAAAAAACGAACGTAAAAAACGAGAGTGTCAAACTACTGTAGAATCTAGTGTCAAAAGCTAGAATGTTGCTGCAGCTATAATCTGGTGTAAGGAACTACTGTATAATCTGTCTATTAATTGTTCTGACGCCGTTCTCGAGCTGCTCGTGGATTTCCTGTTAGATTACGTCCGCCGGTCACGATGACGGCGCGTATCACGACGAAATGTAGATTTCATTCTTTAATCCAACTATTAGTCCGATCGTCTGATAATGATCCGTTGCTGACTTTCATTTGGGACAGAATTGGTGACAACTTTTTTTTTTGTCCCATTCACATCATTCAATCCAATGCATTCAAACAGCTCTCCTCCGGTTTGCCCCCTGAATGTCGTGAGAGCATGGGTAAAGCAGCTAGGGCTACACGGCTCTTCCTGACTTGTGACCCGGATGTTTTTGCTCAGATCGTCAGAAGAGAGGTCAGCCAAGACAACACAAACAGCATGACAGAAACAGCACATCCTGTTTAGGAGATCTGAGCTTCAAAATAAGTTTTTTTTACCGATCTCACTGATTTGAGCCGTGGCAAAGGGGAGAAAACAAAGAAGAAGCGATCGCGGTAAATGAGTTAACAAAATGGGTTAATAGATATTTAATGTGCCCATTTGCTAAATCGGATCGTACCATGTCAACGCATCGTGTCATATTGTCAAACGTGTAGTGTGTGTGTGTGTGTGTGTGTGTGTGTGTGTGTGTGTGTGTGTGTGTGTGTGTGTGTGCGTGTGTGTGTGTGTGTGTGCGCGTGCAGGTCAGAGCGAAGGCTCTGAAGACCCTGAACGTTGCCCACACGGTGGGCTCCCAGCGCTCCACCAGCTTCCCCTGGAAGACATGACCAGGATGCTGATGTTCGCGACACAGCAGAGGCCTTGGACTACATGGCGCAGTACGGACTGACCATCAGTGACGGGTAGGACTCCTATTTTAAAATGTACCGTAATTTGTGGACTATAAGCCACACCTGACTATAAGCCGCACCAGCATTTGACAACATTTTCACCCCACAGAACCCAAAACTAGAGATTTCTTTTGGTTTTGTCCACAATTCCAGGATGGATTTTCGCAAACAAAACAGGCAAAAAATGACCATGACTTATTAATTAAGTGCTAATTTAGATGGTGAATATCATAACTCTTTGAGAGCGTAAACATGAAACCAAATGGACCCGCAAGGGTCCATTTGGTTTCATTTTTACGCTCTCAAAGAGTTACATCTGGTTAACCAACTTTCCATCATTTAGTCTGGAGGGCCCACCTAGAACCCTCTCAAGGACCCACCTGTTGAAAACCCCTGTTAAAAAAAAAAAAAAACACCTCTAAAAATCCATAGATTGGCCGCACCGTTGTATAAGCCGCAGGGTCAAAAGCATGTGAAAAAAGTAGCGGCTTATAGTCCGGAAATTACAGTAATGCTGCTAGAGTGTTTATGCACACACACTATCCCTCTGGTGCAGTGGTTTTCAACCTTTTTCATACCAGGGCCCACTATTTATTCAGAATATGAGCCACGGTGGACCACCGTTTTGAGGACATTTTAGCCCCACAGACCCCCCAAAAACTAAAGATTTCTTTTTACGTTTTTGGCCTCTTCACCCATACCATTTTCACTTAGAGGACTTCTATTAGGCAAGTTAAAGCATCAATAATATCAGTTGTTGTTGAAGTTGCAACAGACACGCAGCATGCATAAAGCTAAAGGTCTGACTCAGAGAGTTTTCTGTTTTCAATGATGAAATGCTGTTGGTGTAGTGGTGCCAAAGCTGTATTTAGTTAATAGCAGTAGGTAGTGTTTCAAATCATTTTAACTATAGGCACCTTTAATTTGAAATATCTTGGGGTTGTTTTGCATGCCATGGTGTTTGGTGGGGCAGACTGCCGTGCCATGCTTAGATCCGCTCCTGGTTCCTATTAACTCCTAATAATCAGGGTTGTTATAGTTATGGATTTTTCATTTTAGTTTAGTTTTAGTTAGTTTTTACTCTCTCTTTTTTAATTTAGTTAGTTTTAATTATTTTTTAGGGTTGGTTTTTATTGATTTTTTTTTGAGTTTTTTTTTTTTTTTTTGAGTTTTTTTTTTTTGAGTTTTTTTTTTTTTTTGAGTTTTTTATTTAAGTTTTAGTTTCAGTTTTTATTTATTTATTTATTTATTTATTTATTTATTTATTTATTTATTTATTTATTTATTTATTTATTTATTTATTTATTTATTTATTTATTTATTTATTTATTTATTTTCGTACCATCTTTTTTGTACTTTGTTTGGTATGGTGTGGTACCCTTACTACCCTATGACGCTGAAAACTTCCAGTTTATATACGTTTATATTATAAATATCTGAAAGTCATATACCTGAACATATGGATAAAAAAAGAAAAAAAAAAACGATAACTAAGGGTATTTTAAGTATGATTTCAGTTAGTTTTAGTTAGTTTTGTGAACCCACAATGCAGTTATAGTTTAGTTATAGTTTTTTTTTTATTAATTTATTTGTAGTTTTTATTTAGTTTCGGTTAACGGATATTTCTAAAACATTTTAGTTATCGTTTTTTTTCGTTAGTTTTAGTTAACTATAAAAACTCTGCTAATAACCCGATAACAGCCAGGTGGAGCTGAGTCGGACGGCGTATCAGGAGCCGGAGCTGGCCTGTCCCAGCGCAGGTCGGAGGTCATCCAGGGGAAGATGAGCGCGCTGCTGGTGGGCCAGGTGGTGAACGGGGCTGCGCTGCCCCCGCCGCCCCAGCACACGCCCGTCTGCAGCTTCGACACGCACAACAAGTTCACCGCTGCTGGAGGAGAGACCCCGAGGCCCCGCCCCCCCCCCGCCCCCAGCGGAACAGTGTGCGCGCACACACACACACACACATGGATACAAATATGTAATTACTTAATTTATTCAGGATTTGAGCCATGGACCACCAATTGAGGACATTTTTTTAGACCCACAGACCCCAACACTAGGGTGGATCTTAAAACGTCAAATTTTGATTTTCTTGTGTCTCACCCCTAATTATGTTCCAATGTACAAAAAACTGCTTTGGCTAAAATTTGGTTGAATTTGAAGTAAATTTAGAGGTAGCTCAATCAAGGCAAAGATTGTACACCTTAGTAGTTTAAAAACGAATTGCACTGCAGGCACATTATTCTTATACTAAGCACAGAGATTTTATTTTTTAAGCTTGTTAATCTGAACACAAATCTGATTACATGTCATGATTGTCATGTCAAACCAAAATTAATTGTTATAGGAAATACTAATATAGAAAATAGGTACACTAGACAACGCACGCACACACTGTTGTTTTTCTACCGAGCCAGTGAGGCCCTGTGGTCAGCCGCCTATCTCCTATTTCTATAGAGACAGCTTGATGTACAAGTATGTCAAACTGCCTTCTTCAAGCACACCCCATGTTTGTCATGTAAACCAAAATTAATTAGTTATAGGAAATACTAATGTAGAAAATAGAAAAGCAAAGAATGACAAATTGCTATTTGTCTTTTAATGTGCAGAATGCCATGTCTTTAGTGCAATCTTCAATCATAGCCTACTCACAGCACACAAGAACACAGCCCCATTTCCATGTTTACCCTCAAAAGTCACTGCAGTATAATCAGGTGTTACTGATCAATGAAAGTTTGTTTACGGCTATCCAGATACTTGTGCCGATGGTTCTGCACAATTTGCAGCAAGTACTGGAGTTGGGACTCGTCTTTAGTGAGTCACAACAATATTTCAATATTCTTGAATTAGGGCAACCCAACACTCTGCATGATCATTGACCGTGTTTATTGCCTTCACTACAGCCAGAGCTTCTTGGTAGTCTTCCTGGGCTCGCACTCATCAGGATCAACAGCAAGGAAGTCATGTGGGAGATCCATCATTTTGAACAGCGTCTTGGATTGGGAGACAAAATCTTCAATGTTCCTCCCTGCAATTGTTGCAAGGTCAACAGTAATTCTCTTCATGTGCTGTTCATCATCTTCATGTCCATCTTCCATGGCTCTCACCATCAGCTTCTTCATTTGTGCACTCACTGGACTGTAAAACAATGCAAGTCCGACGACCTCTGGAGTGAAAAGCCACAACTGATTGGAAAACTTCTGAGAAGCAGTTTTAGACACCTCAGCGACAAATTTATCGACGAATATTCCACAATTTTAACAGCCGCAAGTCATTTAGTGGGGCGCTTACAGCAACAGGTGCCAAACTGCAAACATGCACAACTGCAAACATGAATGCAAACTGCAAACATGCACAAATCCATGCATGATTTTTCTTCCAAAGGGCATGATGGGTAACTCCTGGAGCTCTGGCTCCAGGAGTTACCCATCATGCCCGTTTGATGGCAAAGGTTGTTAATTGTTTGAAGATCTGGATGTTTCATGGCCAATTCAAACTGACACGCAGGGAAGAAATGTTTGCAGTTTGCATTCATGTGAAAGCATGGATGCGCTCCACTAAATGACTTGCGTCTGTTAAAATTGTTGCTGGAATATTCATCGATAAATGCTGAGGTGTCTAAACCTGCTTCTCAGAAGTTTTCCAATCACTTGTGGCTTTTCACTCCAGAGGTCGTCGGACTTGCATTGTTTTACAGTCCAGTGAGTGCACAAATGAAGAAGCTGATGGTGAGAGCCATGGAAGATGGACAAGTTGATGAACAGCACATGAAGAGAATTACTGTTGACCTTGCAACAATTGCAGGGAAGGACATTGAAGATTTTGTCTCCCAATCCAAGACGCTGTTCAAAATGATGGATCTCCCACATGACTTCCTTGCTGTTGATCCTGATGAGTGCGAGCCCAGGGAAGACTACCAAGAAGCTCTGGCTGTAGTGAAGGCAATAAACACGGTCAATGATCATGCAGAGTGTTGGGTTGCCCTAATTCAAAAATATTGAAATATTGTTGTGACTCACTAAAGACGAGTCCCAACTCCAGTACTTGCTGCAAATTGTGCAGAACCATCGGCACAAGTATCTGGATAGCCATAAACAAACTTTCATTGATCAGTAACACCTGAATTATTATACTGCAGTGACTTTTGAGGGTAAACATGGAAATGGGGCTGTGTTCTTGTTGTGTTGTGAGTAGGCTATAATTGAAGATTGCACTAAAGACATAGTATTCTGCACATTGAAAGAGAAATGGCAATTTGTCATTCTTTGCTTTTCTATTTTCTACATTAGTAATTCTTATAATAATTAATTTTGGTTTGACATGACAAACATGTAATCATCAGATTTGTGTTTAGATTTTAGATAAGCTTAAAAAAAGCTTAAAAAATAGAATCTCTGTGCTTAGTATAAGAATAATGTGCCTGCAGTGCAATTCGTTTTTAAACTACTAAAATGTACAATCTTTAACTTGATTGAGCTACCTCTAAATATGTTTCAAATTCAACCAAATTTTAGCCAAAGCAGTTTTTTGTACATTGGAACATAATTAGGGGGTGAGACACAAGAAAATCAAAACTTGACGTTTTAAGATCCACCCTACCCAACACTAAAGATTTCTTTTGCTTCTGTCCATGACCATTAATCTTCTAGTTGTGTAGATTTGGACTAATTCGCATGATGGATATTTTAACTCTTGAGAGTGTAAAAATGAAACCAAATGGACCCGCCAGGGTCCATTTGGTTTCATTTTTACATTCTCAAGAGTTACATTTGGTTAAAACAACTTAGCTGGGGACCACCTGGAACCCTCTCAAGGACCACTGGTGGTCCCCGGACCACCTGTTGAAAACCCCTGATTTAGAATTTTGATGTGGACACAGTGGTAAGTACTGTCACCACATTGCTGAAAGGTGCTGGGTTCAATTTTCCGCTAGGGACCTGCTGGCACATGTCCTCCCCCATGTCCCCTAGGGTAGGTACCCTCACATGTTCTCCTTGTGTCCCCTAGGGTAGGTACCCTCACATGTTCTCCCTGTGTCCCCTAGGGTAGGTACCCTCACATGTTCTCCCCGTGTCCCCTAGGGTAGGTACCCTCACATGTTCTCCCTGTGTCCCCTAGGGTAGATACCCTCACATGTTCTCCCCGTGTCCCTAGGGTAGATACCCTCACATGTTCTCCCTGTGTCCCCTAGGGTAGATACCCTCACATGTTCTCCCCGTGTCCCTAGTGTACGTACCTTCACATGTTCTCCCCGGTGTCGCCTAGTGTACGTACTTATTAGCTTTTATTATGTGTATCTTATAATCCGGTACACCACCTTTATATATGAAAACAGTTCTAAAAAAGGCCATTCATTGAAGGTGCGCCTTATAATCCCGATAGTGCAAATACGGTAGCTCTGGTTGAAATATCGAATTACTTAGAAATGATTGAAATTAACACATCGTCCATACATTCAGTGTTCACAGCCAAGCCGGATGTGAAGTCTTCGGGGAGCCTCGGCGACGTCGTCGAGGCGTGGCCACCGGCGGCGGTGGCGGTGGCCAGAGCCCTGGCTCCGCCCCTCTTCAGACCCCAGACGCCGCCACAGCAGCAACAAGACGCCGGTGGAGGTACCCTCACCCCTCCACCACCACCACCACCTCCTCCAGTACCCCCACCCTGCCACAGGACGTCCAGCTGCAGCCCCACCAGGAGCCTGTCAAAGCACCCACACCCCCTCCACCTGCACCCGTCTACACTGATGAGGTAATCATCGCATGATTTAGTCAGCATTTGAGCCACGGAGGGACCACTGTTTGATGACATTTTACTCCCCCACAGACCTAAACTAAAGATTTCTTTTTGCTTCTGTCCACTATTCCACTCAGACTGGATTTTGGGGGAAACAAAAGAGTCCCAACATACAGATAATAAATGGGCATTAATCTTCTACATTCTCTAGTTGTGTAGACTTGGGGCTAATTCACATGATGAATATTTTAACTCTTGAGAACGCAAAAATGAAACCAAATGGACCCTGGCGGGTCCATTTGGTTTCATTTTTGCGTTCTCAAGAGTTGCATCTGGTTAACCAACTTAGCTGGGGACCACCTGGAACCCTCTCAAGGACCACTGGTGGTCACCGGACCACCGGTTGAAAACCTCTGTGTATGGGTATGGGTAAATGCCCCTGACTGCCCCACCCGACATGATGCCATGCAAAACAACCCACATTTCAAAGATATTTCAAATGAAATGATGCTTACAATTAAAATGATTTGAAACACTACTACTGCTACTAACTAACTACAGCTGTGTCACCACTAAACCAACAGCATTTCATCATTGAAAACAGACAACTCTCTGAGTCAGACCTTTAGCTTTATGCATGCTGCGTGTCTGTTGTAACTTCAACAACAACTGATGTTAATATTGATCAGGGGTTGACACTAAGGTCTCGGAGTCAGGCTCTACTTGTCCTCAGGTCATGGTCACTTGCCCCCCAGGTTCCAGGTGGTCCCCAGTTAAGTTGGTTAACCAGATGTAACTCTTGAGAACCTAAAAATGAAACCAAATGGACCCTTGCGGGTCCATTTGGTTTCATTTTTACACTCTCAAGAGTTAAAATTCATCATCTTAATTAGCCCAGGTCTACACTGTAGAAGATTAATGGTCATTTTGAGGTGTTAATTTGCCTGTTTTGTTTCCCAAATCCAGCCTGAAATTGTGGATATCTAGAAAGCAGTGAAAGACACAGAGGCAGAGTGCAATGACTGTCTTCAAGACAAATTTATCTTGTGTTGTGTTATAGTGCACTAAGTTGCACACTTGCCCGATCGGGCAACCAGGTAGCAGTCTTCACTTGCCCCACCATTTTTTTTACTTGCCCCGGGCAAGCGGGCAAGTGTTAGTGTCAAGCCCTGTTGATACTTCAAGGCCTACAGTTATAAAAGTTTGGTAAACAAAATTTCTTAGTGGCTGGAACTAGACAATGCACAGGTTACCAGGCATATCATATCACACACTCCATTTATTTATATATTTATTTATTTTTCTCAGGACATTGCGTGCGAGTTGGACTCCATGGTGGAGGAGGTGCTGGGGTCAGAGGTCAACGAGGTTGCGCTTGGTGGATTCGCGTACACCGCCGCAGCCCTGGCGTAAGTAATCACACTACAGGAATCTCTTTTACACAACAATTACTCTGAGTGAGTTAGTCTTCTACAGCAGGGGTTTTCAACCTTTTCGACTCCAGGGACCACCATTTATTCAGCATTTGAGCCACGGACCACCATTTGATTACATGTTCACACCAAAGACCTAAAATTAAAGAATTATTTTGGTTTTGTCCACAATTCCAGGCTGTATTTTGCCAACAAAACAGTGTAAACTTCTTAATTAAGTGGTGCTATTTCAGATGATGAATATTTTAACTCTTGAGAGTGTGAAAATGAAACCAAATGGACCCGCAAGGGTCCATTTGGTTTCATTTTTACATTCTCAAGAGTTACATCTGGTTAACCAACTTTCCATCATTTAGCCTGGGGACCACCTGGGACCCTCTCAAGGACCACTGGTGGTCCCTGGACCACCTGTTGAAAACCCCTGTTCTACAGGCTCCGTGTGTGTGTGTGTGTGTGTGTGTGTGTGTGTGTGTGTGTGTGTGTGTGCGTGTGTGTGTGTGTGTGTGTGTGTGCGTGTGCGTGTGTGTCCGTCCTGCAGTGAGAGCAGTGTCCAGCTGGAGGTGCTGGTGAGTGAGGTTGTGGGGGAGGAGCTTCGGGAAGTTTCGTCCAATCAAATCCGCCTGGAGGAGGAACGCATCGCAGAGGAGAAACGCAAGGTGGACGAAGCCAGGTTGGTCGACATCATAGTAATAATAATAATAGTATTAAAGGTAGGGTAAGTGATTTGAAATTCATGGTGTAGTACCAGCCTGGTGCACTAGGGGCCCCCAAAAGTAGCTACACTATGTGAACCTGCTGCTCTCTCCTGATTGGAGGAGAATTGTGGTGACCTGGGGAACTTTTATTAGCTCCTCTGCTAACGTGGGGGAGGGGGAAACTCCATATGTGGTTTCCACACCTTATAATAGAGCATTTTAACAGAAAAAAAATATTTTTTGGGTGATATCTGACAAAAGTGAAATCACTTCCCTACCTTTAACTAGAAACAAAGTTTCTCCGAAATGTTCCTGTGTCTGCCTGCTGCTCGCTAAGTCTGTGCAACCCTATGCTCGGGGAGCTAGCAAATACCCTAGCTTCTAAATGCTCCCATACTTTACAATACTTATGTGTGTGTAGGTGTGTTGTTGTGTAAGTGTGCCTGTGTGTGTGTGTGTGTGTGTGTGTGTGTGTGTGTGTGTGTGTGTGTGTGTGTGTGTGTGTGTGTGTGTGTGTGTGTGTGTGTGTGTGTGTGTGTGTGTGTGTGTGTGTGTGTGTGTGTGTGTGTGTGTGTGCAAGCGTGAATAACCAGTGGCCATCACCATCAGGGACCTCAGAGAGTCCCCAAACCACACTTTTATAACAGAGAGGAGAGGAGAGCTATTACAAGAAAAAAGGAGAGCTATTACGAGAGGAGAGGAGAGCTATTATGAGTAGAGAGGAGAGCTATAGACCTGTGCAGTGACGTCACCACCCCTGTTCCGGAAGTGTTTTCCCCATTGATTTTTCTCATAGACTTTTCGAAAGTAATTTATATGAAGATGATTTCGCTGCGGACAAAGCCAACTCGGGTCGTGACAAATCATGATGACACACACAATATCATCTTGTAATCTAATTAGCAAGAAGTAGAAACACTTTTACATACAACACTACATTACATTACACTTTTACATACAACACTTTTTTTTTTCGTCTTTCATCTTAGAAATTATTTGATCGTCCCAAAAGATCGTGTGTGTGTGTGTCATCACGATTTGTCACAACCCGAGGTGTCCACTTTGTAATTGTCTTTATATGAATTATTTTCGAAAAGTCTATGAGAAAAATGAATGGGGGAAACACTTCTGGAACCGGGGCGGTGACGTCACTGCGCAGGTCTGAGGAGAGGAGAGCTATTATGAGAAGAAAGGAAAGTAGAGCTATTACTAGAGGAGATCCGCTAAATACAGACATGACTTGCAGAAATTACAATTTATGACCATGACCAAATGTCTGTCCTAACAAATCGCTAATGGAAAAAGGCAAAAGATTATTGTGTCCCGACTCGTGAGGTTTCGAGATATATTGTGTGCAGTTGTGATGCCGGCACGATAACAAACGTGCCTATGAAAGTGGGCTACGAATTGGTGTGAAGAGCTGCCATTAAAAAAAAAAAAAAGGTGTCCTTTTCCATGGCCTTTGATATGGCATTGTGGGGGTACTCCTGTCACTTTGGCACAGCTAGTTGGAATTCTGTATGTGTTTGCGGTTTGTTTGCGTGTTAAGTGAATAGTGTGGTCGTGAGGACATTTTTTTTCCAGCCATCTTCGTTTTATTTGGCAAACTTCTTCCCAACTCTGAGTCGCCCGGTTATGTGGGCGTGCGAGCCTCTAAGCTGAGCTCCATGCTGAGAACACACACGCACTTTGAACTGCGACAGCCGACAAGCCATATGACTTATTCGAATGCTGTCTGAACCGCGATAAAGTCGGTGGTCCCGTCTACTATTTGTCCACTTCGTGGACTGCTTGGTCCCTTACCCCATTGTGTCCTGATCAGATTCTAGTTTCTGATGCTAGATTCTAGTCCCCTAGTTCCTCTCAGTAGACTGTAGTTTCTGAAGTTAGATTCCATTTTCTGACACTAGATTCTAGTCCATGGCACTAAATTCTAGTTTGTGACACTAAATTCTACCCTGGCGCGAGGTTCTACTGCAGTTTTTTTCTGGAAAAATCTCTTTCTGTGTCAGCGATGCTTAACATATTTCATAGGAAGGACCCCCAGAAATATCATATTATTTAGCTGCAGAACCTCATCTAAAAAACATGTTGTTCTAGGGACCCCACTGAAGCAAAGATTTGAGTTTAAAAATGTTTACTTCCGAAATGATGTATTCAAAGAGTTGCACTACATTTTCACAATTTTTCAAAAAATAGCAGAACTACAAGCTCATATCGCGCCACTCGGTGGCACGATACGAGCTTGTAGATCTGCTATTTTTCAACAGCTAAAACACCAATACGCGTTCAGTACACAAAGGGATAATAATAAATGTGTTCCAGGAGGAGACAGGAGCGCGAGGTGCTTCTCAGTCAGTACAGTGCGAGCCTGACTACAGAACTCATCCAGGAGGTGGTCGACCAGAGCATCAGAGAGACCGCTGGCCAGCAGATCCGGTGAGTGGAACAATCTTTCCGTTATAGTCCTTTATAGTCCTTTAAATCAGGGGTTTTCAACCTTTTTCATCCCAGGGCCCACCGTTTATTCAGCATTTGAACCACGGACCACCAGTTGAGGACATTTTATCCCCACAGACCCCCCAAAACTAAAGATTTCCTTTGCTTCTGCCCATGACCATTAATCTTCTAGTTGTACAGATTTAGGACTAATTCACATGATGAATATTTTAACTCTTGAGAGTGTAAAAATGAAACCAAATGGACCCGCCAGGGTCCATTTGGTTTCATTTTTACGTTCTCAAGAGTTACATCTGGTTAAACAACTTAGCTGGGGACCACCTGGAATCCTCTCAAGGACCACTGGTGGTCCCCGGACCACCTGTTGAAAACCCCTGCCTTAAAGGTAGGGGAAGTGATTTGAAATTCATGGTGTAGTACCAGCCTGGTGCACTAGGGGCCCCCAACAGTAGCTACACTATGTGAACCTGCTGCTCGCTCCTGATTGGAGGAGAATTGGTGGTGACCTGGGGAACTTTTATTAGCTCCTCTGCTACAGGGTTCCTACAGGTTTCCTAAAGTAAAATTTAAGACTTTTTAAGACCTTTTTTAAGGCCATTTATATAAAACATAATACCCATTTCACGGCCATCGTCAATAAGCGACGTTTTATATATTTTTCGCAAATAGCACTGGTGCTACATACATTTTCATTTACCAGCACCACTAGAAATTAACAAGTGCTATAATTATTAGGGGTGTGTATCTCTCCCTTACAAGACAATTTGATACGTACCGATTTGCATGGTATCTATGCGATTTGGAAACGATTTATTTTATATGCAGAACGATACGATTCGATTCAGTAGTATTTCTATACGATTTTGATTTGTTGGAATTTGGTACGATACGATTCGATACAGTGCGATCGGACGCATTAAAAACCCTATGTAATTAGGGTTAGGTTCCATAGGGTTTCTTTTTTATTATCTACTACAGTCCTAATAAGCCCCAGGAAATTATAAGGGGAACATGAAAAACAACTATGTGTTTGGACTTTGAGGTGGTGCATGTCTGAGTATTCAGGAGTGCTTTGACAGGTCTGCCTGCTGTGACACAAGTAGATGCAACTACACTAGTATACATTCATTATTAAAGGAAGCCAAATGACTAGACCAGTGGTTTTCAACCTCTTTCATACCAGGGCCCACTATTTATTTAGAATTTCAGCCACAGACCACCAATTGATTACAATTTAGCCCCACAGACCCCACAACTAAAGATTTCATTTAGTTTTGTCCACAATTCCAGGCTGTATCTCAGAGAAAACAACACAGTGAAATACAGATCAAAATGACTTAATATCCTACATTCTGTACTTGTGTAGACTTGGGATAATTCACATGAATATTTTAACTCTTCAGACATGAAACCAAATGGACCCGCAAGGGTTGTTTACACTCTCAAAGAGTTACATCTGGTTAACCAGCTTTCCATCATTTAGCCTGGGGACCTCCTGGAATCCTCTCAGGGACCACTGGTGGTCCCCGGACCACATGTTGAAAACCCCTGCCATAGACGCGAGCTGAGCATGCTCATCGCGTTAGCTATGCTAGCTAGTTGCTGAGCTAGCTACCAGCTACACATTCTCCATACAGACAACACCACCACCACCACCACCACCACCACCACCACCACCACCACCATCAAGTTGTCCCGGGGATGGAAAATACGATTTAAAAGGCTATGGATGTGAATGGAAGCACAGATGTGTGCAACTATGCAATAACGTTGTGTAAAGCTGTCGGTTCCGACAGCTCCGCTCCGATCATCTGTTTGTCAGCTGTATCCACTTGTTGCTGTGGTGTACGAGGCGTGGAGTATAGAGAATTGCGACATTGAGGGGACAGAAAACAGCCCGGTCACGTGGTTCAAGTACTCGCGTGAGCTCAAAACTCCAGCTGTCCCTATTCTTGTTGTCCTCATTCCGTAGAGGTCTATGTAGAAGCGCCTCCAATGGACTGGCCCCATGAAATGCATGGAGTTTGCGTAACTCTAAGACCCTGAATACTACGTCACACTCGCACTGAGCGTAGATGATCTACAAGCAACGTGCCCCATTGCAATGCATGGCTATATGAGCTTGTATATCTGTGGTTATTGTTTTTTGCGCAGCTGATGGAATCATCAATTCATCTCTTTAGGATCGATCTAACGTCCAATACAGACGCTGTTTTGATCGCTCCGACACACGTGGCTCGATGTAACTGCGCAAAATTTAAGACCTAGATATAAAAATTCAGACCTTTTTAAGTCTTTTTAAGGTATTCTTTTCAAATTCGTAAATTCAATGCTTTTAAGACTTTTTAAGATGCCGCGGGAACCCTGTGCTAACGTGGGGGAGGGGGAAACTCCATATGTGGTTTCCACACCTTATAATAGAGCATTTTAACAGAAAAAAAATATTTTTGGGTGATATCTGACAAAAGTGAAATCACTTCCCCTACCTTTAAATAGTGAGTGACGTAGATTCGCGATGTTTTTGACCACATCCGTGGTCATTATGTGGCCATACCCAAAAAATGCATGTAAAAAAAAAAGCAATATGTTTTTCTTGATTTTTAATTACTCGCCTGTAGAAATTAAGCTGACCTGTTCTTATGCCATCTCTGAATCATCCTCCACAATCACAGGTGGCTTTAATTACAGTGAGAAATATTCCATTTTTAATCTCATTCTGTCACCCAGACAGTGTATTACTGGGTTTAAATTTAAAGGAGAATTCCACACCAAAACACAGTGGGCATCCATCTACCTTTGTTGCTGTGACATGATAGATAATGCCCTTGGATTTTTGTCATAGATGAGTGACCAACCTGAGTGATTGGAGAGGAGAGTGGCAGAAGGGAGGGGAGGAGAGGAGGAGGAATAGATTACCTCTGGGATTACAAGTAAAGTCTGCCCCAGAATGGCATAAAAAGCATGCATCAATCAGTATACTATTAACATATGATATGTGGAAATAACTAAGTTTGGAGCTACTAAAATACCTGCAGTAGAATAAAGACAACCTGCGGAAATGCAAACTGCTGGAGGGGAGGAGGACCTCAGGGGTGAAATGTAGAGCAGGGGGAATCTATGACAACAATCAAGTACACTATATAAGATCCCACAGGGATCAATGTAGATTGATGCCTAATGTGTTTTGGTGTGGAATTCTCCTTTAATAGTCATGTTGGTATATGCACATTATATGGTAGCAATGTTATAATATAATAATATACAACCCCAAATCCAAAAAAGTCGGGACGTTGTGTAAAATGTAAATAAAAAAGAGAATACATTGATTTTCAAACCGTATTCAACCTGTAATCAATTGCATACACTACAAAGTCTATATATTTAATGGTCAAACTGATTGTATTTATTGTATTTTGACAATATAAAATATTTTTGAATTTGATCCCTGCAACACGTACAGAAAAAGTTGGGACAGGGGTATGTTTAACACTGTTTCATGTCAACTTTTCTTTTAACAACACTCAATAAACCTTTGGGAACTGAGGACACTACTTTTGAAGGTTTCTTGGTGGAACAGGCCAGTCTGGTAGCCGCACTCTTTTACTATGAAGTCTCACTGTTGTAACACATGCAGAATGGGCGGCTTGGCATTGTCTTGGTGAAATAATCATGGACGTCCCTGGAAAAATGTGTTGCTTTGATGGCAGCATGTGTTACGAACTTCATAACACATGCTTAAGTTGGCACTAACACACTCCCATACCATCGCATCACAGAGGCTGGCTTTTGAACTTTGCGCTGGGAACAATCTGGATAGTCTTCTTTCCTCTTTTGCCCGATCGGGCAAGACCTCTGTGTCTTTCCCTGCTTTCTAGCTACATTCTACCAAATGGGCCCGCAAGGGTCCATTTGGTTTCATTTTTATATTCTCAAGAGTTACATCTGGTTAACCAACTTAACTGGCGACCACCTGGAACCCTCTCAGGGACCACTAGTGGTCCCCAGACCACCTGTTAAAAACCCCTGGTTTAAAGCATCCCAGTAGGAAGTATACTTGCAATGCAAAATTTACAATATATTTCTGGGGGGCAAGTGACCATGACCTGAGGGCAAGTAGAACCTGACTTTCACTTGCCCGATGGGCAAGTGCCTCAGAGACCTTAGTGTCAACCCCTGTGAGGTGTCTGATTCTCTCTCTCTCTCTCTCTCTCTCTCTCTCTCTCTCTCTCTCTCTCTCTCTCTCTCTCTCTCTCTCTCTCTCTCTCTCTCTCTCTCTCGGCACAAAGATAGACTTAACCATAGAAACCATAGAAACCCGGCGAGGCGTTTCATTCTGAGACGAGTTCTATCAGTGGTTTTCAAGAGACCACCATTCTGACTCAGATCAACCTGGGGGACCACCACTGTTGTTGCGTGGAGTAGGGCATTAACCAAAGAATTGATACATTGATGCATCGACTTGCATAAGTCGAGTTGACTCCCACCAGCCTGGGTCAAAAAGTTATTTCCCCAGCCATCATGATCATCATTGGAAAAGGAGGAAAGGGGAAAAATGAAACATTTACTTTTGTTTTCTCATGTTTTCTTGCTCTGTGTACAGTAATCAACCTTATTGGTTGTTGCCATGGACAGAACTCAAGTCTTTCTTTTGCAACTGTATCGGCCTTCAGCCTAGTGCGCATTCATTCTCGTTTATTTGCTGAATGGCTCAGGAAAAAAAAAAAAAAAAAAAAAAAACGCTTTTTTAAGACGTCTGGAGTTTTTTAGGACGAGCAGGAGGAGGACATGGCAAACTCAGCAGGGAGCCTTCAGGCTGGGCTCAAGGCTGAACGGCCAAATGTTGCTGTCTGAGAGACAGAGAGGACAAGAGAGAGAGAGTGAGAGTGAGAGTGCACATTCATTCTTGTTTATTTGCTGAATGGCTCAGAAAAAAAACAGCTATTTTATTGAGACGCATAGAGTTTTATTTTTTTTTTATTTTATTTTTTTTTATATAACAGGCAGGAGGATGAAGGAATTGTATTCTGATGATGTGCCTGCTATGTTTAGACCTCGTAGTTCTTCGTTGTTTTGACGAGCGGTCTGTATTGTTAATGCTGTCCTTCTTATGGCTGCCCCGGGTCTTTGTGCTGCGCTGTGTGGCAATATGTTCATTTTCGAGGGGGACCCGTAACACAAGAGTGCACTTCCCTTCCTAAGGTCCTTTATAGGCCCTTTAATTCCCACTGGAAGCTTCCCGGAAGGAAAGATTAAGTCCTCTGAACATGTTGCCCTCCGTGTATAACTGCCTCAGGCAGTCGGTCCAGCTAGAATACCCTGAGGCGTTGACCGCCATCAGGTTGGAGACCAGAACAAGGGGATAGGTGAGCGTGCCGGCCAGGGATTCTGTGGTGACCTGGGCGGTCCTCCTTAGCTCGTCTGCGTAGTCGCTGCGAGCGTCGATGGCGTAGACGTCGACCGCGTGAGCCAGGAGGACGCCGAGCCATAGCGCCAAGGCGCTGGCCAGCAGGCGGGGAATCACACCGGCGAAGAAGCCCGGGATCCCTTGCTCTCGGTAGACCGCGAGGACACAATCGAGCACGCCACATTCCTCTCCCGTTTCCCGTCCCGCCAGCTGGACCATGCACTTCAGTGCGATCACGTGGAAGGGGCGTGCCACGATGATGGCGCTCGCTCGGGCGACCATCTCCTTGGTCGTCTCGATGAGCACGTGGCGCAGCTGGTCCGGTGTGGCGTCGGTAGCCGCGGCGTTCTCCTCCGGCGTCATCTGATGGAGGCATTTCCGTAGCACGGCCGTCGTTGCGGTGCCGACGGCCTCTTCGCACAGCCTGGGCGCCAGGCCGCGGAACAGGCCCATTATACCGCCTTCTACCTCGGCGATATGTTTGACGTAGGCGAGGGGGCCGGGGAGCATGTACGCCCGGCGGCCGAACATGTTCCTGCCCAGGGTAGGGGGCAGGGGCTCATAGCCCATCTGGATCAGGTACCCGGCGCGCCTGTAGGGGTGGGAGAGCGTGGTCAGGGCGGAGTTTCGCAGCATCTGGACACACGTGTCCATCATCGCGAGTGAGTGTGTTTCTCGCCCCTCTATTACGGTAAGTCACAGTGCACTGTGTTTCTTGTCTCTCTAAGTCACTATGCCGACTGACGTTCTCGAAGGTTCTGTGTGGAAGAGCATTGTTTGTCTTGTTTTATACGGGGCTTTGCTGTGGATGCTTGTGACATCACGCTGATGTCACAATGGTGAGTCAGCTATATCCATATAAGGGGTTTTACCTTAGCATGATGTCAGTGCCATACGTATGGCACTGACATGCAGTATACTGAGTTTGAGTAGGCTTATTGATGTGTCATGGTGTCACGCCTATATTTGGGCGTATACCAGGTTTGATTATGGATATGGATGAGTCCCGGTGACATGCCTATATTTGAGCACATAACAGGTCTGACTGTGGCACATCCCTGTGACACAAATATAATTAACCCCATATGCCCATATATAGGCACGTCACCATGGCTCATACATATGTTCCCGTCTATTTCGCATTGTTTGTTTTCCGCATTTTTCCACATATTCCGCACTTGTCCGCATGTTTCACATTTGTTCCGCAACTTTTGCAAACTCCCACAAATTCGCTGCATATTTGCACATAAAAAACTGCCTATTCCATCACGTCATCAAGGATTTTTCCCACGTTTTTCTGGAGGCCACCGAGTGGCGCGATATGAGCTTGTAGTTCTGCTATTTTTGAAGAATTGTGAAAATGTGGTGCAAATGAAGCAAACATTTTTAACTCAAATCTTTGCTTCTGGGGGGATCCCTATAGAACAACATGTTTTTAGTTGAGGTTCTGCAGCTAAATAATAGAGCATCACTGACACAAAAAGAGATTTTTTTCCAGAAAAAACTAGAACCTCATGTCAGGGACTAGAATTTAGTGTCACAAACTAGAATCTAGTGTCAGAAACTGGAATCTCACTTCAGAAACTGCAATCTACTGAGAGAAACCAGAATCTAGCATGAGGAACTAGAATTTAGTGCCGGGAACTAGAATCTAGTGTCGGGAACTAGAATTCTAGCGCTGTGAACTAGAATCTAGCATCACAAACTAGAATCTGATCAGGACACAATGGGTTGAAAAGATAATAATAAAATGGACCTGTGTGTGTGTGTGTGTGTGTGTGTGTGTGTGTGTGTGTGTGTGTGTGTGTGTGTGTGTGTGTGTGTGTGTGTGTGTGTGTGTGTGTGTGTGTGTGTGTGTGATGAACAGGGAGGAACAGGAGGAGAAGGAGCAGCTGGTGGCGCGCTGCACGGAGCAGGAGTGCTCAGTCCTATTGGAGGAGACGCTGGAGGCTGACATCGCCATGCTGGTGGAGAACGTTCTGACGGCCGAGCTGCAGCGCATCCGCAAGTACATCAAAAGGTACACAGTCGCACTTAACATGTTGGATCCTAAGGACGGGTATACTCGTGAAAACAGTGGTTGTCAACCTTTTTCATACCTTGCCCACCATTAATTCAGCATTTGAGCCACGGACCACCATTTGAGAACATTTTATCCCCAGAGACCCCAAAACTAAAGATTCATTGTCCATTAATCTTCTAGTTGTGTAGACTTGGGGCTAATTAAGATGACGATTATTTTAACTCTTAAGAGCGCCCCCGCTAGGGGCCATTTGGTTTCATTTTTACGCTCTCAAGAGTTATACCTGGTTAACCAGCTTAGCTGGGGACCACCTGAAATCCTCTCAAGAACCACTGGTGGTTCCTGGACCACCGGTTGAAAACCCCTGCTTTAAAATGAAGCGCGCTTTACCTTTTTAAAAAATATATATATTTACCCTTATTATTTAAAGGTAGGGTAAGTGATTTGAAATTCATGGTGTAGTACCAGCCTGGTGCACTAGGGGCCCCCAACAGTAGCTACTAGTGATGCGCGGGCCGGCTTTTTTTCACAACCCGCCCCAGTCCGCGGCGCCAATTCTGCCAACCCGTCCGCAGCAGCCCGCCCTGCAAAATTTTAATCAACGGCCCGCCCCAGCCCGCAGCCCGCAATTAAAAAAAATGATATAATGATTAGCGCATGTTCTTATGAGTACCCCCAGCTTTAAGATACTATAGCAGCTTTATAAATGATATTGTCATGGGCTGAATAAACAAGCATGTTGTTCAGAATGGTTCTGTAATGACAGCAAAATCGACAGTCTTGGCTCTAAATAGCTAGGCTATGTCTTTCTAAGACGCATGGAAAATAAATGAAAGGCGGCTGTCGGTGATCGAAAATGATAAAACAGAATAGCCTATACAGTATAACACAAAACAAATTAAACTCTGTATCAACAATTAAAACCTGTCGCTTATACAGTAATGGGTCATTTAAACATTTATGCAGCGATTATTTCGCATTGATTTATTAACAATGAACCATAGGCTACATTTAAAGTAGAGCATACAGCGATGATAGACGTCTTGCCATCTCTTTAATCAAAACAACCAGATCGCCACGCATTGCCACAGCATGTGAAGGGTCCCTCTCGTGTCGTGCGTAACAGCCGAGAACGCACATACGAAACCATACGGCTTAATACTCTATTAGCTGTGCGTCCAAGCCAGTCTCCTTTGCGACGGCCGGCTGCGCTGTGCAGAAAAAGAATGGAATCAAGGGCTCCAGGATTTAATCTATTTCTACGTGCTTCAAGTTCAAACACACGACCAGCTGAGCTGAATGCGCGCTCACTAGATGCTGGAATGCACAACATGCATCATCTAGCAAGCAGGGAGAGGAGCGGGAATGTAAAGCGGTGAGGATGGCACTGTTCCACGGTGAAGTGAGGCTGTAGGTAGGCCTAATGCTGTACTAGGTCTGGTGTGTCCCACTCCATGAACATTCTCCGTCTTCTCAATGCAAGTTCTGGTAGTAAAAACAACTGCCCGTCATCACTAATTACCTGTCAATTTAGGCTCATATTTTCGTCTATTTCAGGGGTTTTCAACAGGTGGTCTGAGGACCACCACTGAGAGGGTAATAAAAACAAAACGAGAGCATGTGATTTCTTTGTTTTATTTTTTGCATGTGCAGCGGGGTCAGCCCGCCCCGCCCGCGGGGTGATAATTACTTAAAAATCATGAACCCGTCCGCCCGCCCCCCGCGGGGGTCCGCGGGACCCACCGGGTTCGGGCCGGCCCGCGCATCACTAGTAGCTACACTATGTGAACCTGCTGCTCGATCCTGATTGGAGGAGAATTCGCCACCACCTGGGGAACTTTTATTAGCTCCTCTGCTAACGTGGGGGAGGGGGAAACTCCATATATGGTTTCCACACCTTATAATAGAGCATTTTAACAGAAAAAAATATTTTTTCGGTGATATCTGACAAAAGTGAAATCACTTCCCCTACCTTTAAGCACCCTTTAATCCAGTTGTTTTGTGAAAAAAATAGTAAAATTGATACAATCAGTTATATGGCGTCATTTCTGCAGAATTGTTGCAGGTCTGTAACACAATCAATGCTCAATTTCCAGTCACACAAATGCACAAAGGCACAGGTATTAACATTTCATAGAGCAATTCTGCAGAAATAATATAGCAGCTAATTGATGTTACAGTGATTCTTGATAACATGGTAGCCATGCTGATTACTTTTGATGCAGTAATGGTCATTTTCGTTTAGAGCAGTGTTTTTCAACCCATTTTGATTCCAAGGCCCACTGTCCACCAAAGCAAAAATAAATATTTAGTTTTGGGGTCTTTGGGGGCTAAAATGTCATCAAATGGTGGTCCGTGGCTCGAATTCTGAATAAGTAGTGGGCCCTGGTACCAAAAAGGTTGAAAAACAGGGTAAATGTGCAATAATTCCCACAAAATAACAACTGAACCACTTTTCTTTTTAAATAAATCGACTGCAAAATCCAGGTAAGAAAGCCTCAGGGGTGGAATTCTCCTTTAGTGTGTGTTTTGACATGGTCGGACGTTGTGTGTGTTTTTAAAGGGGAATTCCACCCATTTTCAATTTTTTTTCTCAAGAGTGTACACATGCAACCATTGGTTCCATTTGTACGCTCTCAGAAAAAAGAAGTGTCTAAAGAAATCCATTAACATGGTGAAATGCATATTGATGATGTCATCAAGATGTGTTTCACCATGTTAACGATTTTCTTCAGACCTCCACAGAATGGGGGAAACGTTTTTTTTTTTTTTCATCATGTCGACCCAGCACCTCTAAGGTATACTAATGATACATTAGAATGTTGAACATGGGTGTAATTCTCCTTTAATTCCAGGTGGTTGGACGTGGTGGCGGTCCGCCGCCAGCTGAAGAGACAGATGCGCGGCTTCCCCGCGGCCCCCTGCTGCGTGGACCCCCGCTTCAAGCTGAAGGCCCTGACCCCCAGCGCCCCCCAGAGGACCTGCCTGGAACAGCTGGCCAGAGGACTGGTCAACCTGGGCAACGCTGGCACTGTCAGCTTCTCCAGCACCAGGTCACTATTACTGTACTGTTACTGCACTGTCAGGTCACTATTACTGTACTGTTACTGCACTGTCAGGTCACTATTACTGTACTGTTACTGCACTGTCAGCTTCTCCAGCACCAGGTCACTATTACTGTACTGTTACTGCACTGTCAGCTTCTCCAGCACCAGGCCACTATTACTGTGCTGTTACGGCACTGTCACCTTCTCCAGCGTCAGGTCACTATTACTGTACTGTTACTGCACTGTCAGCTTCTCCAGCACCAGGTCACTATTACTGTACTGTTACTGTACTGTCAGGTCACTATTACTGTACTGTTACTGCACTGTCAGGTCACTATTACTGTACTGTTACTGCACTGTCAGGTCACTATTACTGTACTGTTACTGCAGCACCAGGTCACTATTACTGTACTGTTACTGCACTGTCAGGTCACTATTACTGTACTGTTACTGCACTGTCAGGTCACTATTACTGTACTGTTACTGCACTGTCAGGTCACTATTACTGTACTGTTACTGCACTGTCAGGTCACTATTACTGTACTGTTACTGCACTGCCAGGTCACTATTACTGTCCTGTTACTGCACTGTGAGCACCAGGTCACTATTACTGTACTGTTACTGCACTGTCAGGTCACTATTACTGTCCTGTTACTGCACTGTGAGCACCAGGTCACTATTACTGTACTGTTACTGCACTGTCAGGTCACTATTACTGTACTGTTACTGCACTGTGTGAGCACCAGGTCACTATTACTGTACTGTTACTGCACTGTCAGCTTCTCCAGCACCAGGTCACTATTACTGTACTGTTACTGCACTGTCAGGTCACTATTACTGTACTGTTACTGCACTGTCGGCTTCTCCAGCACCAGGTCACTATTACTGTACTGTTACTGCACTGTCGGCTTCTCGAGCACCAGGTCACTATTACTGTACTGTTACTGCACTGTCAGGTCACTATTACTGTACTGTTACTGCACTGTCGGCTTCTCCAGCACCAGGTCACTCATTACTGCACCTTTAGCAGGAACGCCTTTTGGTGTCAGCATTACTTAGTATCATTAGCATTACTTAGCATCATTAGCATCGTTGGCATTACTTAGCACCATTAGCATTATTAGCATTGCTTAACATTATTAGTGATATTTAAAAATACTTCAACACATCATCAACACTAGTTAGCATTATTACCATTACTTTAGCTATTGAAAAATATCTCATAGCGTGCCACCGAGTGTTTCCCAATGAACATTTATATTGGATACTTTTGGAAAGTAAGTGAAAATGTGGCGCAAATCTTTATTCTCTATTTTTCAACCATTTTTCCAGCTAGCATTGGCTCTAGCTAATGGTAGATCTACAAGCTCATAGTGTGCCACCGAGTGGCACAAGTGATCAGATGAATGAAGAATCCATTCTTTACTGTGTGTCTCCAGGTTCGATCAGATGAAACAGGAGGCTGGGCATCGGATGAGAGTACAGTACTACTTCCAGCAGCTCTTGAAGTAAGTCACTGACAGGGGCGGATTGGCCATCTGGAGTACAGGTAGTTTTCCCGGTGGCCTGCGCCACCTAGTGGCCTGGACAAGATCCAAAATGCACTAGTGGCACTTCCAGTTGTGCATCTAGCGCATTCTAGTGCATTTTGGAACATACAGATCATAAATGACCATTAATCTTCTACATTCTCTAGTTGTGTAGACTAAGTTGGGCTAATTCACATGATGAATATTTTTAACTCTTGAGGGTGTAAAAATGAAACCAAATGGACCCGCAAGGGTCCATTTGGTTTCATTTTTACGCTCTCAAAGAGTTACATCTGGTTAACCAGCTGCCACCCCCAGGGTGGCCTGGCAAAGGCAAAATTGTCCCGGTGGGGAAAATATGTGCCAATCCACCCCTGGTCACTGAACCAACCGTTTCCGTATACCCAGATCATGCTGCCAAACCAATGTTGTTGTTTTTTTTCCCAGCAGACAGGTCTGCCTACGCCTCACCAGGGTGACCTGCTCCTTCCTGTGGCTTTAATTAATTGCTTTAATTTCCTATATGTACTTGAATGTCAAAAATAGTTCAAGCTTCACGTGACAAAGATGGAGTCTGAACAGGAGAGTGTTGTTCTACCCGCATCAGGGAGTTTGTAGCCTGGCCTAACCTGAAATGATTTTTGCCTAGCGGGGGTGTTTCAGATCATCTGCCGTTTTTGGACGGCAGATGATCATTTCATCTCACGCTTTCCGTTTCCGCGCTACGCGGACGAAAATGAAAGCCTGCGGAGTTTGCTCCACAATGGGATTTGTGGATGGTTGCAATTAGGGATGGCCAAATGGAAAGATTTTCTTAACCGATCGTCGTCAGACCTCTGCCGGTTAATAACCGTTAACCGATAAGGGAAATGCGCTATTTTAATCCATTAAAAAAGGCCAATTATACGCGGCTACAACCGCCTTTTCCCAAGTCCCCTTTCCATCTCAAGCACTAAGCAATAACAATGGCTGCATTAGTTCTATGGACATCGCATCTTAGTTGTATAGGCTATGGACACGTTCTGTTACTGTATCAGAAACAAATCAAATTTCGGGGACGGAAATGAGCAACCAATTATCAAATGCCTGCGTGCGTTACAGCACAAACACTTTGTGTTCGCTGCTCGACGAGATCACATGTAACGCAGCGAGCGCCCTGTGCATGTGTTCTGAGAGAATCGATGTTAGATTAGGCTGTTACTGACTGTGTACCTTTTGTAGTATTTTATTTTATCAATTATATCCATCGCAGCGATGGTCGAGGGAGAGGAAAGAGTCCGTAAACGCCTTCTTTCTTGCTTTCTTTTCTTTTTTGGAGGGTCGTGTTTGCAGCACCGGCTATAAAGCTGTGCACTGGGGCCAGAGGGGGGAATGCCCCCCTAAACGCCCTTAATATAATGACGCTATAATGACGCTGCCTCATAAAGCCCCCCCAATTGTGAAATGTTAGATCCGGGCAAAAAAAAAAACATCTTCAAGTATGAACGCACGCTCTGCTGCTCCAAAGACTCTTACTTTCGCATTACTTTCACATTAGAACGGTCAGTCTCAGTGCAAGATTTACGCACACGCAGGCGCAGCCGTGCGCGCACGGACACAATTCAATTCAGTCAGTCGCGGTCTATAACCGAATGAGTTTTCATCCGACACACGACGTTCTCCAAACATATAACACAGACGCGGGGCCGTCTTGCTGCGGAACAAATCCATAGTCAGAGACAGGAATATTTGTGCCCTTTTAGCCATGTTTATAATGTTCTCTCACACGGAGCTAAGCCACAGCAATAACGTGTGGTAGTCCCACACTCGGCACCCTGCGTATAGGCTACTGTATGATGCAATTTTAACAGCTGTGCGCTGCGCGATAAATGTACAATCTACAAGCTCACAGAGCATAAGTGAGCTGCAGCACCTAGTTCTAAAACTAGGTGAATTATACCGCGCGAATACTGCAGTGTAATATTTATTTTACCACGTAGACATCTAAATGACCAAAGCTCTGTGGTGAGCCACGTGCGTAATCTCCATATAGCCATGCATATGCGCAGCGTGTGCCGTGATGCAGACAGACAGATAGAGCAATGGCCTTACTGACATCCATAAAATAAAACTATAGGCTTAAATACATACAAAGATAGTTATTACCAAAGTTTAGTGAAAGCTCAGTGGCTGCTGGCTGCAGCGCACACACTCTGCTCCCCTGGCTATTGGGTAATAACGTGGATGAAATTGGAATAGTCCAGCGTGCCCCGACAGTCACGTGCGCTTCTATTTTTTATTTTATCAGTTAGTCATTAAGCCGTTAATGTTGTCGATAATCCCGAAATTCTTAACTGGAAAATTCAAAATGTTAAATCACCTGTTGGACATACCCTAGTTGTCAAATTACCACTAGCCTACTATGGGTTAAGTACCATAAGTGCGTATTAAACAAGTACCATAAGTAATTATGCCTATGGTAACATACACATCTTACCCTGTGTTCCACCAGTGAGAGGGTATGGAGACCACTGGATCTGCCTGCGCTGGTAATGGAGAACCTTCCCAACCCACCCGAGAGGGTCTACTGGAAGACCACCCTGCTGCTGCCTGGAGACCATGATGGACACACCAGCCTGGAGGACAGGTCAGAGGATACTGAAAACTACTAGGGTATAGGGAACGTTGTTCAGAAGATTCTGGGACCCATGGAGCGTCGTAAGGGTGTTTTAGAGAAGGATAGAAGAGTCTGGAACGTGTGCAGCATCGTCCAGGGTGTTTTTAGAGAAGGATAGAAGAGTCTGGGACGTGTGGAGCGTCGTCCAGGGTGTTTTAGAGAAGGGAGAAGAGTCTGGGACGTGTGGAGCGTTGTCCAGGGTGTTTTAGAGAAGGGAGAAGAGTCTGGGACGTGTGGAGCGTTGTCCAGGGTGTTTTAGAGAAGGATAGAAGAGTCTGGGACGTGTGGAGCGTCGTCCAGGGTGTTTTAGAGAAGGATAGAAGAGTCTGGGACGTGTGGAGCGTCGTCCAGGGTGTTTTAGAGAAGGGAGAAGAGTCTGGGACGTGTGGAGCGTTGTCCAGGGTGTTTTAGAGAAGGATAGAAGAGTCTGGGACGTGTGGAGCATCGTCCAGGGTGTTTTAGAGAAGGATAGAAGAGTCTGGGACGTGTGGAGCGTCGTCCAGGGTGTTTTAGAGAAGGGAGAAGAGTCTGGGACACGTGGAGCGTCGTCCAGGGTGTTTTAGAGAAGGATAGAAGAGTCTGGGACACGTGTAGTGTCGTCCAGGGTGTTTTAGAGAAGGGAGAAGAGTCTGGGACACGTTGAGCGTCGTCCAGGGTGTTTTAGAGAAGGATAGAAGAGTCTGGGACGTGTGGAGCGTTGTCCAGGGTGTTTTAGAGAAGGATAGAAGAGTCTGGGACGTGTGGAGCGTTGTCCAGGGTGTTTTAGAGAAGGTAGAAGAGTCTGGGACGTGTGGAGCGTCGTCCAGGGTGTTTTATAGAAAGGAAAAGAGTCTGGGACACGTGGAGCGTCATCCAGGGTGTTTTAGAGGAAGGAAAAGAGTCTGGGACACGTGGAGCGTCATCCAGGGTGTTTTATAGAAAGGGAAAGGGTCTGGGATGTGTGGAGCGTCGTCCAAGGTGTTTTAGAGAAGGGAAAAGATTCTGGGACACGTGGAGCGTCTTCAGGTTGTTTTAAAGAAGGCAGAAGAGTCTGGGACATGTGCAGTGTTGTCCAGGGTGTTTTAGAGAAGAGGCAAGAGTCTGGGGTGTGTGGAGCGTTGTCCAGGGTGTTTTAGAGAAGAGAGAAGAGTAGGTTATGTGGAGCGCTTGTCCAGCTGTTTTAAAAAACGAAGAGTCTGGGGCGGGTGGAGTGTTGTCCTGGGAGGGACAACACTCCACCTTTTTTTTTCCCCATCATTATAGTGTTCATGGCATTGTTGCAATAATACTTTCCCGCCCAATGTCGTAGGATCCTCTCCGATTGGTTGGAGGCGAAGCTGGGCGGAGACAAGAAGTCAGAGGTGTCGGAGAAGAGGCCGGACGGCGCGCTGCAGACACTCTACGTCAGCAACACGCTGCACGAGCACGCGCAGCGCACGCACACCGTGCACGTCAGCATCAAGGTACATGCACGCACACTAGGCCTAGGGCATTAGCCAAAAAAATCGATACATCGTCTTGCATAACACGAGTCGACCCCCGCCAGCCTGATTCGAGAAGTTGTTTTTTTTTCCCCAGCCATAATGATCATCATTGGAAAAGGAGGAAAGGGGAAAAATGAAACATTTATCTTTGTTTTCTCAAATATTCTATGTATTCAGGTGTGCGCCCCCCCGCCCTCCCCCTTGAAACGATAAGTTGATCATTTCCCAATTGGGGGGGGGGGGCAGAAGAAAATGGTAAGGGGGCGGCTCTCAGTAGTGTTTCAAATACTTTTAAATATAAGCATTGAAATGTCTTGGGTTGTTTTGCATGCCCCCCCCCCCTGCCTAGATCCGGCCCTGCTGTTCAACAAGGGAACATGTTGAACACACACACACACACACACAGGTCATAGATGTGCATAGATGTGCACACACGTTACTAAATATTTCCCCCTTCCTTCTCTGGGCGGACCGTGCGGCTGCAGGTGTCCCGCGGCCCTCTGAGCGAGGAGAGCCTGCTGAAGGCTGAAGAGGGCCAGGACCTCCAGGGGACAGGGGGCCTGGCCCTGCTGCTGCCCGCCCAGACACCCCCGGCCCTGGGGCAGGAGGAGGAGGAGGAGGTGGAGGTGGTGCTCCTCTCGGCACTGCTCCAGCTCAGACAGCTGCAGCAGGTCAGCAGCTGGCACTGCCCTCTGCCCCTGGTGGTCATGGTGCCCGGAGGAGACCCCGGAGGCACGACACGGCTGGAGGAAGGTACCGCAATTCCTGTATTATAAGGCAGGGGTTTTCAACCTTTTTGACACCAGGGACCCACCATTTATTGAGAATTTGAGCCACGGGCCGCCATTTGATTATTTTTTTTTCACCCCCAAAGACCTAAAACTAAAGAATTCTTTTGGTTTTGTCCACAATTCCGGGCCGGATTTTGCAGACACAGTGTAGACTTCTTAATTAACTGGTGCTAGTTCAGATGATGAATATTTTAACTCTTGAGAGTGTAAAAATGAAACCAAATGGACCCGTGGTCCATTTGTTTTCGTCAACAGGGCTGGTGACGTCACTGAAAAGTCTATGAGGAAAATGAATGAGGAATCCACTAGTGGAACAGGGCTGGTGACGTCACTGTGCAGGTCTATATGGGCATGCAGAATGTTTATGCATTGTTTTCTGTTCTCCACAGCTCTGATGTTGGACTCTCTGGTGGAGGAGGGGCTTCTGTCTGAGTACACACTGATTCACATCCCTGAGACCACCACCGATCTACAGGGGTCTGAACAGGTCTCACACACACACACAACACACACACACACACACACACACACACACACACACACACACACACACACACACACACACACACACACACACACACACACACACACACACACACACACTATCAAGTGTTGGATACATTACTTTTTAATCCTAGAACACTTGAAGGTGAGGCAACTTTAGTGTACAAACACTGAAAGACCCGACAGCCTCACACATCAGCAACATGGTCCGGGGACCACCAGTGGTCCCTGAGAGGATTGCAGGTGGTCCCCAGGCTAAATGATGGAAAGTTGGCTAACCAGATGTAACTCTTTGAGAGTGTAGAAATGAAAGCAAATGGACCCTTGCGGCTCTGCTATGAAAAAGGTTGAAAAACACTGTTCTAGGGCAGGGGTTTTCAACCTTTTTGACACCAGGGCCCACCATTTATTCAGCATTTGAGCCACGGACCACCAATTGATGACATTTTCACCCCAACGACCTAAAACTAAATAATTCTTTTGGTTTTGTTCGCACTTTCAGGCTGGATTTTGCAAGCAAAGCAGTGTAGACTTCTTAATTTAATAGTGCTAACTCAGATGGTGAATATTTACATCTGGTTAACCAACTTTCCATCATTTAGCCTGGGGACCACCTGGAACCTTCTCAAGGACCACTGGTGGTCCCCGGACCACTGGTTGAAAACCACTGTTCTAGGGTTAAAAAGTAACTAGTCACCGTTACTAGTTAACTTAATTTCAAAAGTAACTGAGTTGCTCACATGTTCTGTCCCGCCTCTCTCTCTCTCTCTCTCTCTCTCTCTCTCTCTCTCTCTCTCTCTCTCTCTCTCTCTCTCTCTCTCTCTCTCTCTCTCTCTCTCTCTCTCTCTCTCTCTCTCTCTCTCTGTCTCTCTGTCTCTCTGTCTCTCTCTCTCTCTCTCTCTCTCTCTCTCTCTGTCTCTCTGTCTCTCTCTCTCTCTGTGTCTCTCTCTCTCTCTCTCTCTCTCTCTCTCTCTCTCTCTCTCTCCCTCTCTCTCTCTGTCTCTCTCAATTTCAATTTCAAAATGCTTTATTGGCATGATAAAATATGCTTTACATTGCCAAAGCACACATATAACAACAACAAAAAAGATATACAGTATATCTATATATATATATAACCAAAGGAAATGCAGCATTAAATGCACACATATATACACATATGAACAAATATACAATAAAAAAAAAAAAAAAAAAAAAAAAAAAAAACGACAACAACAGACAAATAACATTCATCCAGGTATACCTGGCTCCTCTGTCCACTGACTGTCCCTCAGTTGATGACAACTCCATACATATTTTGCTGCCAACAATGTGCATTTGGGCTGTTCTCCCAGAACATATTGAAGTGAGTTATAATTGGTGGGGTCAAATTCATTATATTTTTCTTTAAGTTTAGGGAAGAATGATTGTCTGATCTCTTTATATTTGTCACAGTGTAACAGAAAGTGTAGCTCTGTCTCTACCTCTCCTTGAGAGCAGAGTGAACACAGTCTGTCTTCTCTAGGCAGCCAGTTCTGTCTGTGTCTGCCTGTTCCTATAGCCAGGCGATGGTCGCTGAGTCTGTACATAGTCAACACCTTCCTCAGTTTTGGGTCAGTAACAGTAGTCAGGTAATTTGCCACTGTGTAATCTCTATTGAGGGCCAAATAGCATTCTACTTTACTTTGGGTTTTTGTGGTGTTTTTCCAATAGGTGATATAATTTTCTTGTTGTTTTTTCATAATTTGGTTAGTGGAGGTAGTTGTGACACTGGGGGTGAGCCTCAGGACCAGCTGACTGAGTGGACTCCTACTCATGTTCTCCTCTTGGCATTTCAAGGCCTGGTGATGGTAGGAGGTGCGGTCACTATCTTGGAGGTGCTTATGGAATTTGAGTGCTCTTTTTTGGATGTTAATTAGGAGAGGGAATTGGCCAAGTTCCGCTCTGCATGCATTATTTGTAGTTTTTCTTTGAGTTCTTAATATGTACAGTGGTATGAAAAAGTTTGGGCACCCCTGATTATTTTCAAGATTTTCTTTTATAAATCATTGGTTGATTGGATCAGCAATTTCAGTTAAATATATCATGTAGCAGACAAACACAGTGATATTTGAGAAGTCAAATGAAGTTTATAGGGTTTACAGAAAGTGCACAATAATTACTTGAACAAAAGTAGGCAGGTGCATAAATTTGGGCACCCCAACAGAAAAATTACATCAATATTTAGTAGAACCTCCTTTTGCAAAAATAACAGCCTCTAAACGCTTCCTATAGCTTCCAATGAGGGTCTGGATTCTAGTTGGAGGCATTTTTGACCATTCTTCTTTACAAAACATCTCCAGTTCAGTCAGGTTTGATGGTTTCCGAGCATGGACAGCTCGCTTTAAATCACACCACAGATTTTCAATAAGATTCAGGTCTGGGGACTGAGATGGCCATTCTAGAACGTTGTAATTGTTCCTCTGCATGAATGCCTTCGTAGAATTGGAGCAGTGTTTAGGGTCGTTGTCTTGTTGAAATATCCAGCCCCGGCGCAACTTCAACTTTGTCACCGATTCTTGAACATTGTTCGCAAGAATCTGCTGATACTGAATGGAATCCATGCGACCTTCAACTTTAACAAGATTGCCAGTACCTGCACTGGCCATACAGCCCCACAGCATGATGGAACCACCACCAAATTTTACTGTGGGTAGCAAGTGTTTGTCTTGGAATGCTGTGTTCTTCTTCCGCCATGCATACCGCCCCTTGTTATGTCCAAATAACTCAATTTTAGTTTCATCAGTCCACAGCACCTTATTCCAAAATGAAGCTGGCTTGTCCAAATGTGCTTTAGCATACCTCAACCGACTCCGTTTGTGGCATGTGCGCAGAAAAGGCTTCTGCCGCATTACTCTCCCATACAGCATCTCCTTGTGCAAAGTCCGCTGAATAGTTGAACGATGCACAGTGACACCATCTGCAGCAAGATCATGTTGTAGGTCTTTGGAGCTGGTCTGTGGGTTGAGTTTGACTGTTCTCACCATCCTTCGCCTCTGCTTATCCGAGAGTTTTCTTGGTCTGCCAATCCGGGCCTTAACTAGAACTGTGCCTGTGGTCTTCCATTTCCTCACTATGTTTCTCACAGTGGAAACTGACAGCTGAAATCTTTGAGCTAGCTTTTTGTATCCTTCCCCTAAACCATGATGTTGAACAATCTTTGTTTTCAGGTCATTTGACAGTTGTTTTGAGGCTCCCATGTTGCGACTCTTCAGAGGAGATGCAAAGAGGAGAGCAACTTGCAACTGGCCACCTTAAATACCCTTTCTCATGATTGGCTTCACCTGTATATGTAGGTCAAGGGTCAATGAGCTTACCAAACAAATTCTGTGTTCCAATAATTAGTGCTAAATTTATTCAATTCAATAAAACAACAAGGGTGCCCAAATTTATGCACCTGCCTGCTTTTGTTCAAGTAATTATTGCACACTTTCTATAAATCCTATAAACTTAATTTCACTTCTCAAACATCACTGTGTTTGTCTGCTATATGATATATTTAACTGAAATTGCTGATCCAAACAACCAATGATTTATAAAAGAAAATCTTGAAAATAATCAGGGGTGCCCAAACTTTTTCATACCACTGTATTTGCAGAATTCTGTATGAATGGTCTCAATTGGATGTTTGTCCCAACTAGAAAATTCCTGATTTGCCAGGGGACCCCACACTTCACTACCATACAGGGCAATTGGTTCGATTATTGATTTGAATATTTTTAGCCAAATCCGAATTGGAATATTAATTTTGACAGATTTTCTAATTATGTAGGATGCCCTTCTTGCCTTTTCCCTCAGGTCATTCACAGCCATATTAAAGTTCCCTGTGGAACTAATTTTTAAACCCAGGTAAGTGTATGTGTGTGTGTGTTCTATGTCGGCACAGCCAAGTACAAATGGGTATTTGCTTCCCTGACATCTGGACCGTTTCTGAAAAATCATGATTTTTGTCTTTTTCATATTGACTTTGAGGGCCCATGTCTGACAGAAGTGTTGCAAATGATCTAAGAGCTGCTGCAGCCCTTCTTTGCAGTTAGACAGCAGCAACAGATCATCTGCAAACAACAAACATTTGACCTCAGTGTTACCCAGGGTAAGTCCGGGTGCTGATGAGTCCTCCAATGATTTGGCCAATTCATTTATATAAATGTTGAACAGAGTTGGACTTAGGTTGTTTCCCTGCATTACTCCTCTACTTTGTGGGAAGAAATCTGTTCTTGTATTTCCAATTTTTACTGCACATTTATTATTCTGGTACATTGTTTTAATTATATCGTATGTTTTCCCCCCACACCATTCTTTAAAATTTGGAACAGCAGGCCTTCATGCCAAATGGAGTCAAATGTCTTTTTCAAAATCTACAAAGCAGGAGAAAACTTTTGATTTATTTTGGTTCACATGTTTTTTCTATGAGGCTGTAAAGTGTGTAAATGTGATCAGTGGTTCTTTTTCGTATGAATCCAACTTGGCTTTTTCTCAGGACACCATGGTTACTGAGAAAGTTCTGTAATCGGTTGTTAATGAATTGATTGAACAAAAAATCTTACCTATATTGCTACTGACACAAATGCCTCTATAATTGTTTGGGTCCAATTTATCACCATTTTTAAATATGGGTGTTATTAATCCTTGGTTCCAGGTGTCAGGGAAATAACCTATACAAAGTACCATGTTAAACAGTTTCAACAAGGCAGTGTGAACTTTATTGTCACCATGTTTAATCATTTCATTTAGTACTCCATCTACACCACAGGACTTCTTGGATTGCAGAGTCTGGATTTTGTCCCTTAGCTCTTGTTCTGTAATTGGGAAATCTAAAGGATTTTGTTGATCTTTAATTATGGATTCTAGTGTTTCAAGTTTATCAGAAGTGTTTTTTTGGGCCAGATTAGGTGTGATTGGAGCATACAGATTCTCAAAGTGTTTTTTCCATACGTCTCCATTTTGAATCGCTAATTCTTCTTTGTATGGTTTGTTCAGTTGATTCCAATTATCCCAGAATTGATTTGTATCAATAGATTCCTCAATTACATCGAGTTGTTGTTCAATATGCCGTGTTTTCTTTGATCTGATGGTGTGATGGTAATGTTTTAATGTATGCCAGTATTGCAGTCGTATCTCTTGATTTTCTGGTTCTCTATGTTTCTGGTTAGAAAGCTTCCTCAATGTTTTCCGTAGATTTCTGCATTCAGAATCATACCATTTTTCATTTTTTGTATTTTGTTTTTTAAATTTAGGTGCTTTAGTCAGGTTTGCTAAATGTGCCAGTTCGCTAAATATCTGATTGATATCTTGTACAGCCATGTTTACTCCTTCTATGTTTTGGGGATATGAATGGTTAAGAAAACTATTTAGTAGTGATTGGATTTCGTGATTGTCAATTGCTTGCTGATAATCTCTCAGGCTGTTTTTGTTCCATCTGTAGGGCTGTTCTAATGTGTATAGTGGACTGTTTTCAACTTCATTGAGTTGTGTTTGTGTTTGATTTAAGTACAGAGTTATTTTGCTATGATCAGATTGAGGTGTCAAAGGATTGACTGTGAATGCCCTGAGGTGCACTGGATCTATGTCTGTTATTATATAATCAACAGTGCTACTACCAAGATGAGAACAATGTGTGTACCTGCCATATGAGTCCCCTCGTAGCCGGCCGTTGACTATGTACAGACCCAACGACCGACAGAGCTGTAGGAGTTGTCTTCCATTCTGGTTGGTTGTTTTGTCATAGTTGTTCCTGGGGGGGTATGATGGCAGGGGGATGCTGAGATCTGGTATATGTTTATTATCAATATCACAGATGTTGTCAGGCTCTGTGCCTGTTCGAGCATTGAGGTCTCCACAGATCAAAATGTTTCCCTTGGCCTGGAAGTAACTAATCTCATCCTCTAGGATGGTAAAACTGTGTTCATTGTAATAAGGGGATTCTCTGTCTCTCTCTCTCTCTCTCTCTGTCTCTCTCTCTCTCTCTCTCTGTCTCTCTCTCTCTGTCTCTCTCTCTCTGTCTCTCTCTCTGTCTCTGTCTCTCTGTCTCTGTCTCTCTCTCTCTGTCTCTCTCTCTCTGTCTCTGTCTCTCTGTCTCTGTCTCTCTCTCTCTGTCTCTGTCTCTCTCTCTCTGTCTCTGTCTCTCTCTCTCTCTCTCTCTCTCTGTCTCTCTCTCTCCCTGTCTCTGTCTCTCTCTCTCTCTCTCTCTCTCTCTCTCTCTCTCTCTCTCTCTCTCTCTCTCTCTCTCTCTCTCTCTGTCTCTCTCTGTCTCTCTCTCTCTCTCTCTCTCTCTCTCTCTCTGTCTCTCTCTCTCTCTGTCTCTCTCTCTCTGTCTCTCTCTCTGTCTCTCTCTCTCTCTCTCTCTGTCTCTCTCTCTCTCTCTCTCTCTCTGTCTCTCTCTCTCTCTCTGTCTCTCTCTCTCTCTCTCTCTCTCTCTCTCTCTCTCTCTCTCTCTCTCTCTCTCTCTCTCTCTCTCTCTCTCTCTCTCTCTCTCTCTCGTCCCCTCCAGGTTCAACAGGCGGTGGCGTGGCTGCTGTCCCGCGCCCCTCCGTCTGTCCGGGTGTGCAGCCGGACGCTGGCCCAGCTGGTGGAGAGCTCTCTAACCCGCGAGTTCACGTCGCGGCTGTGCGCGCACCACGCCGAGCGGCGCAGCTCTGCGCTGGGGCCCGAGGCCCCGGGGCCCGTCATCGGCCTCTACAACGCCCTGCTGAGACACCTGGCAGAGGTGGTCGGCTCACAGGTAAAGAGGGGCCCGCAGGGGTTGACACTAAGGTCTCCGAGGCACTTGCCCATCGGGCAAGTGCAAGTCAGGTTCTACTTGCCCTCAGGTCATGGTCACTTGCCCCCCCAAAAAATATATTGTAAATTTTGCATTTAAGTTTACTTCCTACTTGGGTGCTTGGGTTCCAGGTGGTCCCCAGTTAAGTTGGTTAACCAGATGTAACTCTTGAGAACGTAAAAATGAAACCCCCAGGCAAGCGGGCAAGTGTTAGTGTCAAGCACTGAGGGGGCAGGGGCGTTTTTGCCTTTAGGCAGACTAGGTAGTTACCATGAGGGGAGAGGAGGGCGAGGGGAGGCGGCAACCACCAGACATGCTAATAAGCCTAATATCAAAAGTCAAAGTTGCATTATTTGTCACTACGTTACCGCAGCGAAATTGGTTCTCTGCTTTTGACCCATCACTTGGAGCGGTGAGCTCCAAGGAGCGGTGAGCTGAGGCTTGCCGCGCTCGGGAATCATTAGCTGATTTCGACCCCCAATCCATCCCTTTGATGCTGAGTGCCAAGGGAGGCATTGGGTCGGGTCTTTGGTATGACCCGACGGTAATCTCACTCACTGTGTTCACAATAAAAAAATAAATAAAATAAAAACAGAACATATCCTATGTGTGTTGTACTGGTGACTTACTGGGTTACAAGTTACACTCCATACACACACAAGTGACGTCACACACACACACACACACACACACACACACACACACACACACACACACACACACATACACACACTGGACAAAGATCCGAGATCTCTGTATACGGAGCCGAGACGTCCTAGGGTCTCCAAGCTCACTGGCGACAGAACATGATTGTCCGTGGCATGCAGTGTGTTAACTGGTCAGTGAGTGAATGTGTCTAACTAAAACCTAGTCATCTCTCCTCTTCTGGCCAGGCCCTGGCCAGCCTGTCGTGGCCTAACTAAACCTCCTCTCCTCTTCTTGCCTAGGCCCTGGCCAGCCTGTCGTGGCCTAACTAAACCTCCTCTCCTCTCTCCTCTTCTGGCCAGGCCCTGGCCAGCCTGTCGTGGCCTAACTAAACCTCCTCTCCTCTCTCCTCTTCTGGCCAGGCCCTGGCCAGCCTGTCGTGGCCTAACTAAACCTCCTCTCCTCTCCTCTCCTCTTCTGGCCAGGCCCTGGCCAGCCTGTCGTGGCCTAACTAAACCTCCTCTCCTCTCTCCTCTTCTTGCCTAGGCCCTGGCCAGCCTGTCGTGGCCTAACTAAACCTCCTCTCCTCTCTCCTCTTCTGGCCAGGCCCTGGCCAGCCTGTCGTGGCCTAACTAAACCTCCTCTCCTCTCTCCTCCTCTGGCCAGGCCCTGGCCAGCCTGTCGTGGCCTAACTAAACCTCCTCTCCTCTCCTCTCTCCTCTTCTGGCCAGGCCCTGGCCAGCCTGTCGTGGCCTAACTAAACCTCCTCTCCTCTCCTCTTCTCCCAGGCCCTGGCCAGCCTGTCGTGGCCTAACTAAACCTCCTCTCCTCTCCTGTCTCCTCTTCTCCCAGGCCCTGGCCAGCCTGTCGTGGCCTAACTAAACCTCCTCTCCTCTCCTCTCTCCTCTTCTGGCCAGGCCCTGGCCAGCCTGTCGTGGCCTAACTAAACCTCCTCTCCTCTCCTCTCCTCTCTCCTCTTCTCCCAGGCCCTGGCCAGCCTGTCGTGGCCTAACTAAACCTCCTCTCCTCTCTCCTCTCCTCTTCTTGCCTAGGCCCTGGCCAGCCTGTCGTGGCCTAACTAAACCTCCTCTCCTCTTCTGGCCAGGCCCTGGCCAGCCTGTCGTGGCCTAACTAAACCTCCTCTCCTCTCCTCTCCTCTTCTGGCCAGGCCCTGGCCAGCCTGTCGTGGCCTAACTAAACCTCCTCTCCTCTCCTAGGCCCTGGCCAGCCTGTCGTGGCCTCCGGGGGAGTTCTACCAGGCCCAGCTCAGACACCTGCTCCCTCCCGTGGCGTGGAACTCATCGGGTCATCTGGCCTGGCTGCGCCACACCCTGCTGGCTCTGCAGATGCCCGTCTGGACCCCGGAGCCCTCCCGCCACGGTCAGTACAGAACAATATAGGACTTTGTTCATTCCTAGTAGTGACGCTAACCCAGGGTTCAGCAACCTGCGGCTCTAGAACACAGCCCTAGTGGCTCAGTGGCTGTAGCATTACATACACACTGGGCTCTAGAACACAGCCCTAGTGGCTCCCTGGCTGTAGCATTATTACATACACACTGGGCTCTAGAACACAGCCCTAGTGGCTCAGTGGCTGTAGCATTATTACATACACACTGGGCTCTAGAACACAGCCCTAGTGGCTCCCTGGCTGTAGCATTATTACATACACACTGGGCTCTAGAACACAGCCCTAGTGGCTCAGTGGCTGTAGCATTATTACATACACACTGGGCTCTAGAACACAGCCCTAGTGGCTCAGTGGCTGTAGCATTATTACATACACACTGGGCTCTAGAACACAGCCCTAGTGGCTCCCTGGCTGTAGCATTATTACATACACACTGGGCTCTAGAACACAGCCCTAGTGGCTCAGTGGCTGTAGCATTATTACATACACACTGGGCTCTAGAACACAGCCCTAGTGGCTCAGTGGCTGTAGCATTATTACATACACACTGGGCTCTAGAACACAGCCCTAGTGGCTCCCTGGCTGTAGCATTATTACATACACACTGGGCTCTAGAACACAGCCCTAGTGGCTCCCTGGCTGTAGCATTATTACATACACACTGGGCTCTAGAACACAGCCCTAGTGGCTCCCTGGCTGTAGCATTATTACATACACACTGGGCTCTAGAACACAGCCCTAGTGGCTCAGTGGCTGTAGCATTATTACATACACACTGGGCTCTAGAACACAGCCCTAGTGGCTCAGTGGCTGTAGCATTATTACATACACACTGGGCTCTAGAACACAGCCCTAGTGGCTCCCTGTAGCATTATTACATACACACTGGGCTCTAGAACACAGCCCTAGTGGCTCCCTGGATGTAGCATTATTACATACACACTGGGCTCTAGAACACAGCCCTAGTGGCTCCCTGGCTGTAGCATTATTACATACACACTGGGCTCTAGAACACAGCCCTAGTGGCTCCCTCGCTGTAGCATTATTACATACACACTGGGCTCTAGAACACAGCCCTAGTGGCTCAGTGGCTGTAGCATTATTACATACACACTGGGCTCTAGAACACAGCCCTAGTGGCTCAGTGGCTGTAGCATTATTACATACACACTGGGCTCTAGAACACAGCCCTAGTGGCTCAGTGGCTGTAGCATTATTACATACACACTGGGCTCTAGAACACAGCCCTAGTGGCTCCCTGGCTGTAGCATTATTACATACACACTGGGCTCTAGAACACAGCCCTAGTGGCTCCCTGGCTGTAGCATTATTACATACACACTGGGCTCTAGAACACAGCCCTAGTGGCTCCCTGGCTGTAGCATTATTACATACACACTGGGCTCTAGAACACAGCCCTAGTGGCTCAGTGGCTGTAGCATTATTACATACACACTGGGCTCTAGAACACAGCCCTAGTGGCTCAGTGGCTGTAGCATTATTACATACACACTGGGGCTCTAGAACACAGCCCTAGTGGCTCCCTGGATGTAGCATTATTACATACACACTGGGCTCTAGAACACAGCCCTAGTGGCTCAGTGGATGTAGCATTATTACATACACACTGGGCTCTAGTACACAGCCCTAGTGGCTCCCTGGCTGTAGCATTATTACATACACACTGGGCTCTAGAACACAGCCCTAGTGGCTCCCTGGATGTAGCATTATTACATACACACTGGGCTCTAGAACACAGCCCTAGTGGCTCCCTGGCTGTAGCATTATTACATACACACTGGGCTCTAGAACACAGCCCTAGTGGCTCCCTGGCTGTAGCATTATTACATACACACTGGGGCTCTAGAACACAGCCCTAGTGGCTCAGTGGCTGTAGCATTATTACATACACACTGGGCTCTAGAACACAGCCCTAGTGGCTCCCTGGATGTAGCATTATTACATACACACTGGGCTCTAGAACACAGCCCTAGTGGCTCCCTGGATGTAGCATTATTACATACACACTGGGCTCTAGAACACAGCCCTAGTGGCTCCCTGGCTGTAGCATTATTACATACACACTGGGCTCTAGAACACAGCCCTAGTGGCTCCCTCGCTGTAGCATTATTACATACACACTGGGCTCTAGAACACAGCCCTAGTGGCTCAGTGGCTGTAGCATTATTACATACACACTGGGCTCTAGAACACAGCCCTAGTGGCTCAGTGGCTGTAGCATTATTACATACACACTGGGCTCTAGAACACAGCCCTAGTGGCTCCCTGGATGTAGCATTATTACATACACACTGGGCTCTAGAACACAGCCCTAGTGGCTCCCTGTAGCATTATTACATACACACTGGGCTCTAGAACACAGCCCTAGTGGCTCCCTGTAGCATTATTACATACACACTGGGCTCTAGAACACAGCCCTAGTGGCTCCCTGTAGCATTATTACATACACACTGGGCTCTAGAACACAGCCCTAGTGGCTCCCTGGCTGTAGCATTATTACATACACACTGGGGTGATCCGCCAACATAATATAAACATTTCAGTCACTGACAGCACCAACACGCCATGCGCTGTCTGACAGTTAACATAGCGTTTTGTTGGCCATGCCACAAAGGCCCAGCACATATCAGAGATCAAGCTTTAATCTGAACCACCCATTTTCAACAGTTTACTATATTATTAATATATCTTTTGAGATGTTGTGTGGACATGATAAAAATGATATGTTTCTTAGAAAAGGAGGTCTGAAAAAAAAACATGGTGAAACACAGCTTGATGACATCATCAATTTGTGTCTCACCATGTTTTCTTTTTAGGATTTTTCTTTTAGGACCTTTTTTCTGAGAGTGTACAAATGGAACCAATGTGAAATTGCTTCAAATTTGTACACTCTCAGAAAAAAAAACATTGAAAATGGGTGGGATTCCCCGTTAAAGGATTATTATGCTTACATTTTTGCGGCTCCATACAGACTTTGAGTTTAATTTTTGGTTGAAAATGGCTGTTTCAACATCTTGGGTTGCCGACCACTGCGCTAACACTATGACAAAGTACCGATATGAGTGTTTTTTTTTTTTTTTTTTTTTTGTTTTTTGACAACAAAGTTCTGGACGGTCTGCGGGACAAAGAAAGCGTCTGTCTACAGGGAAACGGCTGCAGCGTCAAAGTAGAAGCAATGTAGAGGGGCGAAATGCACAAAATATAGCTATACATCTATTTTGATGTTTTGCTAAAACGTTGCCTCTATTACACTACAATATATGCACAGGTGTTTACAAACTAAAATGCACATCATGGGTCTCAAGGCGGAAATTCCCATCCCAGAGGTCCCATAGCCTGGAGGGACATAAAGCCACAGACAAGTGTCCATGAGGGGGATTTAAAAAAAGAAAACGTATGATTGCTTTTTTTTTCTCTTCAAAAATAAGGGGTTACTCAATAATTTACAATTTAGGCATTTAGCAGATGCTCTTAACCCAGAGCGATTAACATCAAATGGAGACATTGCAATGCAATTATACAGATTAAAGTTTACAATTTACACAGAATTTACAATACACTTTACAATGTAAGCACTAAAACACGGTAATACATTCGCCATCCTATATAAGCCACTGCTATCGAAACTACGACACTAACTAGGCGGGTACTGCAAGTACGACGGCTTGGTATGTAGTACAAGTGCTAGTATGGGCTGAGATGGAGTCTGAAGAGGTGTGTTTTCAGACTGCGCCGAACACAGGGAGTGAGTCTGGTTTTGATTGCAATGGGAAGTGCATTCCATAGTTTTGGAGGCGAGTGCAGCGTTGTCCAGGCGTTTTTTTAGGGAGGGGTGCTGCCAGCTTCCCTGTGCCGGCTGATGGGAGTGCACAGGAGGGCTTGTAGGGTTTTATGAGTCCAGTAAGATATGGTGGAGTCAAACCTTTGGTTGCTTTGAATGCAAGCGTGAGAGGTTTGAACTCGACCGGGAGCCAATACGAACTCTAGATGTGAGGCCCATGTCTAGTAAAGATCTGGTGTATATTAGGGGTGGGGCGATTCACTTAAGTGTTTCAATTAATTTTAAATATAGGCACTTTAACTCCTTGTTATCCATTTTGCCTTTTGGTCCAGAGTGCCATTTTATGCATTAAGTACCGGTAATTGATTGATTGATCTCAAAAACAAAAAAATCACAAACAGTTGTATACATCTTTTTTTACACACATATTTCAGAGATGTGTAATTAAACCCACTCACCCCCCAACCCCACCCCCGCCGATTGCATCATTTCTGGTCCAGGAAGTGTCACTTCTTGCCACAGACCAAAACAACCAGCTCTTCCACCATTACACACACAGGAGAGATGCCAAAATAAATCATATTGAAGTGAAAGTGAAAGTTATGTGGCCGCCGATTGCCACAATAGGCTCCGATATGGATATACCCCCCCGTCACCTAAACATGCACCCCCTTGCGACCACAAGAGTTCAAATCCTGCAAGACTTTAAATCCCACAGAATTTCAAATCCCATTTCAGCATCTTTGGCAACTGTTACCTGGCTTATGTAAACAAATAAATCGTCTTAACGTCCTTGGCAATTAAACAGTTAATTTGAAATATCGTGGGTTTTGCATGCCCCCCCCCCCCCCCCCCCCCCATGCCTATGCCTACATGCGCCCCTGGATTCTTTGGTTTGAGGTCGAACCGTCATAATAACGTGTTTAACGTTGTATATCTCCAGCCTCCTGGCCAGAGCTGTGTGAGTCCATCTACCAGTACTGCTCCCTCATCCCGGCCTCTCGACACAGAGCCCCTCTGCTCCTGTCCAGACTGGACCACCTGCTGCACGCCGTGCGCCTGCGGGCCTCCTCCCCGGGGACCCCCTACAGAAGGACCCCCCACGGAGCAGGAGGAGAGGAGGGCCTCACGTACCAACACATCCCCTGGGATGACATCGTGCTGCTCTGCATCGACCACAAGATGAAGGACTGGCCCCCCGCCGGACCCCCCGTTTGCCAAGGTTGGTGTGTCCGTCTGTCTGTCTGTATGTCACTGACAGGCCTTTGTATCAGTCTGCCCTCTCACCCTATGGGAACTATAAGTCTGTCCTCTCACCCTATGGGAACTATAAGTCTGTCCTCTCACCCTATGGGAACTATTAAGTCTGTCCCCTCACCATATGGGAACTATTAAGTCTTTCCTCTCACCCTATGGGAACTATAAGTCTCTGTCCTCTCACCCTATGGGAACTATAAGTCTGTCCTCTCACCCTATGGGAACTATAAGTCTCTGTCCTCTCACCCTATGGGAACTTTAAGTCTGTCCTCTCACCCTATGGGAACTATAAGTCTGTCCTCTCACCCTATGGGAACTATAAGTCTCTGTCCTCTCACCCTATGGGAACTATAAGTCTGTCCTCTCACCCTATGGGAACTATAAGTCTGTCCTCTCACCCTATGGGAACTATAAGTCTGTCCTCTCACCCTATGGGAACTATAAGTCTGTCCTCTCACCCTATGGGAACTATTAAGTCTGTCCCCTCACCATATGGGAACTATTAAGTCTTCCCTCTCACCCTAACTATAAAGGCTAAAATAAACATACTCCAGGGTGCAGTGAGTTTAGGTCAGGGGTTTTCAACCTTTTTGATCCCAGGGCCCACCATTTATTCAGCATTTGCGCCACGGACCACCATTTGAGGACATTTTAGCTCCAGAGAATCCCAAGATTAAAGATTTATTTTGCTTCTGTCCATGACCATTAATCTTCTAGTTGTGTAGACTTGGACTAATTCACATGAGGGATATTCAGACTCTTGAGAGTGTAAAAATGAAACCAAATGGACCTGCATGCCTAAAATAGCTCTTATTTGCACCACCCTCGTTGAAAACATTGTCTCCAGGTTGTCCCTCTTTCAGGCTGCATGAACAGCGCTCAATGTAAATGACCCCCTTAATGTCGCAACTCCTCTACCAAATGGCTCTAGAGTGTGCGCACAGCTGGCTATTTTTTATTTATTTTTATTTTTTCCCTAGGATGGGTCTGTTTTTTTATTTTAAAGGTTGTGATTGGTTGTCAGTGCAGAAGGGAGCGCTGGGCTGTGTTTTGGACCGCAAACCTAAACCTGAACATAACCTCAATAAAACTACCGTAATTTCCGGACTATAAGCCGCTACTTTTTTCACATGCTTTTGACCCTGCGGCTTATACAACGGTACGGCCAATCTATGGATTTTCCAGGTTCCAAGTGGGCTCCGCAGAAAGTTGGTTAACCAGATGTAACTCTTTGAGAGCGTAAACATTAAACCAAATGGACCCGCTTGGGTCCATTTGGTCCCTAACATGAGTCATGTTCATTTTGGTCTAATTTTGATGTTTTCCCTCTGTTGTGTGCGCGTGCGTGCGTGCGTGCGTGCGTGCGTGCGTGCGTGCGTGCAGGGTCAGTCACTGAGGACGGGGAGGTGTTGGTGTATTTCCTGGCAGAGTCACTGGGGGGCTTCGAACCGCCTGAGGAGTGGTCCGAAGCTGTGAGACGCACACACACCCTGAGACAACAGAAAGACAGGTAGGTGCACACACACACACACACACACACACACACACACACACACACACACACACACACACTGCAGGGCTTGACACTAACACTTGCCCGCTTGCCCGGGCAAGTAAAAAAAATGGTTGGGCAAGTGAAGACTGCTACCTGGTTGCCGATCGGGCAAGTGTGCAACTTAGTGCACTATAACACGACACAAGATAAATTTGTCTTGAAGGCAGTCATTGCACTCTGCCTCTGTGTCTTTCACTGCTTTCTAGATATCCACAATTCCAGGCTGGATTTGGGAAACAAAACAGGCAAATTAACATACACATCAAAATGACCATTAATCTTCTACAGTGTAGACCTGGGCTAATTAAGATAATGAATTTTAACTCTTGAGAGTGTAAAAATGAAACCAAATGGACCCGCAAGGGTCCATTTGGTTTCATTTTTACGTTCTCAAGAGTTATATCTGCAAAATTTACACTATATTTTTGGGGGGCAAGTGACCATGAACTAAGGGCAAGTAGAACCTGACTTGCACTTGCCCAATGGGCAAGTGCCTCCGAGACCTTAGTGTCAACCCCTGCACACACACACACACACACACACACACACACACACACACACACACACACACACACACACACACACACACACACGCAGGATATTTGGACATTTTGGAATTTTTTTTGCTCACGTGTCATGATGTCTAAAGCACTGTTAATGTTCAATGAAAGTGGTTGTTGTACCATTTCTGCACAATTATAAAAAAAAAATATATATATATATATATATATATATATATATATATATATATATATATATATATATATATATATATATATATATATATATATATATATATATATATATATATATATATATATAATCAGCTGCTCTCTCTATCGATTATTTATTATTTGCATCAATCCCAATTGTTAATAAAAATCGTTAGCCAATCAGTCATTTCAGCCAATCCAGCAGTTTCCTAATGAGAATACAGTGCAGGTGAGGTGGAGTTCCACTCAAATCTGATTAAAAAACACACTAAAGTTGCCTATGTTACCTTTAAAAGCTTTACAATAGTAAATAAATCAACAATATTTATTTAGAATGAATAAAGATCAATATTGTAGATAAAAAAAAAGAAAAAAAGACTAAGGGTATTTTGTGTATAATATCAGTTGTGTTTAGTTTTGTGAACACACAAAACAGTTTTACATGTTTTTCTTTTTAGTTTCGGTTAACTGATTTTTATTTTTTTATTCTAGTTTTCGTTTTTAGTGGGTTTTAGTTACTATTATCACCTTGGTGCAAAGTGTTTTAACCCCTTAGTGTACTGAACGCGTTTTGGTGTTGTCAGCATTATGTTTTAACTATTGAAAAATAGCAGATCTACAAGCTCATAGAGCGCCACCGAGTGGCGCGCTATGAACTTGTATCTCTGCTATTTTTTTTAAAAATCGTGAAAACGTGGTGCAAATCTTTGAATATTATGTTATTCAAGAAACTAGAAATCTAGACAGGACACAATGGTTGTGTTGCTGTGTTTTAACTATTGAAAAATAGCAGATCTACAAGCTCATAGCGCGCCACCGAGTGGCGCGCTATGAGCTTGTATCTCTGCTATTTTTTGAAAAATCGTGAAAACGTGGTGCAAATCTTTGAATATTAGAAACTAGAAATCTAGACAGGACACGATGGGTTAACATATTATCGGTGTGTGTGTGTGTGTGTGTGTGTGTGTGTGTGTGTGTGTGTGTGTGTGTGTGTGTGTGTGTGTGTGTGTGTGTGTGTGTGTGTGTGTGTGTGTGTGTGTGTGTGTGTGTGTGTGTGTGTGTGTGTGTGTGTGTGTGTGTGTGTGTGTGCGCGCGTGCGTGTGTGTGCCTGTGTGTGTGTGTCCTCAGCGGCGGACCCCCCTCCTCCTCCAGGTCCCAGCTGAGCCTCTCGGACCCCTCCTCCTCCTCCTCCACGGGGCCCCTGGGGGTCCCTCGTCCTACTCCTCGTCCTCCTCTGGACGTCACACACACCCCCAGTACCGCCGAGCTCTTACCCCAACGAGTGTTACACCGCCTGCAGGAGGAGAGCGCACTGAGCCACAGGTGCACGCACACACACGCACACACGCACACACACACACAGCAGGGGTTGACACTAAGGTCTCTGAGGCACTTGTCCATTGGGCAGGTGCAAGTCAGGTTCTACTTGCCCTCAGGTCATGGTCACTTGCCCCCCCAAAAATATATTGTAAATTTTGCATTTAAGTTTACTTCCTACTGGGATGCTTTAAACCAGGGGTTTTCAACCGGTGGACCGGGGACCACCAGTGGTCCCTGAGAGGGTTCCAGGTGGTCCCCAGCTAAGTTGGTTAACCAGATGTAACTCTTGAGAACGTAAAAATGAAACCAAATGGACCCTTGCGGGTCCATTTGCTTTCATTTTTACACTCTCAAGAGTTAAAATTCTGCCCCACCATTTTGTTTTACTTGCCCCGGGCAAGCGGGCAAGTGTTAGTGTCAAGCCCTGCGTGCACACACACACACACACACACACACACACACACACACACACACACACACACACACACACTAACGGTTAATTTGGGCATTCTATTTATTCTAACCCATTGTGTCCTGATCAGATCCTAGTTTATGATGCTAAATTCTAGTTCACAGCGCTAGATTCTAGTTTCCGACGCTAGATTCTAGTTCCTCATGCTAGATTCTAGTTTCTCTCAGTAGATTGTAGTTTCTGAAGTTAGATTCCAGTTTCTGAAGTTAGATTCTAGTCCATGACACTAAATTCTAGTTTGTGACAATAAATTCTAGTTTGTGGCCCGAAATTCTAGTCCCTGGCGCGAGATTCTAGTTTTTCTGGAAAAATCTCTTTCTGTGTCAGTGATGCTTAACATATTTCATAGGAAGGACCCCCAGAAATATCTAGCTGCAGAACCTCATCTAAAAACATGTTGTTCTAGGGATCCCCCAGAAGCAAAGATTTGAGTTAAAAATGTTTGCTTCCGAAATAATGTATTCAAAGATTTGCACCACATTTTCACAATTTTTCAAAAACAGCAGAACTACAAGCTCATATCGCGCCACCATGAACTTGAAGTTGATCCTATGTCCGCACAAAACCCACGTCAGGTCCTCGCCTCTTTTTCTGTCCTAAACAAGCGGAGCAGCATTGTCTGAACTGCTGAAAAGCTCTAAAGTTATCTATTCACTCCTAGTAGCTATAAAACCTAATAAATGATACAGATGAAAACGTTTTGGAAAGGCATATATAGGCTATACCTACAAGAACATTTTGGCTGCAGTAGCCTACAGCAGCGGGATATGACGCCTAAACAAATAGAAATAGATGAAAATAAAACCCACTTTCATTTGCAGTGACAAATGCCGTACATCACATATGTCAAAGTCGAGGCCCGCGGGCCAGATCCGGCCCGCGAGATGATTTAATCCGGCCCCAGGCTTGTAGAGCAAAAATGTCTGAGTCTATCAAAAAAAGTAAGTCTCTAGCACGTTCCTATCAAAAGTTATGATCGTTTAAAGAAATGCTTTTGAGCTCTCTTCTGAACGCATGGAATGCATGTTGTCCAGCAGGGGGAGTCGTTTTACCAGGCTAGGCTGCTGGCGCTGCAAAGTGAGAACTATACTTCAGCAGTACAAGGGTGTGTAACCGAGAACTATACTTCAGCAGTACAAGGGTGTATAACCGAGAACTATACTTCAGCAGTACAAGGGTGTATAACCGAGAACTATACTTCAGCAGTACTAGGGTGTATAACCGAGAGAACTATACTTCAGCAGTACAAGGGTGTGTAACCGAGAACTATACTTCAGCAGTACAAGGGTGTATAACCGAGAGAACTATACTTCAGCAGTACAAGGGTGTGTAACCGAGAGAACTATACTTCAACAGTACAAGGGTGTATAACCGAGAGAACTATACTTAGTTAACTATACATACTTACTTAAATTTAGTATTTGAAATTTAAGTGTTATTTTTGTATGGTTTATTGATGCTCTGTAAATAAAAATAGCATCTTTCATAGCAAATGTCTTAATCTAGGCTACGAGTATAAAACCAATAATGAAAGTCATTAATATACAGTATATTAATAGCTATTCTTAATAATAAATATGACTTGTGTGATATACTGTACTGTAGAAGTAACGGCTGTGTATGTAAACATGCATGTGCCGCGCATGCTTGCGGTCTGTGACTGGTTGCACCGCGGCGCTCCGGCCCCCATGAAGTCACATTAAGTCCAATGCGGCCCCCACCCCAAATGACTTTGACACCACTGGTGTACATGCACAGCTCCACTATTTTACAATATTATATGCTACGTTAGGTGCTTATATCGTTGGCCTCAGTCACTGAGATAAACGGCGCTCTTCCTAAAAATGCATGGATTAATCTACACTACAGAATAGCCTACAAACCTGTAAGTATTCCATTCACGGCGATGGAATAAAAACTGGTCCTATAGGCTAGTTTTCAATCAGTGGTCCGAGGACCACCAGTTGTTCTTGAGAGGGTTCCAGGTGGTCCCAGGATAAGTTGGTTAACCAGATGAAAAGTTGGTTTAGCCAGATGTAGAGTGTGTGAAAATGAAACCAAATGGATCTTTGTGGGTTTGGCGGCAAGCAAACTGAAGAGCGGCCTGTTTCCAAGGGCATGTCAGGTTGATTTCTGCCGGAATCAGCTGTTTGCGATTGCTTTCTGATGCTAGATTCTAGTTTCTGATGCTAGATTCTACTGTAGTTCCTGATGTTAGCTTCGAGTTATCTGAAAACATGTTGTTCTAGGGATCCACCAGAAGCAGAGGTTTGAGTTTAAAATGTGTGCCACCGAAATAATATATTCAAAGATTTGCCCCGCATGGTCACAATTTTTCAAAAATATTTGGTCACAATTTTTCAAAAATATTTTTTGACATGAATTGTTGGGTATGGCCATATAATGACCACAGATGTGGTCTAAAAGGGTGTCCGTTTCTTTTCTTTTTTTATTCTGGGGCTTTACACATTGCAGCTATCTACTGCCGTGGCGTAGCTATGGGTGGGCCAGGGTGGGCCACGGGCCCACCCGCTCCTGGCCACCCAAAACTGAAGTTCTGGCTTCTGCATTTTAATCTAGAATCACTGTTACTTTAACTCTGAGAGTGTATAAACGGAACCAAATGGACCCTAATGGGTCCATTGTGTGTGTGTGTGTGTGTGTGTGAAGCTTCCATTTCGACACCAAATCAGTGTTGCCAACTGCCAAAATCCAAAATGCACTAGTGGCACTTCCAAAATGCACTAGAATGCGCTAGATGCTTGTCTGGAAGGGAATATGACCATTAAATGACCATTAATCTTCTACATTCTCTAGTTGTGTAGACTTGGTCTAATTCATATGATGAATATTTTAACTCTTGAGGGTGTAAAAATGAACCCAAATGGACCCGTAAGGGTCCATTTGGTTTCATTTTTACGCTCTCAAAGCTTTACATCTGGTTAACCAACTATCATCATTAGCCTGGGGACCACTGGTTGAAAACCACTGTCATAGGAGGAAAAATGGTGAAAAATGAGGGTTTTATCTCTGGCGCCTGTCAATCAATTTCACCCCAACTCACCAGCCAAAAAGCACTAGATTTTCCGCCAGGAGTTTTCCACTAATTTTGGCACTGGGGAGGGGGGGTCTGAAAAATCGCTAAAAATAGCGACAAATGCGCCAAGTTGGCAACACTGCACCAAATGCTCTAAAGTGCTGGTGTCCGTTCCTCTCACTTCGTTGCACAGGAGCACGGAGCAGCTACGTGATTGGCTGAACGCCGCCGACCCTGTGGAGCACCTGGCCACGCCCCTCTTCATGCCCTCCTCCACCCTGCTGGCCACTCCCACCTGGACGCTGCCCCCGCCGCAGCACGGCGGCGCCACCAGCAGGCCTGCAGCGGTAAGACAATTATTGGCATTATTAACAAAATACTGTACTCATCATTAGCGTTACTTAGAACAGGGCTTTTCAACAGGGGCGGATCTAGGCATGGGCATGGGGGGGCAATGCCCCCCTAAATGACTTGACTGCCCCACCAAACATGATGGCATGCAAACGACCCAAATTTCAAATGCATTTCAAATTAAAGTGCTTATAATTAAAATGATCTGATTCTGAAACACTACTACTGCTACTAACTAACTACAGCTGTGTCACCACTAAACCAACAGCATTTCATCATTGAAAACAGAAAACTCTCTGAGTCAGACCTTTAGCTTTATGCATGCTGCGTGTCTGTTGCAACTTCAACAACAGCTGATGTTATTAGTGATGCTTTACTTGCCTAATAAAAGTCCTGTAACCGAAAATGGTATGGGTGCGGCTTCATCGCCCGTGGCGCGAAGCGACACGGGCGATGAAGCCGCCCCCATACCATTTTCTCTTGCCCCTCCAACATGTTCTCTTGCCCCACCAAATGAGACATGTTACATCCGCCCCTGGTTTTCAACCTTTTTGACTCCAGGGACCACCAATTATTCAGCATTTGAGCCACGGACCACCATGAGCCGGCACAAAAAAAAAAGGTTTTCCCGGCCATATAGGCAGGCTGGGCAATTATTGGGTTGATTAAGCTTTACTTTATATTTGATTTTGCTTTTGTTCTACACTAGACGTACTTTTGATTATATTGAACTTGTGTTAATGTTTTGCTGGTGAAAACCGATGAAATAATCGGGATTCTTTTGAGACCAAACCCATACATCTATGACAGGGGTTTTCAACAGGGGACCACCAGTGGTCCTTGAGAGGGTTCCAGGTGGTCGCCAGCTAAGTTGTTTAACCAAATGTAACTCTTGAGAACGTAAAAATGAAACAAAATGGACCCTGGCGGGTCCATTTGGTTTCATTTTTACACTCTCAAGAGTTAAAATATCCATCATGCGAATTAGTCCAAATCTGCACAACTAGAGAATTACTGGTCATGGACAGAAACAAAAGAAATCTTTAGTTTTGTAGGTCTGTGGGTCTAAAAACATCCTCAATCGGTGGTCCGTGGCTCAAATGCTGAATAAATGGTGGGCCCTGGGATGAAAAAGGTTGAAAACACATTTCTAATGATTTCTATGACAATTTCATTATGTTATCAATACGTTTTTATCACACATCCCTAAATATTTGACATCCGTGTTCTAGGAGGTGAAACCTGAAGAGGCAGCCAGGAAGAAGACGCCTCCGTGTCTGTCCTCCAGAGGGTCTCTGTCCTCCAGAGGGTCTCTGTCCTCCAGAGGGTCTCTGTCCTCCAGAGGGTCTCTGTCCTCCAGAGGGTCTCTGTCCTCCAGAGGGTCTCTGTCCAGGCGTCTGCAAGAGCTCCAGCGGCAGATCTTAGCCGGTCAGGAAGAGGAACTGTCCTTCAGACTGAAGCTGGACAACCTGATGAGCATCGTAGACGACTAGAGTCTTCTAAACAACCTGATGAGCATCGTAGACGACTAGAGTCTTCTAAACAACCTGATGAGCATCGTAGACGACTAGAGTCTTCTAAACAACCTGATGAGCATCGTAGACGACTAGAGTCTTCTAAACAACCTGATGAATATCATATAGACGATTACAGGCTCCTAAACAACCTGATGAACATCATATAGACGACTGGGTTCATAAACAAACCATTTGTTTTTGTTTGTTTGTTTTTTTATGTTTTTTAACTCCACGAAACTCTTGAGCAGCGCGCAAGTCGTAAACCAAATAATGTACCCAATGTGTGCGCCGTCAGTCCACGTTTTCTGCTAGTTTCGTTGCATTTCTTGAGAGAACACTTCATGTTAAGAAGCTAACAATAGAGCTGTGCGGTCCCGTCCCTTTCATGCCGTTGCCCGTGGCCCGGAAATTAATTCCCTCTTCATTTAATTGTAATTGTCTTTAGTTCTATGAGGAAAATGAATCAGGGAAATGACTTCTAGACCACAGACAATGTCATGGAAGTGGTGGGACTGCTTAGCTCTATTATGCACTCATTTAATTACTCGTTACTGGCTTGGGAATGGAATGTGTTTTTAATGTTTTTCGGGCCATTTTAGTTTAGCAGTTTCTCTCTTTATATTTAATAGCGTAAAAAAGTGTGTTTATTGATGCCCTTTTTTTTTTGCTAAAACAAGGAGCGAAATCTCCCCCTCTCTCCTTTTTTTTGTCTGCGATACTGTTTTGTTTGTTTTTAAGCTATATTTGTCTCAAACAACGAATAAAATGTTTTCAATTTAAATGACTGACCAACAAAATGATTTTGGCTACGTGGCACAGTGCATGTGCACAGAACAGCTATAGTGTATGAGCAATCAAATAGTGACACATCAAAGCATATTTTTTTTAGCTCCAGAGGTGAGTGGGTGTGTATTGCGTAGGATAGTGTTACTGAGAAAAACTTCTACCTCCTAAAGTACTTCTGTGGTTTGGCAATAATGCTTTCCTTGAAAGATATTATAGGCATCGTTTTAGTCAAAAATCAAATGTAAATATAGCTATATGCTTTGCCTTTTTCCCCTCTGTGTGGGTTCTACTTTGATGCTGCAGCTGTTTCCCTGCAATCAGACACTTGCTTTGCCCAGTTTACACATCCTGTCATATTCTTGCACACACAAACACAACTTACACGCTCACCAGTCTGAGCAAAAGAAGTGCTTTGCTCCCACCTAGTGGTGGTAGGCCTAATATCAAATGACCAGAGCAGACGTTTGTGCATGTTTTGTAGGATATTCTTAACCTGTCTCGAAGTTCGGAAACCTAACTTTGGGAATTATTTTCTCCACCATAATGATACAAATTTCCGTTTTATCTGATATCGTTTTAATCACATTTGATTAGTCCCCTTTAAAACAAGATCTGGCGTAGAGATGGGACATTCCTGGAATGAGTAGCACTGCTAAACCTGTGGGTTGCAACCACTAAAAATGTGGCAAAATGTTCGGTTAGCATTCACTGCTGTTTTCAGTCACAGGTGTGTGCCAGGCTCATAAGCATGGGACCATGGGTATGTTATTGTTTAGACATAGGATACAACACAGATACAACTCAAATTGGTATAGAAAATAATTCCCGAAGTTAGGTTTCCAAACTTATGTGGGCCAGTTTTTGTTTTTTCACACTATATTCCAAGGTAGGGTATTCTGGAGCCACTGAAAAATCTGCCAATCCCATAGAGATCAGTCATTTAACAGTTACAGCCTACTACTTCTTAAACATTTTCATATGTTTTGTGCAAGAAGTCTCATTTAGACGATGAAGAATTGCTGTATGTTAATTGTAATGGTCTGAGATTAATAATGGACCTTTGACATGAAAAATGGTTTGGGAAAACGTCGCTCTATAGAGACTGGGCTGCTATTTGGCTCATGTGGACTCTTTACTTGTCCACATTTTAAACGTGCTGCACAAATAGTGCTGTTAAACTTCAATTAAATATGCGAACAGGGACATGCAGAGAGCGAGAGAATGGCAGTGGCTGAAATCCCATAAGATGGCACTTTTGGACAATAATAGCAGATCTATTGTTGCTGTTTCAGTCATTTGATACTAAAAAAATGAAAGGAGACATATTTCATATTTAAAACTATAGATCGATATCTGTAATGCATATTTTTAAGTCTTAATTTTTGTGAAATGTGTTAACAGACAATTGTCTAAATCAGGGGTGCCCAAAAGGTACATCTGATCTACCAGTAGATCACACAGGCCGTGCAGGTAGATCACATGACAGTCCCCCCTAGCACTTGGACCCTTATAGATCTGTAACTCTTGAGAGTTACAGATCCTTACGGGTCCATCTGGTTTCATTTTACACTCTCAAGAGTTAAATCATGTAAACATCTGAATTACATGATTTCAAGAGCCCACACAATTAGAAAATGGAGAATAATTGTTATTTTGACAAACTTTTTGCCAGTTATGTCTCCCAATTGTGGACAAAAACATTCTTAGTTTTGGGTGCAAGAGACTAAATTCAACATCACAAACTGTCAAGTCAAAGCCCAAATACTGTTTTCAAACGTTAGTAGTAGCATATACAAGAAAACCTTCCAATTCTCCCCCCTCCATTTTTCATTATAAGTGCATTATTCTTAAACATTATTATAGCAAGTAACACCTTCACCACTAATTTTAAAGTCAAACTTTCTTGGGGGGCCTTGAAATTGATTTTTTTTTTCTTTTTCTTTTTGATGTGTAGATCTTGTTGAGCCAGTCATTTTGAAAGTAGCTCTCAAGTCAAAAAAGTGTGGGCACCTCTGGTCTAAATCATTTGTTTATGGCAGCGACTGGCACATTGAAGAATGCTGTGCGTTTGTTATCATTAGAGGTGGGACTCGATTAAAATTTTTGATCTAATTAATTTGAAGCTGTGTAATTAATTAATCTCAATTAATCACATACCAATATTTTTTCAATTAAAACAGGCTTGTGTAGCATGTGAGCATGTGAGTTTTTCTAAATTAAAACTAGGTCGACACAAGTTGGTTAACCAGATCAAAATTTGGTTAACTAGATCAAAAGTTGTTTAACCAGATGTAACTCTTTGAGAGCGTAAACATGAAACCAAATGGACCCTTGCGGGTCCATTTGGTTTCATGTTTACGCTCTCAAGAGTTAAAATATTCACCATCTGAATTAGTCCAATTCTATGCAACTAGAGAATGTAGAAGATGAATGGTCATTTTGATTTGTATGTTTGACTGTGACATTGTTTCTGAAATTGTGGACAAAAGCAAAAGAAATCTTTAGTTTTGGGGTCTGTGTGGCGATTAAAATGAGTTAATTTTGTTAATCGCGTTATTGTTTCTGTGATTAATTAATCTCAATTAATCAGTTAAAGTCCCAGCCCTAGTTTCTACACTAATTCATAATATGGGTGCATAAGGCATGCACCCATATTATTGTTGTGAAATATTAGTAGAAAGTGTTTTAGGCGGCGAAAAGGCCCAAAATTTCGACACCCGCATGCGGGCACGGACGGGTACACCCTGAGCTTTCTGGAGGTGTTTCACGCCCCTGCCCCCTTTGATGTCTATGTGTGGGCGTCCCTGTTTAGTTAGCGAATGTGTGATTCTTCTGTGGAGCTTCAGCAGACGCCAGAGCAGAACAGTGTGTGTGGTAGCCTGGTACCATACTAATTTGCAGTGTTGCCAACTGCCTAAATCCAAAATGCACTAGTGGCACTTCCAAAATGCACTAGAATGTGCTAGATGCTCGCCTGGAACATACAGATCAAAATGACCATTAATCTTCTACATTCTCTAGTTGTGTGGACTAAGTTGGGCTAATTCACATGATGAATATTTTAACTCTTGAGAGCGTAAAAATCAAAGAGTTCTGGTTAACCAGCTGTCCATCATATCATAGCCATCATAGCCTGGGGACCACTGGTTGAAAACCACTGTCATAGGAGGAGAAATGGTGAAAAATGAGGGTTTTATCTCTGGTGCCTGTCAATCAATTGCACCCCAACTCACCAGCCAAAAAGCACTAGATTTTCCTCCAGGAGTTTTTCACTAATTTTGGCGCTGGGGGGCTGAAAAAGTGCTAAATATAGCGACAAATGCGCCAAGTTGGCAACACTGCTAATTTGTCCCAACGACAAATTAGTATGGTACCAGGCTATGTGTGTGGCTGAAGGTATCTCAAACCCTTCAGACACTAGAAGACTTGTAGATCTTCAGACACCAGGATGAAAATGATACTAGTGTAACCTCTGTGCTGCTCTCCTCTCTAACCATGGAGCAGCATGGTAAGATTGAAACACACACACACACACACACACACACACACACACACACACACACACACACACACACACACACACACACACACAGCTATCAAACAATCAGTGACTGTAGCAGGCAGGCATTAAATATTACTGCCCACCTGCTGATATTATTGGTATCCTTTCCCATGGTCAATGCGAATCAAGTACTTAAAGGGGTACTCCACTTTCATAAAAATTTTTGGTCATTTTATGGCCTCATGTGAACACACCAGACAGTTTATAAGTTACTCCTTTTAGTATTTAGATATTTGATGTTCATTAATCTGCCGGAACGTCCTTCCTATACAAACCCATTATAACTTAAAACTCCATTTTAACCATGACAGATTCTTCGAAAACAACCAATCTTTTTTTCTGGTGACTGATATTGTCCTCCTAATATGTGAGAGGGCCGTGGAATTGCATCTACAGTTTTCATTTATTTTTAAAATATTGTTTTGGAAAATGTAGCCGCCTCCATATTTGGGTAAGCCTACCCAAATGAATAAAACAATATTTTAAAAATAAATAAAAACTGTAAATGAAATTCCACAGCCCTCTCACGTATTAGGAGGACAATATCAGTCACCAGAAAAAAGATGGGTTAAAATGGAGTTTTAAGTTATAATGGGTTTGTATAGGAAGGACGTTCCGGCAGACTAATGAACATCAAATATCTAAATACTGAAAGGAGTAACTTATAAACTGTCTGGTGTGTTCACATGAGACTGAGTAGACCATAAAATGACCAAAAGTGTTTTTGAAAGTGGAGTACCCCTTTAATCCAACCATCGAGATTTACATATTGCCAAGGAGGATGACGATCGCATCCTTCTGGGTGAGTTTTAACGCAGTCTATGCTCATTTGTGACCTCAGTCCCTGCGCTGTAGCTTGTATAGGCATACACTACAGATTATGAATGCATTCAGGGATGGAGGTTGCATTAGAAATATAGGCTACAGACTAGTCGGATTGTTTTCGATTTATTCTCATTTACTTTATTTCTATATAATTCGGCAGGTCGCGGTTCTCAAACTTTTTCGTGTCCACATGTGGGGTTGAGAAGGATACGCTTTACGCATGAGACAGTGGTTACTTTGATATTAGGCCTATATATATATTTTTTTTTGCTATGGACTCTCACCTCGTTTATACTATAGCATTATAGTAGGCCTACTGTTTTCAGTGTACGTGATATATAGTATAATAAAGTGACCTAGAATTATGAGTCGGCAATTTAGCTAATTCCAATGAGCGCAGTGCACTCGCAGCTTCATGTTAATTAAACACACAGAGAGGGGGGTGACTGGCGTATTGGTACAATGAAAGGCAATTAATAATATTGTATCCGGAATGGCGTGGCCTTAAAAAAAAAAAAAGAAAACACCGCCATTTCGAAGTGTTATTATTCAAAATAGCAGTGTTTCGGAATGGTGATGTGTGGCCGTCTGAAAGGCATTGGGTGCAATTCTCAATCGCTGTGGTGTAGCCAGGTATGGTGTAAGTCCTCTCATTGGCTGCATGGCAGCAAATCAGGTTTGGGGCTGTGCTCATTGGCTGCATGGCAGCGATTCAGCTCTGGGGACTTGAGGTAGGCCCGAAAGCCTATACCACTAGGCCTGGGCCTGGGCCTACCAAATAATTATCCATAATAATTAAAACCAGTCATCAAGAGCTTCAACTCACTCATGATGAACAAATCAGGGGAGTACAGTAACATTTTTAATTGTGGGGGGGGGGTTAATTATTCTGGGTAATTATTTGGTAAGCTCAGGCCCAGGGCTGGTGGTATAGGCTCTCGGCCTACCCCAAGGCCCCAGACCAAGCCCCCCGATCTTTTTTTTTCCACGGAGAAACCCCGCCATTCCGATTAATGGAAGTGAACGATCGGAATGGCAATGTGTAACCCCCACTGTCAATCAAAGTCCTGGAGAGGAAAAGGAGAGGTGCAACCGATGCAAGACCAATGCATGTTATTAGTGGCAACACAAATGTTCCAAACTACAGGAAGTACCTGAAGACTAGTGGGAACAAGACTGCACTGTGCACATTGGTCAGCCACTACATCGGCACTGGGCCCACAGAGACTGCACTCTGATGACTCCATCATCTTGGCAGGTGGATTTGACAACGGTGAAGAGCTCAAGACCATGGGCAGCAGTGAGCAGTTTGGCATCTTCGTACAGTAAACAGGAGGAAGCAGACACAAGAATGGTGTTACATATCATACAGCTTGCGCAGTCATATCCTCGCATCATTGTGCGATGCGATGATACAGATGTGGAAGTACTGCTCATCTATTATGCAAGCAAAGGAATGTTTGGCTCAGCAACACTTTTCATGCATTCAGGCCAGGAAGAAACTGGACCCCTGCACAAGCTTTCCCACAGACTGGGAAGGAAAGGTACAGTATGTTCCCATCAGTACCATATCAGAGCAAATTGGAAAAGACATGTGCAGCTATCTACCAGCCTGTCATGCACTCACTGGTTGTGTCACAACGAGCAGCTTGGAAAGGATATGAATAGGAAAACTACAGCCCTTAACAGACTGAAGACCCATCTCAGCGAGCTCAAGGATTTGGCCAATTTTGGACTTTCTGCAAGCTTGGAAAATTCCTTGCCAGCAGCAAGAGAGTTTGCACTTCGGCTTTAAGGCAAAAGGAAACATGAAAATGGAAGAATGTGCACCAACTTGGATGAAGTGAGGTTCATGATTGCATCAACAGCAGAAACTTGTAAAAGAATGGCATAATGGCGGCGTCCACATCGCTGACACAAGGGCTTGGTGGTGGTCGGCGTAGAATAGTCGATCTTTGGTCACATTTTAAATTTAATACAAAAGAAAACAAAACCGAGTGTCTGGTGGTGGTCCCGGGAGAAGACGCCGACAAACCTGCCGCCGTTTGTGGTTTTAAGTTGCGGGGAAAGAATACGACAAACCTCAAGCGACATCTGGAGAACAGGCACCCAGATTTATATGAAACGGTAAGTTGTTTGCAAACGGTACAACACTTCCCAAGTCCCAAAACGTTTTTATGCACAAACAATGCTGAGATCATGTTCCGAATAAAACGTTTAATAATGTTTGAGCGACTGCCGGAGTGGGAAAGATGTTACGTCCGCTCCTTAATGTTTCTCTCGATAAACTCCGCAGAAGTATACGTGTTTGCTGTAGCATTAGCAACATTAGCCCCGTTTGGGACTCCCTCATCTCGCTGGCGATGCTGGATACCGTCCAAAAACCCCTTTAGCAGTAACCAATGCAAACGGGAATGGTATCGATAGAGTCACAACAAAAAAATTCGATCCGGGACCTTAACATTCTAACCCGGTCACACAGAAAACGCGTATTTAATTTTAGAAGACGGCAGTACCATGTTTTGGAAGCACTAGCATGTAGCTAATTGCTAGCGCTAGCCATTCAAGATGGTCAACCACAGCAGCAACCGAGCTGCACGGGACTCTCTCCTCGTAGCTGTATCCAGCATCGCCAGCGAGATGAGGGAGTCCTGAACGGGGCTATAGCAACATGTGTTTTGCGGTCGTATAGTTATGTTCATGACATGATAAATCGCCATGTTGCGATCATGTCTTAAGCTTATGAACATCCCTCCACTTTATAATTGTACGTAGCCAGCTAAGTCAAAGCCAGAGTCATCTAGTAGAGAAGTTGTGATATTGAGGGGTGAGAAACCAACCTAGTCGCGTGGTTCATGTACTCGCACGAGCCCATAGACTCCAATGCACCGTAACTTCTGGTTATCCCTATTTGATGTTCCCATTCAAAAGAAAGTATGTATAGCCGCCATTGGACTGGCCCAAAGAAGTGAGGCTGTGTGCATATTTTTATTGTATTAGTTTCTTATTTTCAAATGTTACTGATTTTACTACAGAATAGTAATACATTATTTCTTTTTCTGTTTTCTTGTCTTTTCTACTAGGTATGGAGCCATCGAGAGAACCCCCTGCGTTGTGCACACACTGCAACTTCTTGTAGGCATGATCCGGAAAGAAGCAAGTGTCAAGCGATTACTGGGCAAAGTCAGGCGGGTTGTCAAGCTATTCCGCAAGTCTTCAGTGGCAACAGAGCGACTGCTGAAGGAATGTCATCTAACTCTGCTGAAAGACTGCCGCACAAGGTGGTCCAGCACGTACATGATGATTTCACGCTTTCTCCAAATCAAGGACTCTGTTGCAAGGGTTGCTGAGGGGATGAACTGGGACTGTCTACAGCCGAGTGAGTTGCAGAGGTTGACTGCTATTAGAGATTTACTCCTGCCCTTTGCTGACCACACCAAGATGCTCCAGAGTGACACACAGTCTTTGTCACTTGTGCTGCCTGCTATTCTGGACCTGCAGGTTCACCTCTCTGACTTCCCCCAGGCTGAGGGTTCTGGGCCTGGCTTCAGGGAACTTGCAACACTGGCAAAGAAAATGAGATCAAACATGGACCAGCGGTTCAGCTGTTTTCTTGACCATACAGACTCCTGGTTCTCACCCCTGGCTGCTGCTGCTGCTTGCTTCCTTGACCCGACGGTCGACCCAGAAGCACTCCTTGAAAACAATGACTAAGATATGCAGGAGCTCCTAAGCAGGGCTGAAGATTATATAGCTAATTTGGCGCCACCAGTAGTAAGGGAGGAGCCAGAGGATGAGCAAGAGGCAGGGGGGGGGACCAGAACCAGAACCACAGAGAAAGAAGTCGAGATTCAAATTCTTGTCAAAAGCGAGCCGACCATCCAGGCCTAGACTGCCACAGCCATCTATTAGGGATGAAATACAGAAATTCAAAGAGCAGCTGTCACGCTCACAACTGCAAGAGACTGAGACTGCCATTGAATTTTGGGTTGCACAGGGAGATTCTGTTTATCCACGCCTGAAACCTATCGCTTTAGATCTTCTAGCCATGCCAGCATCTCAAGCATTTGCTGAGCGGGTCTTTAGCGTAACAGGTGACCTCAGCCGTGGCCGTCGTAATAGAGCAAGGGTCATTGACTGACTGAGTGAGTGTGAGAGAGACTGACTGAACACTCCTTCAGCATGTTTTATTTATTATTTTGAGTCTGAGAATGTTAAGTTAAGTTTGTCTGTTTACAGAACAAGTTTGTATCTTTACAGCACAATGAGCCACTTTAATTGTTCTGGTGTCTACCTTAAGTGCAAGGTGTTATTCAGTACCCACAAGGGAAAAAGCCTGCATAACGCATTTCTCCACATTTTGTCTGGTCGAAAAAGGTCAGAATAAACTGTGAAATTTGAAAAGATTCATTAATTTTGTTGTGGTGCTTCCTAATTCCCATTTAAGCTGTTTTATGAATTCAAAATATAACATTTAATTAATACAAGTTAACAAAAGTACCGGTATTTGTTATGAAACCTTTCAATCTTGATTCCAAACCTCCTAATATGTTTGCTGTATACATTTTTATTTAAATACATTTAAATAGACTAAAACTGGACTAAAACCTTTTTAGATTTCGTCAACTAAAATGACTAAAACAGACTAAAACCCTTTGGAGGGTCCATGGGCTAAAACTAGACTAAAACTGTCATGGCTAGAAATGAAAACATGTGACTAAGACTAACAAAGCATGTTGTCCAAATGACTAAGACTGACTGGGTGGTGGGCCAGTGAGGGCCTACATTTCTTAGGAGTCAGGGCTCCAGAGTGGGGAGGTTCCCTGAAACGAAACTTAGCCTTAACTTAAAACTTAACTTGTTGCACTGAAAACGTGCATCTCATGTGCACCTACAGCTACGGGTAGCATGAGGCAAGCAGTGCTGCATAAATGTGGCAGCAGCACCAGCAACACTTCAGCCACAACTATGCAGAGAGAAACCAGCAAAACAGGCACACCAGTCTGTAACCTCATGTAGCAGTCAGGAATTCAAACGCTGCAGTATTTGAACTATTTGGGAATAATAATAAATCATATTAAAATGAGGGAGAACAACAGGAAGAAACAGACCATAAACACAGACTCAGTGCTCTCTGTAGCACAACTTAAGGGACAACTTTGTTATTTTTTTTTCCAACCAAGGTTCATGACTTAGGTTGTTAATAGAGAAAGTAAAAGATGGGTGTTAATTGTTGCATTCCTTGCTTTCTTCAGTTTTAGGGATATTAGCTATGGGAGGGGACATTCAAACATTGTCCTAAATACATTTTTTTTTAAGAGAATTCTTTTTTTTGTTAATTAGTAGGGTTGCCAAGGGGAACCACTACTGTTATTGTGATGGCTGTAAACTTTTTTTTCTGTATTTTTTTCTAATATTTATTTTGTAAACTTCCAGCCAATGAGTTCTAGATGACGTACATAACTAAAGTATGTTTCAAAATTGGTAGGTCATTAGGGGGTACTGTATGTATCAGCTTAGAATGTGTATGTTGCTCTACTGTACAAGACAAGTTGGAGAGCTTTAGGACTCAGAGCAGCAGTCGTACCACAAGTGGTGAGGCCAGAGCAGCACCATGTCACCATTACAACATCAGTGGGGCTAGCATCTCGGTCACAGATTACAATAGGGAATTTAAGTTTCAGTGTCTAGGCCTTGGACACGACGAGAGCAGTAGGCGTGGTCCGTCGCCGTTGCAACAGAAGCCCAACATAGTTAAGAAAGCAGGCGACGCCGGCTGGATCCACCTCTTCCACTGGCGTCTCTGGTTTCCATGGTGACGCTCCTCTACAGCGTAGCTCTCGTCCACGTTGTAACACGACGCCAAAAGCCGCGTTCTGCCGTCGTAGGAGAGGGTAGGACAGCCGCGAGGCTTATGTATCGAGCACAGAGCGATTCATTACTGGCGTCGTAGGTTGGACGTTCTACCAATCTTAAATAGGCTAATGTCATCAGGGCAACCCCACTTTGCAATTCATTCTAGTTATCCACTACGGTCATCTTAAACCCCAGGAAATTATAACTGTGCATGGAAGTTCACAGGATCTACTAAATGTGAAGGAGGCAGCGCACCGCACTGCACTTTAAACACTTGATATTTGGGCATGCCTGAGCCAGAGGCTCATTATGGCAGTTTGTCACATTCAGTACATGAAGTACATGAAAAAACAACAACAAAGCTGTCCTTTAAGGAGATGTATGACAGGGAGGGTTTTACTAATAGTGAAGAGCTCTCACCTCTTTCCATAAATCGCTCACAATATACAAAATAATAGCAAATGCGATACAAATTAACACGCTCCAACCCTACTCATTACTTGCTCAGGTTTGCAGATAAAATGCACAGCACACTCTATATCTAGCATCAGTTGCAGTTGTATGCAGTGTTGCCAACTTGGCACATTTGTCGCTATATTTAGCGCTTTTTCAGACCCCCCTAGCGCCAAAATTAGTGAAAAACTCCTGGCGGAAAATCTAGTGCTTTTTGGCTGGTGAGTTGGGGGTGAAATTGATTGACAGGCGCCAGAGATAAAACCCTCATTTTTCACCATTTTTCCTCCTCTGACAGTGGTTTTCAACCAGTGGTCCTCAGGCTAAATGATGGATAGTTGGTTAACCAGATGTAACTCTTTGAGAGCGTAAAAATGAAACCAAATGGACCCTTGCGGGTCCATTTGGTTTCATTTTTACACTCTCAAGAGTTAAAATATTCATCATGTGAATTAGCCCAAGTCTACACAACTAGAGAATGTAGAAGATTAATGGTCATTTAATGGTCATAGTCCCTTCCAGGCAAGCATCTAGCGCATTCTAGTGCATTTTGGAAGTGCCACTAGTGCATTTTGGATTTTGGCAGTTGGCAACACTGGTTTTATGCTCCGGTTCAGGCCCCTGACAAAGTCAGCTTCCAGCTGTATGGCCCACAGTTTAAAGACATCTCTTGCGTCAGCACGGTAAGTTAACAAGTTAAGTTGTTAACAAGGAAGTGTCATGGGCACATGACCGGGGCTGCACATTTATAGAAAAAGGTCGGAGTGATGCACTGAATCTGAAATCTGTTTAAATATGATTTGACCTGTTTTAATGATTTTTAACATAAGACTTCACCTCCCTTGGGTTCCTTCTCTGTATAGTGATTGGCATTGGGGGTTGGTACATGAATCCCATTGTTTATATTAAAATAGATTTTCTTGACCTAAATTCTATTCCCTAAATTCTAATCCCAATTCTAAATTCTAATTTGCATTATCCAATATTTTTTTTCCAATATTGCATAATTTTCTAATGTTCCAATAGTTTATCTATCTATCTATCTATCTATCTATCTATCTATCTATCTATCTATCTATCTATCTATCTATCTATCTATCTATCTATCTATCTAATAGATAGATAGATAGATAGTATCTATCTATCTATCTATCTATCTATCTATCTATCTATCTATCTATCTATCTATCTATCTATCTATCTATCTATCTATCTATCTATCTATCTATCTATCTATCTATCTATCTATCTATCTATCTATCTATCTATCTATCTATCTATCTATCTATCTATCTATCTATCTATCTATCTATCTATCTATCTATCGTAACAGGAAAAACCCGGCCCATAAAAGTCGCCCTGAGTATAGACAGAGTTACGGCGTCACAGACTCCGTTCTGATGGCAGATCTTCTACACCTACATCTACATCTTTATTTTAGATTGTTTTGTAATAATAGGATAAAGCACTAAACTAAATGACCTAAAGGGGGATTTATAAACATCCGGCTGTTGGCTGATGTTTATAAATCCCCTTTTTTTTAGGTAATTTTAGTAACAACCCAGACATGATGATTAGACAGTAAATGTATTTATTTTACATTGTTTTGTAGTACTAATAGGCCCACAGCCTAAACATTACAGAGACTTACTGACTACAGTCTGCAAACTGTTAATAAAAGATTATTTTTGTTAGTAGTAAAACAGTCTACATGTTTAGAATAATTATGAAGCTTTTTGTAACATTTAGAAGTAAAAACTGATCCAAGTAAACATGAATCATTTCAATCAGTTGGTTGTGTGTAATACTGAATATCACCTGTATGTCAGTAAAGTAACATGGTGACCTGCTGGATGAGCTGAGAGTTCATTAATACAATAATTAATTAATACAATCAATGTTACAATGATTTACTTTACTATGGAGTTCATTAATACAATCATTAATTAATACAATCAATGTTACAATGATTTACTTTACTATGGAACTGAACCATAGGGTTCTATAGCTCTGGTCCATAGCTCTAATGCTCTCTGAACCATAGGGTTCTGTAGCTCTGGCCCATAGCCCTAATGCTCTCTTAACCATAGGGTTCTATAGCTCTGGTCCATAGCTCTAATTAGAGTTCTCAAACTCTGCCCGAACCCGACCAGGACCGAACCCGAACAGGCCCGACCCGACATTTAGGGCCGGGTAGGGCCTAGGGCCTGAACTGTTAGGGCCGGTTAGGGCCGGGCCTTAATTTTCAGGCCCGTTGAGATCTTTAGCTCTAAACCATAGGGTTCTATACTCTGGTGACTTAGAGTTCAGAGAGCATTAGAGCTATGGACCTGAGTCTGGTCCACACCACTGGTCCGTAGCTCTAATGGTCTCTGAACCATAGACTTCTATAACTCTGGTCCGTAGCTCTAGTGCTCTCTGAACCATAGGGTTCTATAGCTCTGGTGACTTAGAGTTCAGAGAGCATTAGAGCTATGGACCTGAGTCTGGTCCAGAGCTCTGGTCCATGGCTCTAATAATCTCTGAACCATAGGGTTCTGTAGTTCTGGTCCATAGCTCTAATGCTCTCTGAACCATATGGTTCTATAGCTCTGGTCCATAGCTCTAATGCTCTCTGAACCATAGGGTTCTATAGCTCTGGTCCATAGCTCTAATGCTCTCTGAACCATAGGGTTCTATAGCTCTGGTCCATAGCTCTAATGCTCTCTGAACCATAGGGTTCTATAGCTCTGGTCCATAGCTCTAATGCTCTCTGAACCATAGGGTTCTATAGCTCTGGTCCGTAGCTCTAATGCTCTCTGAACCATAGGGTTCTATAGCTCTGGTCCATAGCTCTAATGCTCTCTGAACCATAGGGTTCTATAGCTCTGGTCCATAGCTCTAATGCTCTCTGAACCATAGGGTTCTATAGCTCTAATGCTCTCTGAACCATAGGGTTCTATAGCTCTGGTCCATAGGGTTTTGTAGCTGTGGTCCAAAATGTGCAAATAGACACGTACAAAACACATACAAATCACGTACAGCTTTGTTCCTCGTTCATCTCCTGTTCACACGGCAGTGAACTGTCTGTGAACTGTTTAACCACATCCTCCACACACACACACACACACACACACACACACACACACACACACACACACACACACACACACACACACACACACACACACACACACACACACACACGCGACTACCAAAGACAACTTTCTTCTTTCACTTCATTGTGACACACTGTCCTGCTGAACGCATCGTTTTTCCACCACTCTGTTCAGGTATGCTTATTTCTATTTCATATTAACTTAAACCATTACACTACAAGTTCTACAAGCCTAGAGACACATTTTATACATACCTACATTTTTATTGGGTGTACATATTGAAATATGCACAGTATAGGGTAAGAGTTGACCTGACATTATTAATTGGTTTGGTAGTTAACTCTTTAGTCAAACGTCTTTTGTGTGGGGAAAAAAATGTATACAACTGATGTTTGTGATTTATTTAGATCAATCAATCAATTACTGTTGGTTTAGTGGTGCTACTACTGTAGTTAGTTAGTAAGTAGTAGTGTAGTCGGCCGGGAGGGGAACCCGAGACCTCATACATATGAGCCGCGTACGTTACCAATCACCTAAAGAGCCATGGCCCAATGGGCAAGTAGTAACGCAGCCACCTATAGCCTACAGTAGTATTGTTTCAAATCATTTTAATTCTATTCACTTTAAATTGAAATATCTTTGAAATTGGGGTTGTTTGCATACCATCCTGTTTTGTGGGGCAGTCAGGGCATTTAGGATGCCCCCCCTCCCCTCCCACGCCTAAATCCGGCCCTGGTTGTGGTGCTGATATGATTTGTATAGTTATAGTATAGTACTCTACTGTATATGTTTCTGCTCAGAAAATGGAAAAACACATAGCTATAGACAGTATCCATTTGGATTTTTGGCTAAAAGGTTGCCTATGTTACCTTTAAAGCCAGTCTACTTTTTTTTCTGGAGGAATTACAATGATTTTTTTGTAACATTTGCAAGTAAAAACTGATCCTAGAAATAATCATTAAAGGTAGGGGAAGTGATTTGAAATTCATGGTGTAGTACCAGCCTGGTGCACTAGGGGCCTCCAACAGTAGCTACACTATGTGAACCTGCTGCTCGCTCCTGATTGGAGGAGAATTGGTGGTGACCTGGGGAACTTTTATTAGCTCCTCTGCTAACGTGGGGAGGGGGAAACTCCAAATGTGGTTTCCACACCTTATAATAGAGCATTTTAACAGAAAAAAAAATATTTTTTGGGTGATATCTGACAAAAGTGAAATCACTTCCCCTACCTTTAATTATTACAATCAATGTTACAATGATTTACTTTACTATGGAGTTCATTAATACAATCACCAATTCATACAATCAATGTTAGAAATATTTACTTTAATGCTTTAATGCTTACTCTAATGCTCTCTGAACCATAGGGTTCTATAGCTCTGGTCCATAGCTCTAATGCTCTCTGAACCATAGGGTTCTATAGCTCTGGTCCATAGCTCTAATGCTCTCTGAACCATAGGGTTCTATAGCTCTGGTCCATAGCTCTAATGCTCTCTGAACCATAGGGTTCTATAGCTCTGGTCCATAGCTCTAATGCTCTCTGAACCATAGGGTTCTATATCTATGGTCCATAGCTCTAATGCTCTATGAAGCATGGGGTTTTGTAGCTGTGGTCCAAAATGTGCACAAACGCACGTATGATGCACGTACAGAGACACGTACAGTACATGTTCAGCACCTGTTTCCCTGGCTGCTGTGAACAGTAACCACATCCTTCATAGTGAACTCTATCTGAAACCACCCACAGCCCTGGTGTAAGCTAAATGTGTAAGCTAAAAGGTTACTGTGCATGTGCGCGCACGTGTGCGCGCACACACACACACACACACACACACACACACACACACACACACACACACACACACACACACACACACACACAGACCAAAGACAACTTTCTTCATTCACTTTCTGACATCTTGCTGTGTGGAACGCATCACACATCCTCTTGTGTTCATTCTCTGGTGTGTTTTTCTCATCAAATAAGCCTCTTCTTTCCACCATAAACACACTGTTCAGGTAGGCTATTTCTATTTCATATTAACTTAAACCATTACACTACAAGCCCTACAAGCCTAGTACCACATTTTACACATACCTAATTGAAATTGAAATATATACACAGTACAGGGCAAGACTTAAACTGATCATTGTTGGTTTGAATTCCCAGGCTGGTATTAAAGAAGTCCAGGGGGGTATTTCACAAAAGGTGGATTAGCAAATCAGGGATTTAAGCCAAAACCAGGCTTATTAAAGCCTGGTCTGTAGAGCCTGGTTTATTCTGTTCCACTAAAGCCAAGCAAGGATTAAAGTGGGATGATTTAGCAAGCCAGGATAGTCAAGCCTGGCTAAAAAAAAAAACAGCTTAGCTTTTTCTTTCTAGACCCCTTTGGTAGAAGGCAGAATCATTGAACCTTCTTCTTCATGGAGTATTATGGAAGCCGGTACCCTTAATAGTTGCACTAACTGCCTCCTTCTGTATATCTTAGTTAGTAGAAGACCGTCCTTCCATCTATCCCACAGACTTACTGCTACATTGAAACAAGGACATACATCATGTTATCTGCAGCGCGACACGTGTGAGGAAAAAAGGTTTGGACTTTATTAACAGAATTATTGATATCTAAGGGCAGAGCCCGGTCATGTAAAACAGCTCTTTATGTTTAATATCACTTGTGTATCTTAGCTATCATGCATGATGATACTGATATTGTAAATATAGGACATGTAGCTGCCCTGTGACTTTCATGAACAAACGCAATGGGAGTCTGTACTTTCACATTTTCACATCCATAAAGAAATGACTGGTTATATCATAGTGGTTATCGTTGCAGCAGATGAGGATGCATCACATAGAGCGGCACACTATTGTTGCCTGTCAAAGCGTCTGTGTGTGTGTGTGTGTGCGTGTGCACGCGTGCATGTGTCCGTGTGTGCAGGAATCCATCATGGAGTCTCTTCGTATCCTGAGTGCTCTGGAGTCACTTGAAGAGGAACACTTCGAGAAGTTCAAGTGGCAGCTGGGACACTCTAAGAAGGTTCCCGGTGGTAAGCCACTGAAGAAGAGCGTTCTGGAGAATGCTCGCCGTGAGAAGGTGGTCGACCTCGTAGTCCAAAACTTTCCTGATAAAAAATGTGAAGTCATGATCACCATCCTGACGGAGATTAATAGGTCTGACCTTGCTAAGAAGTTTCAAGACACTCCAGCAGGTAAGAACAGATCTAAGACAATGTGTCTCAATTAATCCTACCCTAGGGTCTGGCTTTCCAGACTGTCAGCCCTATAGCCACTCCCACATTTTATTTTTTCTATAAAAAATAAAAATAGAAAACACTACCTCGTTTCGAGTTTTGTTTTTTAATAAATGTTTAGGCTACTATTAAAGGGCCAGTGAACTGAAAAATACATTTTAAGTCTTTTAGACCACATCTGTGGTCATTATATGGCCAGACCCAACAATACATGCCAAGAAATGAACAATTTTCCACTTTTTTGTATTTTTAAATAAAAAGAACATAAAATTAGAGTACTTCCTGTAAACAAAAACAGAGAAACACAGCAATGAAAGCCAATAGAAATTAGGCTGACTATTCCATTCCTGAATTGTCCTGGACAAACAGGTGTCTGTGATTGCAGTCAGAAATACCCTGTTTTTAATCCCATTCTTGCATCCAGACAGTGTATTGCTGAGTTTAAACTCAATCATCACGAGTACTTCCGGAGCACAGCATGGAGTAGACACATTTCTGTACAGCTCTGCCAATTCCTCACATAAAATACATTAAGAAATGTGCACTTTGCTCTTCCCAACGTAAACTCAATCATCACGTTTGAAATTATATCTGAACACATTATATGGTAGAAATAAGATACATGCAAGTAGCAAAGCTGAGAGCATTGTACCGCAACTTCAAAATAGTGTGCATATGAGCACAAGCCAGCACCCGAGTAGAGTTAGGTAAAGTGGGTGGATCAAGTTAAAGTTAACATCCAAGGATCTGATCTGTACTAATGTGCCAAATGTGAACTTGAGGATTGAAATACTTGGTTGGCGACTGACGATGTATCACTAGTTCACAAGGATGTATGTAATGCTACGTACGAGTATTGAAAAACGGCCATTGTCTTTTACCCACTGGGCTTTCCCTGTTGTGCCGCCTCCTGACCTCCACCCGCAGTGACCTGACCTCCACCCGCAGTGGCCTCACCTCTGCTTGCAACGTATCCGGCCTCACCTCCTCCACCTGCAGCCCGATGTGACCCTGGAGAACAAGTGAGTCATGGAGACATCTGAGAATCAGATAAACCAGTGGTTTTCAACCTTTTTGACTCCAGGGACCACCATTTATTCAGCATTTGAGCCACGGACCACCATTTGATTACATTTTCACACCACGGACCACCATTTGATTACATTTTCACACCAAAGATCGGAAAATGAAAGAATTCTTTTGGTTTTGTCCACAATTCCAGGCTGTAGTTTGCCAAGAAAACAGTGTAACCTTCGTAATTAAGTGGTGCTAATTCAGATGAGGAATATTTTAGTGTAAAAATGAAACCAAATGGACCCGCAAGGGTCCATTTGGTTTCATTTTTACATTCTCAAGAGTTACATCTGGTTAACCAACTTTCCATCATTTAGCCTGGGGACCACCTGGAATCCTCTCAAGGACCACTGGTGGTCCCCGGACCACCTGTTGAAAACCCCTGAGATAAACAACATGGTGAAGGATCTCCTAAAATCAATAGGGCGTTTTCTTAGGAAACACAGGGCTCCAATTTTGTCTCATCTCCCATCATACGCATCTAGCATTTTGGAAGAGGCGTTCCCACGCTAAAGTTGCTATTTGCGTTACATTCCTATTTCCCTTAATATTTAGGCCTGACCTAAGGTTTTTGAAAAACCTTAAATATTTATATATCAGCATAAAAACAAATTGAATGTTTGAATACTGTACATACTGTACAGGATCCAAATATGGATTCCCGTCCTTAATGGGTTAAACACCCCCTAGACCTGTTACATTATGCATAGGTGTGGTTTGGGCGTTTTTAGTCTTTTTGATCATTCATATCTCGGTCAATTCTGGACCTTAAAAAAAAAAAAAAAAAAAAAAAAAAAAAAAAACACAAGAATTGAAATCTTTATATACTCAACAAAAATATAAACGCAACAATGCTTTTGCTCCCATTTTTCAGGGGATGGACGTAAAGACCTAAAATTCATTCCAGATATACAATATTACCATTTCTCTCAAACGCTATTCACAAATCTGCCTAAATGTGTGATATTGAGGACTTCTGCTTTGTTAAGACAATCCATCCCACCTCACAGGTGTGCCACATCAAGATGCAGATGTGACATCATGGTTAGTGCACAGGTGTACCTTAGACTGTCCACAATAAAACGCCACCCTGAAATGTGCATTTTTTTTGCCTTATTGGGGGTATAGGACTCAGAACCAGTCAGTATCTGGTGTGACCACCGTTTGCCTCATGCAGTGCAACACATCTTCTTCACATAGAGTTTATCAGATTGTCAATTGTGGCCTGTGGAATGTTGGTCCACTCCTCTTCAATGGCTGTGTGAGGTTGTTGGATATTAGTGGGAACTGGTACACACTGTAAAAATGGTAATAACACATTATTACCACATTATTACCATTTCGACAGCATGTACCAGTTCCCAAGCCAGAACGGGTGCGCACCTTTTCGTTCATAAGAATGAAAAGGTTGTGAAGTAACCTGTTGCACAGAATTCCACCCGAGTTTGCTAATATCAGGAGGAAAACATGTGCGCATCAAAATGAAAAGGAACATTTCCATGCACCAAGACGAAAGTCGCTTTTTCCACATCAAACACAAATTCAGTCTTAAAGGGTAGAACACCAGCATTCTTCCGCCTGGATTAAAGGCAGAGCGAATCATCGGCTGATCAGAACACATGGATGCGTCATTCAAGGCCATCTCGTCACAGACACCCCCTCACTTGTGCACCGGCCAAGGCACACGCAGAGAGTGGAACCGACCAACCCAAACCTCTCCGATTGATCCAACTTAATCATGGGATTGTCGGCAACATCAAGCGTGGGAAACACTTTTCCATCTGCCAGAACGTTGCCGAGAATCAGTACCACGTCGCCCACTGATAAGCAATCACGAATACCCACCAGCACACAGCTAGACACCAGAGGCGAATGCAAAAACACACTATGCAACGGAGCGCGCAATGAATTATTTTCTACTCCTGGCATAAGACAATCAGCACCACAGAATGATGAACTGAAGGGCGTTTGCGTAACTCTGTCTACATTCTGGGTAGGATCAGAGCCATCTAGTAGAAGAGGTGCGACAGTGATGTGTCCGAATTTGAACGGCCTGAATAGGGATAAACTGGAGATAACGACAGAAGGTACAAATAAGCAAGAGACAACTCTCCTACTCAGTGCGTCGTTGACTCACATTGCAGTTGAGTTGTCCTTCCATCCAACAATTATACGTTGTACAGTATATACACTCACACCTGCAGATTAACAATTAATAGGTGATCATTATCAATAAAAATAATTATCACGTTTCATCCCTACTCTAAAGGTTTCACCTCAATTTCTGTCTGTCTTTCTGTGTGTGTGTGTGTGTGTGTGTGTGTGTGTGTGTGTGTGTGTGTGTGTGTGTGGGTGTGTGGGTGTGTGGGTGTGTGTGTGTGTACAGAGACCAACAGTAGAAGGATCTGGTGAGTCAGTTTACATCTTTTCTTAATCCATAATTCCATAAAGCAGTCACAAAATATTGAGATACAATCAATTCCCCAACAGATGTCTGCAGGGCAAAACAATATCTAGGTGTATATCAAGGTGACACATCATCATGACATAAGATTTTGTGTAGGACAAACCTTGTTGCGCACCTAAACACTAAAACAAACTTGATCCTCTGTTTTCATGGTTGTAATGAATAACAATGTTACTGTTTTGGAGCAAGAGAAGAAGCTCCTGAGAAGAACTGGAAACGCTCCCAGTCCATCATGGATCTGCAGAGAGACACCAGAAAGATGGAGGAGAACCTAAAATGCTTCCAGGAATCCATCCTGGATCTGCAGAGAGACATGCAGCAATATGAACACAAGATCACAGAACAGCAGGTATTTTTTTTTTTTTTTTACATGAAGTTAAGATGACCTGTCCTAGTGTCCTCTAAGATGACCTGACAGTCCTCTATTCCCTAGACATGTCTTCTTATGGGGCTGTCTGGGGCGGATCTATACATTCTGGAGGTGTTCAAACGTGTGTTGAACTGCCATGTTCAGTTCAGTTCACTTAGTTTTATTTGGGTCATAGACATTAGACTTTTCCTCAGTTCTTCCATCAGTAGAACTGCAAAGACAACAACGTAAGAAAACATAATCCAGAATAAACCAAAAACACAGTGAAGGTCTTGTAAGGCTTTATCACCCTGAGCTGGAGTCAAACCCCCAGTCTCTATCTCAGTAGACTAGGCAAGCAACCAGCATAGACGGATTAAGAAATGATGGGCCCCTGGGCCGCCGCCAGCCAAAGACCCCCCCCCCATTCCCCCCCTACACCCAAGCATTTTTTTCCCAGTGTGGCACACATGCAATTCATTCGAATTTACAGCATGGGATTTCTTGAAAATAATAAACACTAAAAATAACTAAGCCAAATAAACGCAAAATGTTTAAACACTTGCAGTAATTTACTGTATCATGATGCTTTAAGACTTTGAAGGTTATTTTATTGACACAAAATGAATAAACCCATTGTAAATAATAGTGAAAGGGACTCTGTGTTCCACTTTTATACACTGTCACCCTATTTTGGGTGGGCCCTGAGTTTGAGCCTCTTAGTGATCATGTGGGCACTCAAGCCCTGGGGCCCCTGTGCCTGGGCCCAACCTGCCTGTTGGATAATCCTTCCCTGTCACCAGCCGCACCAAGAGAGCTAGCTCACGGTGGAGCAAGTTATGGCCGTGTCTTTTGACGTTATTTAAATATGCCGTCACACAGACAAGACGTAACCTGGTATCATTGATGGATTGAGTTCCAGTCTCATATTAAAGAGGTCACTGCTACTGCAGACATCATCCTCATCCTCATTAGGATCCATCCTTGACCACTCTCGGGACCTCAACTTAATCACTTTGGAGGGTCTTTTTGACTTAGCCTCCTCATCCCCGATGATGGGTAAGAAGCCACAGGGCAAGAGAAGGTCCCGATGCAGGGTGTGCCGAAGGCTGCCACCCTTTTCTGATACAACAACATATACTGGCCCATTCCAAAGCCAGGTATTCAAGCTTGTGGGTTGGGTAATTCTGTTCACTCTTGGACAGCCCTCTGCTAGCATATGCTACGACCCGCAGTTTCCCTTCCTGTTCTTGATAAAGTGCAGCGGCCAGACCTTCCCCGCAAGCGTCAGTGTGGAGTATATATGGGAGATTGTGGTTTGCAAAAGCTAATACGGGTGCAGAGGTCAATCTGTCGATGAGCGTTCTGAAAGCCATCTCGCAATCTTCTGTCCATTCGTCGGCAAAAGGCTGGCTTTGGTTCACTGAAGCTTGGGGTCTCGGTTTCTTGTATGGCTTCCCCCTTTTCCTGGTAGCCACATAGCCGATAGTGAGGTCATTCAATGGTTTTGCTATTTTCGAGTAGCCTTGCACGTAACGCCGATAATACCCCAAAAAAACATTTAAGTTCTTTATGGTTGGTCGGCCTAGGCCAGTCTCTTAAAGCGGATATCTTCTCGGGGTCAGTATGGATGCCCTCGGCATACACAATGTGGCCAAGATACTTCACAGAGGACTGAAAGAAGTGACATTTGTCCAGGGACAGCTTCAAGCCATAGTCTTTGAGTCTATGCAGAACCTTCATCAGCCTGCGTTCATGCTCCTCCAGTGTGTCTGAGAAGACTTCAGTTCAGGTGGAGGTCTCCCACACACCTCTCCATCAATCGTTGGAAAGTGGAGGGAGCAATTCATAGAACCCAAGCGGGCATGTGAATGCTGTCTTGTGCTTGTCTTCTTCAACAAGTTCAACTTGATAATAGCCCGACTTGAGGTCCATAACAGAGAACCATTTAGATCCACTAAGAGCTAAGAAGGTCTCCTCAATGTTTGGGAGATCATACACGTCTCTGATAGTTTGCATATTCAGTTCCGATAATCCACACATTGTCTGATCGTTCCATTTTTCTTTTTCACCACCACTATAGCAAAGGGGCTCTCTGATTCTCTTATGATCCCTGCTTTCAGCAGATCTTGAAGATGTTGCTTAACAGCCTCTCTATCACATGGGTGGATTGGCCGAGGTCTCTCTTTGAAGGGGGTTTCATCTTCAAGTCTTATCTGGTGTTTGGGAGGAGTCATCAATTGCAAACACCTCAGATATGCTATTCAATTTGTCTGCAATGCGTTTCTTCCTTTCTGGCGGGATGGGAGAGCTTCCTAGACTGCAAGCCATCTTGTCATCCAGGGGGGCTGCCGGTTCCACTGTCTGGAGACCACAGGTTGTGGGAGTGCTATGTGGTTTCACAGTTGTCACACACTGGACCATCATCAATTCAGCTATCACATGCTTCGGGTGCAGTGTGATGCTGTGTGAACTTACATTGTGAATCAAAACAGGGACTTTGCTGAAAGACTGTTAGGGGGCCTCCAATAGTGTTGGAATTAGTAAGGCACCACCTGGCAAGGGGGGTGTTGTAGGAGAATTGGTTGCATACAACGTCAGATGTGACAATGTCTTTATTCTAACACCCCCCGGTACGCACATCCTTTGCCCCGCAGGGATGACAACCGGACGATGCCCAAGCAACTTCACTGGCATGGCCTCCATTTCCTCACTGTGGGTCTGAGCAATGTGCTGGAAGAGCATGACACATTCTGCACTGAGATCACTTCCTTGTAGAAATTGTAGACCTTCACGCTCAATTCCACTCTGATACAGTCTGTCAAGGACATTGGTCCCAACAAGCAAGGGAAGTTCTCCATTAAAGTCAGTGTCGGGTACAATCAATATCAGCGATGAAATCCTCTCTTCTATCCCTGTGACACTTTTTGGGAATGACAGAAGAACTTGTGTGTAACCTAAGTACGGTACACGCTGACCCCCAGCACCCAAAATGTCAAGCAGGCCACTAATCGGTTCAACAGGAAAGGAGGAGAGATAATTCGAGTAAAATGTCTCTGAAACTGTAGTGATCTGTGACACAGTGTCTAAGAGGCTTTTGCATTGCTTTCCTTCTATAAGTACCACAGTAGTGTAGCTGGTCCTACCAGACCATGGGGCAAGGCACTATAGTCAAGGGGTGCACTTGTTTGTTTCAATTGTTTTGCCTCACTTTAGGTCCTACATTTGATTTCACACCACATGATGTGGGACTAGATAAGGTGGGGTGCATGGCTCTGAATGTCCCTCATCAGGAGCCACTAGTAGTTTAAAGAGCAATCTGTCTGACTCTGCTGTTGCATCCCCCATAGAGGCCTTTCTGAGACCTATATATCCCATACTCTGAGGGGATGGCGGCCATCTTGATGGTAAGCCATAAGTTATATTCAATGGAATGTGGATGCAATGACAGGCGGAGAGAAGATACTACTACTACTACTAGCACTACTACTACTACTAGCCATACCACTACTACTACTACTACTAGCAGTACTACTACTACTACTACTACTACTACTAGTACTACTATGCCATGCCAGCAATGGATGTGATGACAGGCAGAGGGGAGATACTACTACTACTACTACTACTACTACTAGCAGACCTAGTACTACTAGCAGTACTACTATACTACTAGCACTACTACTACTACTACTACTACTGCTACCAATGCTAATGCTAGCAACATGCTAACATGCTAATGCTAACATTCTAACCCGAACATGCTAATGCTAACATGCTAATGCTAAAATACTAATGCTAACATGCTAATGCTAACATGCTAACATGCTAATGCTAACATGTCAATGCTAACATGCCAACATGCTAATGCTAACATGTCAATGCTAACATGCCAACATGCTAATGCTAACATGCTAATGCTAACATGCTAATGCTAGCATTAGCATGTTGACATTAGCATGCTATCATTAGCATATTATCATTATCATGCTATTGTTAGCATGTAGTAGTAGTCTGCTAGTAGTAGTAGTAGTAGTAGTGCTAGTAGTAGTAGTACTGCTAGTAGTAGTAGTAGTAGTAGTGCTAGTAGTAGTAGTAGTAGTAGTGCTAGTAGTAGTAGTAGTAGTAGTAGTAGTAGTAGTAGTAGTAGTAGTAGTAGTAGTAGTAGTACTAGGTCTGCTAGTAGTATTAGTAGTAGTAGTAGTAGTAGTAGTAGTAGTAGTAGTAGTAGTAGTAGTAGTAGTAGTAGTGCTAGTAGTAGTAGTACTGCTAGTAGTAGTAGTAGTAGTGCTAGTAGTATTGCCATTAGTAGTAGTAGTAGGAGTGATGCTAGTAGTAGTACTGCTAGTAGTAGTAGTACTGCCAGTAGTAGTACTGCCAGTAGTCGTACTGCCAGTAGTAGTACTATTACTGCCAGTAGTAGTACTGCTAGTACTAGTGGTAGTACTGCCAGTAGTAGTACTGCTAGTAGTGGTAGTACTGCCTGTAGTAGTGGGGCTTGTAGTAGTAGTAGTACTACCACTAGTAGTACTGCCAGTAGTAGTAGTACTAGTAGTAGTAGTAGTATTAGTGGTAGTACTGTCAGCAGTAGTAGTAGGAGGAGGAGGAGGAGTGGTGCTAGTCGTAGTACTGCTAGTAGAAGTAGTTTTAGTAGAATGCATTCCATTGAACACTTCACACTTGTTTACCAACAAGATGGCCGCTCCTTTCTGAGTATGGGACTGAGAAAGGCCTCTATTGGTCGCATCTGTCCTTGTCTTTTGCCGCACAAGAATAGGGTTTGGTTCATTTGCACATAAGGCTGCGATGTGGCCATCTTCTCCACACTTAAAACAAAACCAGGCTCTGGGCATATTTGGTGTTTGTGTGGTTATTCTGCGACCAGCCACATTCGATACCATACAGGCCCCCCTAACGGCATTTTCATTTGTGTTCTCTACACGATGTGGTTTATTAGGCTTTGATGTTGACTGGAAAGAGGCGAGGCGGTGTTTCTTTAAGTCAGCCATTTCCTGAGCAAGCTTTTGAGTCTCACTCAGCTTCTTTTTTTTCCACCTTTGGGGTCAATGCAGCTTCACTTTTATCCGACTCCTCTTCATGTTGGGGTAACCCATAGACTGTGTGCATTTGAGACATAGCCTTTGCCCTTCCAAGATGCTTCTTCATTCGGTTTAACTTTGTCAGGCGTCTGTCTTCCTGCTGTCTGAGGAGCAACAGCAGATCTGGAAAAGGTGGGGGGTTAGCCTTTTTCTGCTCAAGCTGGAGCTTGATGAGCATTGTCTGATCCCAGCAACCCCTGCAGAATCGTCTGAGGAGTTGCTTTTGTGAACCTTCGGTGGACAGTGACACACCTCCCCCAGCAATAGCTCTGCCAAGCATTAGATGTAAACGATTCAAGAAGTCAGAAGGTTTCTCCCAGAGTCTTGGCTAGCACCCAGGAATGCTGCATACAGTTCCTCTCCATCAGCAACTACCCCAAATGCTGCATCAAGTTGAGTGAGATACAGTGCAGGTGGAGAGTCGATGCCAAGACTTTTAACTAGATCACTAGCAGGGCTCAATAAACTTTCTAAGATCTTTCTGACTTTCAGAGAATCTGGGCTGGAGGGGTCACTCATTAACAGTTGCACTTGCATGCGCCATGTCTCAATCAACTTCCCCATTGGGCTTGGGCGCTCTTCCCGAGAAGGTGCGAATTTTGGTGACATGCGAAGAGTGTGGTTCTGTCTTTATCACGTGTTCAACGACTACTCTCTGGACACTGGGGGGGTTGATGAGGCTCTCGTCCAAATTGAGCGTGCCGCACTACTAGGTGTCTGAAGGCTCAAAAGCTGAGTTTGGAGCATTTGGATCAAATGAGCCTTGTCTAGGCCAGCAATAGCAGCAGCAAATTTTTGTTCATCTATAGATTTTTGTTCTTCGGGTTCCCAGACAGTAGCCACGTTTCCATAAGCCCTATTTTTGCGCAAAAACAGCTCTTGCGAAGAGAATGTTGAATGGAAACACCTCAAAATGCGAATAAGTTTCCACTTTGCGCAAAAATATTTTCTCGCTGAAAGGTGCCGTATTTTGGAGCGTATCGAAAGAGTCTAATGCGCAAATGAGGTATGGAAACAGCTTGCGAAAAGACTTTCTATTGGAAAGCACTGGACACGCATTATAGCGCATTTGAAGAGTTGTGTGGCCTGCCGATGAGTGCATTGTTATTTGTTAATTTAAGTTATATTTCTACAAAAAACGCTCAGAACGGACAAGGGACGCATGGCCAATAATGTTCAGACTCTCATCGCGTTTGTACATGAAAGTCGCAGGGCAACTACAGGTCCTATATTTATTTACAGTATCTGATCTGTATCATCATGCATGATAGCTAAGATACGCAAGTGATATCAGACATAAACAGCTGTTTTACATGACCGGGCTCTGCCCTTATAGATATTATTCCGTTAATAAAGTTCAAACCCCTTTTCCTCGCACGTGTCGCGCTGCAGATGACATGGTGTAGTCTACAATATCGCATTTCATCAGTTAATGGAAACAGCGGACAATTCGCTCTTCTTTTTTCGACTTAAGTTCATACTCTTCCTATTTTCGCAAAGGTTTTATGGAAACGTGGCTAGTGTCAACCTGCTAGAAAGTCTCAGGATCATCGGAGGACTGAATGCTGTGTCAAGTACCTCCGGGTCCATACGAGTTACAGCTCTCTCCTCTTTGAATTGGATGAGGACCCTCCCATTTGGTTTGCCTGGTTCATTTGGAATTCTCTTACAATCAATAGCACCATCTTAAACATATCACCAACATCATCAAGGGAATATTTATCATCAACACCAGAGATAAACAGGCAGCTTGGCACATGCATACCAAAGTGGTTACAATATTCAATTTTCCTTCTCTTTTTTCAAATCAATTAAATTCACACAAAAATGCTATATCAATCGCTCTGATCAGAGAATAAAGCCAGTAAGTCCCTTCGTGGTCGCCACTTTATGTAACCCACTGTGTAATGCTTAAGTGCAGTGGTACATCTATTCAATGTTGTAAAATAACTGACAGTATATACATTGAGGTTTCTCTGATAGAAGGAATGCACAGACACAGTAAATTATATTTAACTTTTTATCTAGGCAAGGCAGTAAGCCAAATGAACTTCTTTTTCTCTTCTGTTCGCTTTTCTCAACCTCTGTTACGAACCCCCTTCTAGGGCAGGGGTCCCCAACAAGAGATAGAAGGAGACTTTTAAAAAGAACCTTTAGTTTATTATAGCTCAAAATTGGTTCTTAATATAGTCAGTCATCAAGGACCAGCAGCATGCTATTTACAATCGAAAATGTTCCATGCTCACAAACGAAAAGATACCCCTTAACTAAGTCCCTAACAAAAGAAAGTAACAATAACTAAACCCTAACTAACCTAACTAAGAAAAGATACAGCAAAACAAAGCCCCTAGCATCCCTAGTGATGTTATATAGGATGAATGTTATAGATCGAATGTAGTTACAATAATAATTTTTATATTATTATTAGCTGTAGAAGTATATATATATGTGGTCCTTGGCTCTCTGGGGGGGTCCTTATATCCAGGGTTGAGCTCTTGCTGTCCATTAGTCAGTTCACATAAAAGATGTTTCTACCGCCTACAGAACATCAACGATCTCCAATTATATGTGTCTCGTTTAAGTAGCAAAATAGTAACATCTACTAATGTTGAGCTGCATCTATTTCCTAAGAATCACAATGAATTAGTAGAGGGAAAATCAATTCCCTTACATTTTCTTCTGAACACATGCTTAATTAGAAGACAGAAACATTTTAGTTACTGTTACTTCCAGGAAGAACCAGATGTGCTTCTTATCAATGTTGATAATATGATTGGTTTGAATCCAGGTTGTTAAAGAAGTCCAGGAGCAGATGGAGGCTGAGCATGCTGCTCGTATCAACGCTGAGAAGCAGAGAGATGACCTCCATCTGGACCGGCAGAGAGCTGAGAGAAAGATGGAGGAGGATCTGAAACGCTCCCAGGAATCCATCATGGATCTGCAGAGAGAGAAGCTGAAACTCTCCCAGAGAGACAAGCAGCAATCTGAACATAATATCACAGAACAACTGGTAATTTTAAGGTCTTGCTGTCCATTAGTCAGTTCACATAAAAGTTGTTTCTAAACAACTTCAAAAATCTTCAATAATATAGGTCTTGTTCAAGTATCAAAATAGTAACAACTTCTAATGTTCTGAACTGCATCTACCTGTATCACCTAAGAATCACAATTAAATAGTAGAGGGAAAATTATCCCCTCATGTTTTCTTTCAAACACCTGCTCAATATTTCCAAAAGTTCTACAGAAACCCATAGTTGCTGTTACTTCCAGGAAGAACCAGATGCTCATCTTATTATTGTTGATAATATGATTGGTTCCAGATTGGTATTAAAGAAGTCCAGGAGCAGATGGAGGCTGAGCGTGCTGCTCGTATCAACGCTGAGCAGCAGATAGATGACCTCCAGCTGGACCTGCAGAGAGCTGAGAGAAAGATGGAGGACCTGAAACTCTCCCAGGAATCCATCATGGACATGCAGAGAGCTGAGAGAAAGATGGAGGAGAAGCTGAAAGTCTCCCAGAAGTCCATCAAGGATCTGCAGAGAGACAAGCAGGCATATGAACACAAGATCAAAGAACAGCAGGTAATTTTAAGCCCTTGCTGTCCATTAGTCAGTTCACATAAAAGATGTTTCAACAGCGTAAAGAATGTCAACAATCTGTTTAAGTAGCAAAAGGGGACAGGAGATCTCGGGCCGCCACGAACTCGGACCGAGCAAAACTGCGGAGATCTCGGCTAGGTGGTGTGGAGAAGTCGGCTAGGTGGTGTGGAGAAGTCGGCTAGGTGGTGTGGAGAAGTCGGCTAGGTGGTGTGGAGAAGTCGGCTAGGTGGTGTGGAGAAGTCGGCCAGGGGTGTGGAGAAGTCGGCCCATTAGACATGCATAGGCACCTTTATCACTGCATATCATAGACATGCATAGGCACCATTATCACTGCATATCAACCATTATCAGGCCATATACCAACCATCATCAAGTCTTTTATGCTTGATATGTCTTGCTGTTGTGACAATAGACATGTATATAGGCACCATTATCACTGCATATCAACCATTATCAAGTCATGACAATAGACATGTATAGGCACCATTATCACTGCATATCAACCATTATCAAGACATATGCATGTTAACTAGAGTTGAATAATTAAATGTTTTATCTTTACCAGAGTTGAATAAATACATATTTCACTCTTTACCAGAGTACTTTAAAGTTATTGAAGTAATTCATGTAAATCTATGCTTCAGATTGCAGTAATGTGGCTAAAAGGATACATTCTATGCTTTAGGATACAAAATGTCTGTTTTGACTATAGCAATGGCTAACAGGTTGACACATGCCTGAACTCCCAGAGTTGAATAAATACATATTTCACTCTTTACCAGAGTTAAAGTAATTAGACAATAACACATATAATAATGTACTTGATTGAAAAAAATAAATACATTTGAAGTTGAAACATCAGAAATGAATCTCAAAGTGTATTATTTTCTGTCTTGAACTTGAAAAATATCAAAACGTATTCAAAGAAGTGATTTATTCGAAGGTTTTTTTTTTAGCTGTATTTTTCACTTCAGTATATATTTCGGTTTTTGAGTATAACCCTAATCTGCTGTGCATTTACTGCCAAATGTCGAGTTGAAGTTGAAATCCAAAAAAGTTGAAAAATAAAAAAATGAATCTGAAAATCTCTTATTTTTTCTCTTGAACTCGAAAAAAAATAATAATGTATTCTAAAAAAAAAACTTGTATTCAAAAGTTAGTATTTAGCTGTGTTCTTATCTTTCCATTCACATCTTTTTCCTACAGATTCAAAACACGGTTTCAGGTAACCAGATGTTCATCATTTGCCTGGGGACCACTGGTTGAAAACACTGTAATAGGAGGAAAAATGGTGAAAAATGAGGGTTTTATCTCTGTACCTGTCAACCAATTTCGCCCCAACTCACCAGCAAAAAAGCACTAGATTTTCCACTAATTTTGGTGCTAGGGGGTCTGGGAAAAAGCTAAATATAGTGACAAGTGCGCCAAGTTGGCAACACTGCCTGGCTGATGGCGTCACTGGACAGGGCGGTGTGTGTATGGAGGGGTGGGGGGGGCTGTCAATCATGACGCCATGCCCCCACGGCACAAACTGCCAGAATATCTGAAAGTTTTGGACTTTTTTTGAGGCGAAAAAAAAAAAAAAAAACACCTGAAAAAAAGAAGACCTGAAATCGTGTTTTGAATCTGTAGGAAAAAGATGTGAATGGAAAGATAAGAACACAACTAAATAATAACTTTTGAATCCAAGTTTTTTTTAGATTTTTTAGATTCATTTTTTTATTTTTCAACTTTTTTGGATTTCCAACTCGACATTTGGCAGTAAATGCACAGCAGATTAGGGCCAAAAGTCTGTGAAAGTTTTATAAAGTATGTGAAGGTTTTACAGACGTGAAAGTCAAAATAAAAACTTTGAATTATTTTGATTTGCACCTGTAAAAATACTCAAAAATCTAAATATACAGTATACTGTAGTGTAAAATACAGCTGAAAAAAAAAAACCTTTGAATAAATCATTTCTTTGAATACGTTTTGATGTTTTTCAAGTTCAAGACAAAAAATAATACACTTTGAGATTCGTTTCTGATGTTTCAATTTCAAATTTATTTTTTTCAATCAAGTACATTATGGCGCGTTCCTACGGAGCCCGGGAGGTGCCATGCAGAAAAATATATTTTAAAAGCGTTCGAACGCTATATTTAGCGTTCGGACGCTTTGTTAAGTCGTCCAAACGCATTATAAGTTGTCCAAACGCATTATAAAGTCGTCCAAACGCGTTATTAAAAAACGTCCAAACGCGTTATAAAGTCGTCCAGACGCTTTATTCAACAAGCAATCAAGCGTCTTTTTTGGACTTCCAGACAGCTCAAGGCGAGCAGGGAGCCAAGCTGCGGACCTGCCCGACTGAAGAGCTCTCTCGGTCGGGTAGAGTCGGCCGCTCTTCCCCTTGCTCGGCGTGAGAATGGGGACAACCGGAAGTCACGGAATGCATTAGAGTCTACCAGAATGCTTTCTGCCCATTGAGTTATAAAATACAGAGACCGCATCTGGAGGAAACAGTTAATGCAAGTGGATGGAAGGGAAAATCAGAATACGACTCTATCCAACTCTATGTTTCTGCCCCCTCAATGTCGCAACCCTTCTACTATATGGCCCTGATACAGTGTATAGACGGCGGAGATTCTGAAGGAGGATTCGGCTACGTCACATCCCTACACGTCTACGACGTGGTAACTGCCTCCCACTAGCCAATGCTGGCTAGCTAACTAGCTTTTTGACTCATCCTTGTGTGTAAAGGGTTCCCGGGGCAGGGGGGCGCTCGGGGACCCCTCGAAGATGGAGCTGGACTTATGAACATTTTCACTTTTTTTCGGACCTCCGGAGCTCACGCTGAGCAAGGGGAAGAGCGGCCGACTCTACCCGACCGAGAGAGCTCTTCAGTCGGGCAGGTCCGCAGCTCGGCTCCCTGCTCGCCGTGAGCTGTCTGGAAGTCCAAAAAAGACGCTTGATTGTGTAGTATTACGCGGAAGCGGGGAACGAACCCGGACTCCCACTCGCCAGTCCAACGCACAACAAGTCGCGCCAATAGGGCTGAGCCCGATTGTCGGGGCTGTTGTGGCTGGCTCATGGCTGGGTGCTACATTCACCCCCTTGATCTTTTGGAGCGCGTCCTCGCGCTTCACACTTCACACCACGGACCCCCGTACGTGATGTCCCTCATGTGGACCCGCAAGGACGTATACGGGTATATTGGGGATAACACCCGCACTCCAAATCCTGCCGACTACGCCAGATTGTAGTATTACGCGGAAGCGGGGGTCGAACCCGGGACTCCCACTCGCCAGTCCAACGCACAACAAGTCGCGCCAATAGGGCTGAGCCCGATTGTCGGGGTTGTTGTGGCTGGCTCATGGCTGGGTGCTACAATTGCTTGTTGAATAAAGCGTCTGGACGACTTTATAACGCGTTTGGACGTTTTTTAATAACGCGTTTGGACGACTTTATAATGCGTTTGGACGACTTATAATGCGTTTGGACGACTTAACAAAGCGTCCGAACGCTAAATATAGCGTTCGAACGCTTTTAAAATATATTTTTCTGTATGGCACCGCCCGGGCTCCGTACGTTCCTGCTTCCATAGGAATATTAATCCATTTATGTTTTCTTCCAAACACCTGCTCAACATTTCCAAAAGTTCTATAGAAACCTATAGTTACTGTTACTTCCAGGAAGAACCAGATGCTCTTCTTATTAATGTTGATAATATGATTGGTTCCAGATTGGTATTAAAGAAGTCCAGGAGCAGATGGAGGCTGAGCATGCTGCTCGTATCAACGCTGAGAAGCAGACAGATTACTTCTACCTGGGCCTGCAGAAAGCTGAGGGAGACACCAGAAAGATGGAGGAGAAGCTGAAACGCTCCCAGGAATCCATCATGGATCTGCAGAGAGACAAGCAGCAGCAGCAAGTAATCTTGAGTTCTTGCTGTCTATTAGTCAGTTTAAATAAAAGATGTTTATACAGCAATACAATCTCCAATAAAGTGTCCAATAAAGGGTGCTACAGGATGCGTGTGTGTGTGTGTGTGTGTGTGTGTGTGTGTGTGTGTGTGTGTGTGTGTGTGTGTGTGTGTGTGTGTGTGTGTGCGTGTGCGTGTGTGTGTGTGTGCAGGCTCGGCTTGACCGTTCAGGCGTACCGGTAGGTCTCCCAGTGGGCCGCGAGCCGCGTGGGCCGGCCAGGACCGCTCAATATGTAAAAAAAAAGAAGAAAAACGGAAAAGTCAGCCACAATATTAGAATCGTTACGGTACTGCTTTTCGTCCAACAATGCACACCAAAAACAGACTACTCGGACGTTTACCACCGGCCCACGAGGTGGATGGGCCGGCCCAATGCATTTCCAACTCCTATTTGTCCCTATTTGGACTGCGGCCGTGAACAGTGCTAGAGCTCTCCGTTTTTGACCCCTCAATGTCGCAACTCTTCTACTAGATGGCTCTGAGTCACCCGGCCCTGTCATGAGGCACAGTGATCTGTTGCGCTATCGCCCAATCACAGTGGCTCGAGTTCCACCCAATCAAATTACAGTTTATCTACAAGCCATATCACAGCACTGACTCGATGGGTTATGGGCTTGAAGATCTCTGTTAATTCTGTATTGCCGCGATTGCTGTGACAATAGGGGCTGTGAAGAGAAGTGAGTTTTTTTTTATTTTTATCTAGCATTAGATAAATAATAAAATATTGCTGTAGTCTTGACCATGACTGCATTCGAAACGACAACAGAAGTTGGTGTAAGAAGTTAGCATTACCATTAGGTGACTAATGCAGTTAAAGGGGTATTTCACTTTCAAAAAAACTTTTGGTCATTTTATGGTCTACTCAGCCTCATGTGAACACACCAGACAGTTTATAAGTTACTCCTTTCAGTATTTAGATATTTGATGTTCATTAAGCTGCCCGAACGTCCTTCCTATACAAACCCATTATAACTTAAAACTCCATTTTAACCATGACAGATTATTTGAAAACAACCCATCTTTTTTCTGGTGACTGATATTGTCCTCCTAATACGCGAGAGGGCTGTGGAATTGCATCTACAGTTTTCATTTATTTTTAAAATATTGTTTTGGAAAATGTAGCCGCCTCCATATTTGGGAATGCCCACCCAAATGAATAAAACAATATTTTAAAAATAAATAAAAACTGTAAATGAAATTCCACAGCCCTCTCACGTATTAGGAGGACAATATCAGTCACCAGAAAAAAGATGGCTGTTTTCGAATAATCTGTCATGGTTAAAATGGAGTTTTAAGTTATAATGGGTTTGTATAGGAAGGACGTTCCGGCAGATTAATGAACATCAAATATTTAAATACTGAAAGGAGTAACTTATAAACTGTCTGGTGTGTTCACATGAGGCTGAGTAGACCATAAAATGACCAAAAGTTTTTTTGAAAGTGGAGTACCCCTTTAACCAGCTCTTTGAAAATGACCTTCTAAGCCATGGATATGCAGATCAGTATGCTCTGTCCTCTTTAGATCCTGAGTCTGCTCTGTTCTTCTCTAATATAGTTTTCTCTAGTGATTTGACTGAGTTTAGTTTTTCATCATGAAGTGACAATATTAAGATACTGTTTACACGTCATTTTGTTCTAATCATTCATGGTGCAGTTCATTGTGACTGTCTATACTCTGTCTGTGTTGTGAGTGTAAACATGCTGCCCCCGAATGGTCTGTTGTATTAACTGCAGTTATGGGCGCTGCAAAACAGCGCACCAAGACCGTATAAAAGCACGGCAATCAGCATGAATGGGCTACAAAGCAATGCGCTCCAACATGCAGAGGCGGTTCTAGAGTGATTTAGCCTACTCCCTGGGCCAAATCCCCTGCTGGGGGGGTCTGAGGAAATACATAAACCTTCTGAGTAGATATCACCATCCAGAGAGCATGTCACCTTGACACCAGGTGTGATTTCTTTTTCCCTTTATTTTATTTTTTCATAATAATACTATCAATAATCTAATGATCAACTTGAGATGCATTTGCATTACTGAACTCTTCTAAGCAAAGTAGGCTATAAATCACACAGGCAAAAAGTAGCCTTCCATGGGGTGGCATTATTATTATTATTATTATTATTATTAGTCTTTATTGCATTTGAGTTTATGCTGTATAGCCTACTATAGTTTCAGTTAATTCAATGAATAAGTAGCTATAATGCAAACTGCATTGGAGGGAGGGGGACCTCAGGGTGAAATGTAGAAAAGGGGGCATCTATGACAAGAATCAAGAGCATTATTATGCATGTCACAGGAATCAAGGTAGATTGCTCCCAATATGTTTTGGTGTGGAATTCTCCTTTAACCACTGTGGGAAGTCCCCACTATAGTGCACCTGCTGCACGAAGACACTGACCGAAAGAATGCGCTCCATATTTCCATAGAGTTCCATATTAACACTAGAATGCCTGAGAGGTCATTTTTGATCGTTTTTGAGATTTTGAAGTGGATTTTCTCTGCCTGTGATGGTCTGAAAAGGTCCCCCTTGCATGACTTTTCCTAAATATGCAATTCAAGTCATCTATGTTTTTCTTTTCGTTTGTAATAATTTCTAAATATGAATTTTGATGCGCAACTACCTACAAAGACTGGCATTCGTGGTCAAATTTGACCGTCCTCACCCTCTTCCCCCTCCTCCCCCGCTACTCCTCACAGATGGATTTTCGCACCAGTCTAATGGGTAATTTACATTTCAATTGTTGTCGCGTCGGGTGCGGCCTCTCTCTCTCTGTCTCTCTTTCAGCACTAAACTAAGCTAACTAAACTTCGTCTTTGTAACTTTTCCACATTTTCAACTGTTTTTATTAGACCCGCAAAAGGTTTTTAGTCCATTTAGTCATTTCATTTTATCACGTGCAGCTGCGATGCGGCAACGCGGCCTAAGCACGCAGCAGACACATGCATGAGTAGCCTATTCTCAAACGATTAGGCTATAGATCTTATTTTCAAACAATAATACCTCGGTCAATTCTCAATCATTTCTTACCATTCAACATGTTATGTTGAAAAAAATGTTCCTTGTTTTTTTTACTGTATGTGGCGTGCATTTATCCCAAGTCTGCGAAATGTTATAAAGTAAATGGCAAAAAAGTCGGGCATTTGCGGCAAAAAATATATGTTTTTTGATCATTCATTTCTCGGTCAATTCTGGACCATTTTTTACATTTCAAAGTGCAGCGTGATGGGAAAAGCCTTCTCTCTCAGATGCTGTATAGTATATGTGGGTAGGTGTTCTCTTAGCTTGTACTAATCTAACCAATAATGACTGAGCAACAACAGACATAATCATTTGGCATGTTGGAGTCAGTCTCTCCCTCTCTCTCTCTGACTCTCTCTCTCTCTCTCTCTCAAGCACACACACACACCGAATCCCCACACGAAGATGCATCTCTCTCTCTCTCTCTCTCTCTCTCTCTCTCTCTCTCTCTCTCTCTCTCTCTCTCTCTCTCTCTCTCTCTCTCTCTCTCTCTCTCTCTGGCGGCTTTTGTCAGGCCCCGATATAAAGTTTCACAATTGGGGGGCGAAAACCTTATGCGTTATACAACGTATTTGGGGCGTTTAGGGGGGCATCCCCCCCCCCCCCCCTGTGCACAGCCTTTTAGCCGGCTCTGCAAATACGCAAAAAAGCAAGAAGCAAGAAAGAAGGGACGTTTCCACCGAAATCCCGACCCTTACATTTTGCTCGATCCCGCATCGTAGAGAACACCTACCCACATATACTATACAGCATCTGAGAGAGAAGGCTTTTCCCATCACGCTGCACTTTGAAATGTAAAAAATGGTCCAGAATTGACCGAGAAATGAATGATCAAAAAACATATATTTTTTGCCGCAAATGCCCGACTTTTTTGCCATTTACTTTATAACATTTCGCAGACTTGGGATAAATGCACGCCACATACAGCAAAAAAAACAAGGAACATTTTTTTCAACATAACATGTTGAATGGTAAGAAATGATTGAGAATTGACCGAGGTATTATTGTTTGAAAATAAGATCTATAGCCTAATCGTTTGAGAATAGGCTACTCATGCATGTGTCTGCTGCGTGCTTAGGCCGCGTTGCCGCATCGCAGCTGCACGTGATAAAATGAAATGACTAAATGGACTAAAAACCTTTTGCGGGTCTAATAAAAACAGTTGAAAATGTGGAAAAGTTACAAAGAGAAGTTTAGTTAGCTTAGTTTAGTGCTGAAAGAGAGACAGAGAGAGAGAGGCCGCACCCGACGCGACAACAATTGAAATGTAAATTACCCATTAGACTGGTGCGAAAATCCATCTGTGAGGAGTAGCGGGGGAGGAGGGGGAAGAGGGTGAGGACGGTCAAATTTGACCACGAATGCCCCGTCTTTTAAGGTATAACTGCTACCCTAGTCATTCTTGTGTTAAACTTTTGAAATTTGAAAAGGCCTTGTTGACTTTTCTCAACCTTTAAAAAAAACCAGGACTTCCCCAGAAACCATGTGAGGTAAGATTTTATTTACTGTACCCCCCCCCCCCCCCCCCCCCCCCCCCCACACGATGCCGCCCTGGGCGGCTGCCCATAATGCCCATGCCTAAAACCGCCCCTGCCAACATGTGACATGCACTAACCAATCAGGAACATTACACACCATAGAACATTTTATCAACATTTCATATTTCTTGGCTTTATATTAGCCATTATAATTGTTCCCCTGTAGTTAGTGGTAGTATTATGGCATATTTACATTGGTGGCTTGCTCATTTTTGAAGGCCATGGTCTTCCTCACCAGGCGGAGGCGTTTGCAGTGGGTGATTCCACAGCTGATGGAGGTGAAGCTATCACCTTCAGGACCTGGTTGTGACGCCAGCAGTAGCGTCCCTCACTCAGGCCCCTCGAACAGCAGCTCAACATGTGCTCTAAGGTCCCTCTCTTCTGGCACAGAGCACAAGCTGGAGACTCCACCTTCCCCCAACAGAACAGGTTAGACGGGCTTGGCAGTAATCAGGATCCTGGCCTGGATCAAGAATTTTATGCGCTGGAGCTCAGTCCAGGTGACTTCGCGCTCTGCTGCTTGCTCCCATCGCGTCCAGGCTCCCTGCTGCCGCATACCAACCATCCTGCTGGCTCGCTCTTCTTCAGCTGCTGCTCGCACCTCCTCCTGGAGCAGTGCCCTCCTGTACTTCCCCTTCACCTTGTCATAGCGAGGTTTAGAGCTGCTATCCAGGCCTGCTCTTCCCTGAGCCACTGTCCCCACCAGAGCCCTGTGCCGCAGTCGTGACTCGGCAACATCCACAGCCTCTGCTGCCCTCCATTTCCGGCCTGTCCTGACCTCAATCCCAGCTAGAGAGACTTTTTGACTCTCTGTATTGCAGCACCTCCCTAGTACGGCTCACCTTAACTCTTCATTCAGGCTGCTGATGGGGAGCTTCAGCTTGTTGTTCTTCCCGTATATGGCGATGCTGCTCAGACTTCGAGGAAGACAAGCCACTTCAGCAGGAACCTACTGACTCTCCTCTCAAAGCCCTCACGGTGGAAATCGGGACCTTGTACACCAAGAGAGAAAAGAGAATCCTTGGGAGGATGCAAGGGTGGTACACCCAGGCCTTGAACTTGCCCGGTAGACCTGACTTATCCACCGTGGCTAGCCAGGCCTCCAGCTCTTGGTTGGTCAACTGGATGGCTGCTCTGTCCTTCAGGTTGCAGTCGAACGTCTTCCCCAGGCTCTTCACTGGTTTGTCGGTGATGGAAGGTATTTGGGTACTGCCAAGCGTGAAGTGGAACTTGTTGGGGACCTTTCCTTTCCTCAGCACAAGGGATCTGGACTTTGCATGCTTGAACGACATGCAGGCCCACGTGGTCACTTCCTCCAGACAAGAACCTCAGACTGAACCTGTTGTAATAGTCCAGAATGAGATCTCGGAACTTGTCTGGGACATGGTGCCGGCGTAGTGCCTCTTCAACCAGCTTGTGAGGGATGGACCCATAGGTGTTTGTGAGGTCCAGCCACAGCACAACTAGGTCACCCTTGTTCTCTCTGGCTTCCCTTATCAGCTGGGTGAAATAGTTTCCTTTCAACAGTGAGTAGGGAGATTCTATACTGGTCGATGTTCTTAGACTCTTCCTCTTTCGGAATCCAGACTCCTGCAAACCGCCACTGTTCGGCAACCTTTCCCCTCCTCCAGATCACGTTCAGGATCCTCCAATGCCTGAGGAGTTCTTGTACACCTTATATGCCTTCTAGACCACCTCCTGAATCTCCTTATAGCTGGGCTCCCTTCCATCGAAGTCCAGCGTTGGTGCAGGTGGATCAATCAGGGACTGACAGTCGCCCAGCTCTTGCTCCCTGGATACATCGCGGAGGGTTGCCTCTAGGTGTTGGTCAATCTCCTCTTTGGGGCAGAGAAGTTGCAGCTGTTTTGTAAACCCGAATGGGTTTACAAAATAGCTCTTGTTTCCCCGGGTGATAAGGAGGTCCGGGCCGAATCTCTCAGCTGCTAGGCTCATCTGCACACATCCCATCTTGGTCTGGTGGATCTTCAGGCAACGCAGGTTTTTGCACACTTAGCTACAAAAGCATTCTGTACTTGTCATCGTGTTTCCATTGCGTGATGTCGTCATTCTTTGGTACCTAACCCCCCCTCTCGGGGATCCCTGGGGGTGTTTCTCCGTAAGTCATTCTGTAGCTTTAGGGTGGGTTCTTCCTCCTGGTAGAGAGGAAGATGCAGGTTTGGGCCGCTGACCCTTACTGCCCGGTGCCGTCTCTCTGGGCTGTCTGCTGTCTCTCCAGCTGCCACCACTCTGTTCTTGGTAGTCAAGCAGTATTTTCCTGCTAGTCACTGGCTATACCAGACAGAAGCTTGTAACATACAAGTACAACTAGTGATGCAAACTGGACACATCGTCACTGATGATAAACTAAATGTACTTCAGTAAATGTACTTAGTTACTTTACAACAGTGCATGTGTGTCTACTGTCTATTCACCCTAACTATGAATGGTTAAATGTATTCCAGCAAACCATCAAGGATCTGCAGAGAGACAAGCAGCAATATGAACACAAGATCACAGAACAGCAGGTAATTTAATTCTACATAAAGTTAAAATGACCACAGTCTTCTTTTACACAGACATGTCCTCTAATGGTCTGGGTCTGGGCTGTTTTTATATAGAGGTTTTCAACTGAATGGTCATGAATGGTTTTGAATGGTCATGTTTACTGAATGATTAAAGGTAGGGTAAGTGATTTGAAATTCATGGTGTAGTACCAGCCTGGTGCACTAGGGGCGCCCAAGAGTAGCTACACTATGTGAACCTGCTGCTCGATCCAGATTGGAGGAGAATTCACCCTCCACCTGGGGATCTTTTATTAGCTCCTCTGCTAACGTGGGGGAGGGGGAAACTCCATATATGGTCTGCACACCTTATAATAGAGCATTTTAACAGAAAAAAAATTGGGGTGATATCTGACAAAAGTGAAATCACTTCCCCTACCTTTAAATGTATACCAGCAAACCATCACAGACCTGCAGAGAAACAACAGAAAGATGGAGGAGAACCTGAAACTCTCCCAGGAATACATCATGGGTCTGGAGGAGGACATGGAACTCTCCCAGCAAACCATCACAGAACTGCAGAGAGACAAGCACCAGCAGCAGGTATTTTAATTTCACATGAAGTTAAGATGACTACAGTCCTCTTATCCACAGACATCTCCTCTAATGGGACTGTCTGTAATGATCTGTTTGAACTGTCATTACTGAATGATTAAATATATTGTTTTTTATTTAGAGGATTCTCTGGAACAACAGAATGGATATAATATTGACATTAGTGATGTCACAATCACACTTTGTTTTTACTCCAATTCCGAGGGCCGCAGATAGTCGTGTATTTATTTTATTTCAAAATGCATGTAGGCATAAACGAATGTTGTGAACCCTCAGTTGAGTCTACACGGTTCTCACAGCCCTCACTTCGCCCCGCCCCCCACGTGTGTCAGCTACGGGTTTCCATAACAACCATAGTAAACACACAGAGAGACGGTGACATTGTACCCAGACAGTATAGGAGAGGGGCAGAGGAGGGCGTCTGCACTGCAGACCCCCCTCCCCGCTCACACACGCGCGCACACACACACACACACACACGCAGTCAGTCAGTAAGCAAAGGACTCACACAAAGTTTATTGAAACAATTTGCGCTCTTAATGAAACCGCGCGCAATGAAGCCGCGCACCCAGACGACATACACACACAAAGCGCTCGATATTACCCACTTTCGGGATTTTGTCCGTCCGGAAGATTTTGAAAATGTAAATACTTCGGACAATGTTCCGAATTTTTCGGACTATTGTCTGTCGTAACAATGACCAGTCGGAAAATCGTCCTGCACCCGTTGTGTAGGTATGTGTCCCTCCAGTTTCTATCATGCTTACTTGGGCCCATGTTTCGAGTAGAGCGCTGACAGCTAAACCATTGAGGTAGCAGTGCGTGAGAGCTCTTCTACCTACTAGCTTGGCGATGCATTCACTTTTGCTGAAAGGTAGGTCAGGGGTGGAAACAATAGGGGTATCTGGCTTTTTCTGTATCTGGTTTACTCTTTTGTTTTAGTGTCAGGCTTTTTCTCTTTGTCACCTTTATCATCAGGCTTCTCAGCATGGCAGGGGCTGGTTTGGCACAGTACTGGGGGACCGGTCACTGTTTGTCCCACTGTAGGGACCGGTTCCAGTTTCCCTGCCGTGACGGTCTCTTCAGGCAGCCAACCGCTCTGTGGCCTTCCTCACCACAGTGGAAACAGTGGGGACAATTGGGGAGGTTTTGTTCAACACATTTACTGCAGCCATAGGGTCTCTGTCTTTGCCTGTCTGTCTTGCCTGATCTGACCTGTGCTTGCTGTTCTGTCTTTTGGGGCTGTATAGACTGCTGCATGAATTCAACAAGCTTTTCTACTTTCTCGGTTGTTGGATCATGTCTGGCTTGGCTTTCTTCCCTGAGTTTTCCTCTTTAACAATAGGGGGACACTGAACTGCTGTGACCTTCTGCACTGTGTACGTAGGTTTCTGACGGCTAACTTGGCCTAGACGTCGCTGCCTTTCACTTTCATCACTCATTACTTTCTTCATCTGCTTGAGGATAACCTCATCAGGGACACTGGAGTCTACAAGTAATGGTTTGAGCTCTAGGAGTAGGACCTTTTGTTTAAGCCCTATTACTCTGTATAAGAACTGCTGTGGTGTTTCACTATCCTTTTGTTTAGTGCACATAAGTTCCTGAAACATCTCTGTGTTGCTCTGTTCACCAAGGTGTGAATGCAAGAAACCCTTTAGCTCATCAATAGTTAAATCATCCTTAACCATTAACACCTTTAATGTATTTAAAGTTACCAGGTTTGATCACTCTCAAGACTGCTCTAACAATCTCTGCTTCACTGAAGTGTTCCTTTAAACCAGGGGTGGCCAACCTGAGGCTCGCGAGCCTCATGCGGCTCTTCAGCTGGTTACATGCGGCTCTTAAGGGGCTTCCACATGAAGCTGTCAAAAACGCTTGGCCTCATGGCGCAGTCATTCATTCCCTATACCAGTGGTTTTCAACCTTTTTTTCTACCAGGGCCCACCATTTATTCAGAATTTGAGCCACAGACCACCATTTTAGCTCCATAGACCCCAAAGCTAAAGATTTTCTTTACTTGTGTCAACAATTCCAGGCTGAATTTCAGAGAAAACAAAACAGTGAAACATACAGATCAAAATGACCATTAATCTTCTACATTCTCTAGCAGTGTTGGGCTAATTCACATGATGAATATTTTAACTCTTGAGAATGTCATATACTTTTTTGGATTGTAAACCCCGTTTCAAAATACATGTCTGTATGTTTCTATTTGCGACTGTGACGGCCGTCGCGGCGGTTTTCTAACCGTTGTGACCATTTGATGTGGCTCTTTGCCGTAACACGGTGAAAAACGTGGCTCTTAGTCTGCGACCGGTTGGCCACCCCTGCTTTAAACCCTCCTCAATGTGTCTGCAAACAGTGCTGTAACTCAGATCTGACCCCTGATCTCCAATCTGACCTCCTGGAATTTTAAATTCCTTGCGATGGAGGTAGGGAAGGTCTCGTAAGGAGACTAGCTTGTCATGTGCGACAGAAGTGGGGCGTTCATTTTTACATTTTGTGTCTCGTGTGTCCCTACCTAGTGACACGGGACTGTGGAACACACTGTGAGTGTGAGGGCATGTACTGTGAAATAAGAAGCAAGCATTTTCTGTAGCTTGGCATCTTGGGTGGTCACATTCAACAACATCATGAACATCAAAATCATCATGACTTGCATGCAAAACATCATCTTCACCGCTAGTGGATAACCCATGTGTCTGCATTACACCCTCAGTTACACCCCTGTCTTTCTCTTGTCGACCCAGAACCTTGACCTTGCATTATCGTTTCAATTATGTCTTTCAAATCATGTAAATGCCTCGTTCCTGCATCCTCTGACTCCAATAATGCCTTACTGTACAGGTAGTCGTTGATGTAGTCGAAGCACACCTCTTCATCATCAGCGTTGAGATGGTCCATCCCTGGCACTTGAACAGTTCTTTCGCAGGCACAGTGAGCAGGCTTCTTTTGATGTGCCACACCAAACTTTTCCTCGCACTGTCTGCCATCGCTGCCTCCTGAAGCCTTGCACAACACAGCAGTCCTTACTCTTCATCAGACGTGGCAACGCAGGAACAACACAGTCTGTAATCTTCACCAGCAATTGACAGTACTGGACTTAGTCCTCATTGGACGGGGAATTCAACATCGAACAGTCTCTCTCGTCATCGGATGTCGTAGTCACAGTGTGTTTAGCCTGCATCGGACGAGACGGCTTGCTTCTGTTTGGTGTGGGTGAAGGATGCTTCTTCAGACAGTGGACCATCGCACACCAGGTGTCGCTCTCTGGGCTCCCTGGTTCATGTCACTCTTGGTCCAGATATCAGGATCACTGGATTAGCGCCAAGCCAGCAGGTGGTGCCGATCCCGGAAGGGGAACGAACCTCCATTCCGAAACCCCTCCATTCAGAAACCCCTCCATTCAGAAACCCCACCATTTAGAAACACCACTATTCCGAAATAGAATTTTCGGAAAGGGGATGCTTAGAAAACATCGCCATTCCGAAATTCTGGATTTGAGTGAGAAAGGATCGTCTCCCTCTACACAGCATGTGAGAGGGGGGAAAGTGGCGCTCTGTTTAATTAACGTGAAATCGCCGACTTTTAATTCTAGTACACTTTATTATAGGCCTACTTTATATCACATAGACACTGCAAACAGTAGGCTACTATGATCCTAAAGTATAGACCAAACGAAGTGAGAGTTCATAGCAAATTAATATAGGCTAATTCGTACACCAGAGATTTAAGGAAGCGAAGTGAAAAGTCAACCAGAAAAAGGCAAAATATTTGCCTGGAGAATTATGCGATTACACTCTCCTCACTGCTGCGTTGTCATCAATATAGGATTTTCTTCATACCCTGAAGGACGCACGCACTCCACGCAGGTGCCAAAATGCTATGTTCTTTAATAAAAGTATTTGGATCATTAATTGTCACCAGGGGATGCCCATGAGTTAATTAATTAATTAATAGGCTACAACGGCCGAAATACAGTGGATCACCTACACAGCCAAATGCACCAATGTCTAATATAGCCTACAGCTGAGTTACATATCGCTACAGCTAATAGGCCTATAGATTCATTTAAGCGCCCGCACAGTTTCAGCAACAATCAACAACAAATGCGTATTTCAAGAGAAAAGGCACAACCACAACGCATAGCCTACTCACTCAAGTTGGCCTGTTAAAGTTCCCAACTTATCATGGTTCCATTTTAAAGACAAGGGTAGCCCATCTCCATTTAGGGGTCCGCGGCCCGTAAGACGAGAATGTCTCGGGCGTCCACGTGTGGTATTATACCACACGTGGAACATATACTGGTATATGTTCATTAAATTACGCACGATAGCGGGTTTGGAGCGTTCTTCTATAAGAGAAAGCTGTACTGGCCTATAGGACTGTACTCTGCACAGAACCCACTAAACTGCCTACGTTATGAGACATTAGGGCATAAGATTCATAATTAGATATTCCAGTTTCTCATGGGGGTCGACATGATGGTGATGGAGGTTATTGCGCAACACATGATGATCTAATCACACAATGGCTAGATTGATTCCACCTAGCGTTGTGATTGCAAAGACAGCGCTAAAGATTTTCCTAGAAATCTGCAGTGGTTAATAAGAGAAATGCAAACAGAACGATATGGTCGTGACATCTAGCCTATACATGTTTACATCAACCAGCCTCACAAAGCCATGCATGTTATTTCCAATGTGCGTCCTTTACGCATATTCCCAAAATAATAGACCACTGACAGTGGTGAACATCACCATTCCGAATTCCAATTTCTGTTTATTTTAGCGAGTAATCCGTCCAATCACTCTCTCTGTCCACTGAATGTGCGCTTTAGCTGCGGTTGCATTGCGCAACATTCTAGGCTACTGTATGCAGAACTAAAAGAGGTGAAAGCTCGTAGCAAATTAATATAAGAAAGTAAGTTAAAGCAACCATGACTGTCTCGTGCGTATAAAGCGTATCCTTGTCACCCCCACATATGGATAAAGAAACTAAAAAGGTACCGCGGCCTGCCATATTGTTGTACAGTATCGAAAACTATCCGACTAGCCTGCATATTTACTGGTGACAACGCACTGTATGCAACAGCAACGAACATATCCCGTAAACTCAGTCCAGCTCATTCTGTAGTGCTATCCGCGCTCAATCTGTAGGAGCTACACTAAATGAGCGCATTCTGTAGTGCTATACGCGCTCACTCTGAGCTGCGCATCAAAAGAGCGTGTGAGAGAGAGTGTGCGTGCGTGCGCTGTGCGTGCGTGCGCGCGCTACAATTTACACCGTGTGGTATGACGTCTATAAGTTCTGGCAAGTGTTTTCTTGCCGACAAATCTGTCGGTAAATGGTTAAGAAAAGTCAGCCCGATCCAAAGGCTGGACTGCATGACTCATGAGATGTTCTTGATGTATACTGCTTGTATATAAGTTGTTATAGGGCATTTTGTGCAACATTTTAACCTTAGGCTACATGGCAACATTGAATTGACTCCCAAAGGCCTTTTAATAAGTTGTCCACAATGAGTGATCGCCACAAATCATGCTCCACACAGATTCTAGATTCTGTAGGGATACTCAATCACATGGGACATGCATGTGCACTACCTAACTTAATATATTACATAATATATTACCAAAATGCAGTAACTTGTAATATATTACTTAACAAAAACAATCTTTACTTCAATATTACTTTCTAACAATCTATTTCGTTGAAAATGTTCTTGCGAAATTATCTTGACAACTGCAGAAGTTAAATAATTACTTAGTTTCTATAATTTGTCACCAAATTATTTATTCAGGAGTGTTTTTTTTCCCAAGTTTATTTCATATGGATTTGGCCAGAAAGCCAAGTGTGCTTGCTTTATTGTAGGTATGCCACTGGCCTATGTAATATTTGATTATTAGTGACACTAAATAGCCTATTCATTTATATATTTTGTAAAAAGCTTTTTTTAAGTAATATGTAATAGTAATATTAATATATTACACAGTAATATTGTAATATAATACATTGCTTTGAAATGAAGGTAATAATTAATAAGTAGGCCTAATATATGAACAAGGTAAACTAATATTCCCAACACTGATCATAAACTATACTGGTGTATCAACAAATGTTTGTTGTTGTTGTTTTTTTTTTTTTTTTTTTTTGCATAAGGAGTCAATTGTAATTTGTATATGTAATGTCAGGTGCAGACATACAGTTTAAGATTGAGCCTAATCATTCATAAATTCATGCAGCTTTGTACCTCAGGTGATACAATGACACCAATCAATCTAACTGTGTGGAGTAGGCCTACTGGTGTAAGATTGTGATAGTGCCAGAGCTGTACTGCACGGTCGTCATGGCGTACCTCCAAACAGCCAACAGCAAGGGCGGAAAGGCCCTGGTAATTGATAATTTTCGGTACCTCCGCAATAAAACCATTATTGGGGAAAAGATTTATTGGAGGTGCACGCATTGCAGCGTCTATGTCCACACAAGGTGGCTGGACATAGACGCCGACCCACCAGCCCCCATCGTGGTCCTGAGGCCTCCGGGGGGAACACACCCACGCGCCCGAACAAGACCTGGTCGCCACCACCGCTCTAATTGAGCGCATGTTGGAGCGGGTGGCGGCCCGTACGACGGCTGTACGACGAGGTGGTGGCCCAAGCAGCTCCTGGGGAAATGGCCCATTTCCCCCCATTCCACTCCATTAAAACGAGGCTGGAGCGGCGTCGGGCGAGCCTCATGCCCCCCATCCCAGCCACGCTGCAACACGTGGAGGTGGAGGGGGAATGGGCTCAGAGCTGGGGAGGAGAGAACTTTCTTGCGAAGCACCACCGCCAGCAGGGGTTTTTGGCCTTTGGCACAGACGCCAATTATGTTAAATTGAGCCAATGTGACCAGGTAAGCACCCTCCTCTCCCATAATTGTTACACTGAAAAGTATAGCCTATAATGATATATATAGGCTATGTATATTTCATTTAGAATGTGCGCAGTAGTTTTCAACCTTTTTGATACCAGGCCCCACTATTTATTCTGCATTTGAGCCACGGACCACCGTTTGAGGACATTTAGCTCCACAGACCCCAAAACTAAAGATTTCTTTTGCTTTTGTCCATCCATTCCAGTTGTGTACACTTGGGCTAATTCAGATGATAAATATTTTAACTCTTGAGGGTGTAAAAATGAAACCAAATGGACCCGCAAGGGTCCATTTGGTTTCATTTTTACGATCTCAAGAGCTACATTTGGTTGACCAACTTAGCTGGGGACCACCTGGAACTCTTTCAGGGACCACTGGTGGTCCCCGGACCACCGGTTGAAAACCCCTGATTTAGTATATCGCATTAAAATGCGCGCACGTGGGCGGAACCAGCCAGCACACACTGTGCGATTGCAAGCTTTTGACATTTGATTCCTTAATTCCTCCATTAATCTTTAACGGATATTCATAATTCCAATTGTTTTTTTACTATGTGAAAGTTATGTTTTAATTTGGCGTATAAGTCATTTTACATATGGACTTAATGGACTTAAATAATGTCGCCCCTTTATATAGCCTTTCTATGTGGTGCGCTTCTTCGGGGACCTGAAGTCATTCATTTTACTCAGTTGAAAATGTATGAATTAAAAAAGTAGCATGTATTTTTGATAAGGCCAAACCGCCAAATATATTAATATGATAGCATTTAAAATGTTCATAATGTGAAATGTTATTCAGGTTCTACCAATGAACTAATTATATCACGTCGTGATGCCATCCATCAGGAGCCTCCTTATAGTCTCTATCGTTTCGTAATTTATTTCCTTAATTGTGATTCTCCCCCATTTTTATAGATATACATGGATGGCACATTTAAAACAGTCCCGAGGCCATTCTATCAATTCGCCGCAATACATGGCCTCTACTTGGGGAGGGTAGTTCCATTCGTGATGGTCCTGATGTCGGGAAAAACCACTGACATGTACCGGGCTGTCCTCCGCCACGTAAAGCGTAAGATTGCGCGGCTCACAGGACAACCGTAAGTGTGTGTGTGTGTGTGTGTGTGTGTGTGTGTGTGTGTGTGTGTGTGTGTGTGTGTGTGTGTGTGTGTGTGTGTGTGTGCGTGCGTGCGTGCGTGCGTGCGTGCGTGCGTGCACGCGTGATATTGTGGAAACTACTTTTCTCATTGTCATTCTGTCTGTCTGCATGCGTGTAACCTGTATCCATCCCTCCATCCACATATGCAGGTGGACCCCTAACAGAGTCCTTATGGACTTCGAGTTAGGGCTGGTCAACGCTTTCCGGCAGGAGCTGCCGAACACAAGGCCCACAGGCTGTTATTTTCATTTAACCCAGAGTTTCTGGAGAAAGATCCAGGAACTTGGGTTAGCAGGTTAGTAATGGTGTATTACACAGGGCAAATTATTAAATTGTACGGCTTATTTGTTATTATTATTATAGGCCTACCTTATTGACATTATTATACATGCATATATTCTGCTTATTATTATTAATAACTATTAGTTCTATTGTTGTTCACCAACACATGCAGGTCCATATAGGCAGGACGAGGCCCTGAAGGACTGGCTGAAGAAGCTGATCCGCCAGTACCCTGCCCTCGACGACTTTATTAACTACATCGAAGACGTGTATGTGGGGGACTTGGCGACATTCCCTCCTGATTTTTGGAGCGTGTTTGATCGTCGCTCCGACAATAGGAGCAACAACTGGGTAGAAGGTATGCTGCTGCTGTCGTCGTCGTTGTTGTTGTTTTGCTGAATTATAATTAGGCCTATTGGTATTTCCAAATATGTTCTGTTTGCTTAAAATAAAACTGCAAGGTCCGTGGGAGTGAAATGTGCCATGTGTGTGTTTATATAAATCTACTTTTATTTCAGCTTGGCATCATAGGTGGAACACCCGAGTTGATCGGCGCCACCCCTCCCTCTGGGTGTTCATAAGAAAGTTAAAAGATGAGCAGAGGACCAGTGAAAACATTTGCGGCCACGCCGACCGCGGGGACCCAGCACCCGGTCAGCGACGGAAATGGCGCCATCTGGAGGACAGGTTTGAGAGTTTCTTATGAAATAATATGTGGCTGTAGTTCCATGCGGAGCAGGTGGAGGCTTTCAATAACAGCGTAACTGCGTTCATTTGAGCATCCAGTAGAATTAATTAAGTCAGACTATCTGATTTTCTCTAACAGGCTTCGGAGGTTGCGGAGACAGTATCGGAGAGGAGAAAGGACCCTGGACCAGTACTGGGATGCAGTAAAATTCTGCATCCACAATTTTATTTGATTGGATTTTCTTTTCCTTTTCGTTAAAAAAACAAAAACAAACAAAAACAAAAACCTTTGTTCTTTGAATAGGCCTACCGCCGCCACGTGGAGAGGACAGGGCCAGTGTTAAATTTTCATTTTTACATTCATTTTATTTCATTGGATCCTTTTTTAATTTATCTTTTATCTTTCAAATTCAATTATTTAATCAGGGCCGGATGGAAGGGTGGGCAACTCCTAAGTTTTTCATGTGAAGCAGTGGTTCAACCTTTTTGTTACCAAGGCCTAATATTTATTTCTCATTTGAACCACGGACCACCATTTGAGGACATTTTAGCCCCACAGACCCCAAAACTAAATATTTATTTTGTTTTTGTCCACAATACCAGGCTGGATTTGGGTAACACATCAGTCAAACATACAGATCAAAATGACCATTAATCTTCTACATTCTCTAGTTGTGTACACTTATGGGCTTCAAAAAATTAAAATATTCATCATTCACATGATGAATATTTTAACTCTTGAGAGTGTAAACATGAAACCAAATGGACCAACAAGGGTCCAGTTCTCAGAGAGTTACCGTACATCTGGTTAACTTTCCACCATTTACCTGGGGACCACCTGGAACTCTCTCAAGGACCACTGGTTGAAAACCACTGATATTGCCTTTCTGAATAAAGTTTCCTATTACATCA